>JAPPVO010000017.1:164613521-164937577 GCA_030407325.1 Camellia japonica
AGCTTGATGAATAAGTCATACGATCCTTATAAAATGTAACCTTACTCTCCTTGAATGAGCGATCTCTTAACTCGAAAACGCACTGGTCTTCTATATCTTGTCTCTACCAAACTCCGGTATTGACTCGACCGTCAGAGGGGTTTCCGACCAACCCCGGTCGGGCAGCCTAACTATTTGTTCCTTATGCAGGCCTTCACCAATTGGAGCACCAGGGTTTGTCCACGAAGTTCCATCTTACTCTATTGCGGAAACTAGTCCGCACAATTTTGACACTAAAAATAAAAAAATGATAATGACCAACGTTTTCAACATTTTAAATATAAAACAAAAATACAATCAAACAATTATTTAAGGCAAGTTTGGCAGCAACCTCAAATAGTCAAAAAGTGTTGGAATTATGGTTTTTTATAAGCTTATTTTGGATCAATTTTGAGCCTAAATTTGAGTAGTCTTTTGGGTGGGTCCAAAGAGGTGATATATTCCTTGTTGCATGGCAAGTCATACGATGAAGACAATTTGTCAAAACCATTTATGAGTGAATAAAAAGTTGATGTCGTTTTCGGATTCGTGGAATGGACTATTAAAGAATAAAATATGAGTTTTTTTGTAATGGTTGTCCCACATTGAAAACTTAAGAGAATTTATGTAGGTATATAAGTTCAGGTGGTAATACTTTGGTTGGGCCCCAATAGGCACCCCAAGTTTGTAAAAATGAGGAATTATGGACAAAGTGACCTTTGGCTCAAACCACCACACGCCATCGTCGTCTATCTGGTCGAGCTGGGGTTGTAGGTCTAGTCGATTCTAATATTAATTTTTTTGACAACATTATTTTTTCTGCGAAATTAATTTAAATTTTCTGTCTAAACAGTGCCCTTTTTCAATCTATTTTCCAGCAGGATCAAACTGGTCCAAATAGATTTTTTAACCTGTTGCACACAGACATATTCAGTTTCTTCCCAGAACATATTCAAATATGTGTTCAAACAGATTTTGCACCTGTTCAGTTTGAATTACACCTGTTTAGTAAAGCCACCAATTTTCCTATAAAAGGAGACCCTCTTCCAGCAACTTAATCATTCTGAAAATTCTCTCATTATCTTCTTTGTGCTCTCTTGTATTGATTTATTCTTCATATTATTTTTAGGAAAAATTCTAAAAGTATAGAACACAGGTTCTAGTTTGCTGTACAGATTGTTTGGAGTGCTACTACAATCTGTGTATATCATTGTATCTTGAGAGATAGACGTCATTTATCCGTAAGCACCAAAGCGGGGCGAATCTATCTTAAGGATAGAGTGTCACACACTCGACTTGATCTATTTTGTACTTTTCATTTCGGTAAATAAATTCTGTAAGTAATTTATTTTTATTTGTTCGATTTAGTTTCAAGTTATTTATTTTATACAGAAAATTGTTCAAAAAAAAGTGATTACCAAAACGTTAACTCTTCTCTTTAATTTTTTGTACATATTTTCATAAAAAATCAAAAACATCAATTAAAATAGTTAGCTCCCTAAGCAATCCTTAGAATCAATGTTCATACTCAAAACTTGAGGGAGTATGATCACATAATATCACAAGACTATTTTATAATTTTTCGAACTTTTGAGACCAGTCTCTAAATAAATAAGTAAAATACCCCGACTTTCTCTCAAGATTTACCAAAAAGAAAAAACAAATAAATCTTTCAAATAGCTTGGAAGTTGCTCATGATAATAATTCAGGTATGGGCACTGATCATAGATGGATAGGCATGCGTGGTTTGTTTTGACGAGGAGCAACGACGTGTGGGACAATGGGCCTTTAAATTGCAGTTATGCTCACCATTGTTAGCAAAACCCAGAGTGGGAATGTAATTAAAAAAAGATTATGGGGGGTCGTAGTTTCCTATTCTTGAAAAAAAAAGTATTTATCCAAACATTTTTTAAAATATATATCATATTCATAAATAAAGTGACCTCTTAATATAAAAGACATATATTTCATTATTCTCTCATCTTGCATTCTCTTTTTATTTTTTTACTAAAAAATTTATTCATCCTATTAGAGATTGTTTCTATATTATTTGAATTATATATATATATATATATATATTTATATAATTTGTATATTATATATATATAAATTAAAAAATATTATTCGTTCTGGTTCGTCCAGTGATAAAATCTTTGGCTTCGTTTGTTTTGGGATATAGAGGGAGGAATGAAATTAAGATAGAGGTGGGACCCATTTACTGTTTTGTTTGTTTGTAGATTTGAGAAATGGATTGAGATAGAGGAATGGATTAGGTTAGGCCTTGGAAGGGGGATTGGGATGGAGATGATGGGGGTGGTATTAGAAAAATAGTTCGCCAGACTAGTAATTTTTATTTTTTATTTTTTATACGTTGGACTTTTTTTCAACATTAATGTTTAATTTTTTGTTAAGTAAAAATTATGTTTTATTGTTTTTTTTTTTTGAAATTTTTACATGTTGAGTATTTTTTTTGAACATTAATATTTAATATTTTTGTATTTTTGTATTTGTTTTATTATTTTATATAAAAATAATTTAACAATCCCTACACTAACAACTATTATCAAAACAAACACAATTTTACTTAATCATTTCACTATTAATCCTCTCACTATAAATTTCTTTCATTCTACCTCTAAAACACAAACGGAGCTTTAATTAATTCAATGGGCGCTTCATAACGAGCTCCAGTCCATCTCCATCTCCATCTCCATCTCCATCTCCATATTTATGGATTGTAAAATTTTACTAGATACAATTGGTGTGCAGATATATCTTAATAGTTAATGGTTCTGTAATTAAATCAACACATCAATTAGTCTGGCATGTAAATAATTGATGTAGGTTGAAAAGTATCATATTGAGGCCACTTAAGTTATTTTTACAGTCTTTGAATTTAGTTTATTTGGTGGAGATGATGTGTTTTGTGCACTTGTATAGATTTGGCAGACAACATGCAAATTTAAGCAAAAAGTGGTGCAAAAGCAGATTTTTCGTGCAAGTAGTGAAAAGTCCTAGCTTGCCACCTCACCACACATGCGACCAAGCTCCACCGCACGTACGGCCCACCACCGCTCGAGCAGCCCACCTGGGGTTGCGTACGTGAAAATTTAAGGCCCTTCTGTTGGGAATAAAAATAAAAATAAAAAAGAGGCTGTAAAAAGGTTCAAAGATATTTTAGAGAAAAATGAGAGAGAGACTAGGGTTTGGAGGAAAATAAGCTTGAAGAATGTTTCCCATGGTGGCTTCTTCTTCCTCCACCTCTTCTCACTTCACCATGAGTGGCTAGGCTTATATTTCTAAGGTTTTGATGAAATCCTAGCCAAGTAAATAGGATTTTCTTTTTACTTTTTGATATGTAAAGGTTTGAACAAATTATATGGTTCTTAAAAAGTTTCAAATATATTTTTCAGTATTCTCTTCAAGTATTATTTTTTCTATGATTGTTGAATACTTTCTATATAATGGTTTTCTGTGCTTTCATGTTCAAGATATGAGACGAATCATACTACGAGAGACGAGTCGTGTTGCTAACCTAGTTTAGAGCGAACGACTCGTACTACTTGAGATGGTTCGTGCCTATACATTGAATGTGTTAATTTTCTTGACAAATACTTTGAGCTTGTAGTTGCGAAGTATTATTTAGTTCGAACCGCAACATAATTGAATCTCAAATTGAAACCTTATTTATGTAACTAGTAGTGAGCTCATTACCCTAGGTTTTTTTTTTCCAAAATCAATAATTCAATTTTATTTATAATTGCTAGTTTAATCTCTTAGTTTATTTTAGTTATTATTAGTTTATGAATCCCTCAATCTTTTTATCAAAATTAATTTAAGAATCTAACAATTAAACTAGTTTAATTTTTTGTTTATCCTTGTGGATCGATACCTGGATTTACCGTTATTCTAAGGAATTTGGTATAATTTAGTGTTTATTTTTTGTGTGTAAACGACCCATCAATAACATTATGAGTAACATGTATATATATTCTTTGAGTTCTCATAGAATATATATAATAAATATTAGGGGTAATTATAAAAAAAAATTAGCGTTTGACCTTTGTAACAAAATAAATTTTAAATTTTATTAATTTAAATTTAAATTTTTAAAAAATAATATATTTTTTTTTTATTAAATTCAATGTAAGCTTACATAAAATATTTAAAATATCATTTTTTATTGATTTTAATAACTAAAATATCATTTTTCTATTGATTTTACTTAATAAAAATAAACAGATGATAAATTTAAAATAAGTTAAAATATTAAAATTTAAATTAACAAAATAAAATTTTTAAAATATATTTTGTTACAATAGTCAAATTATATATATATATATATATATTTATATAATTACTCCTAAATATTAATAACACCACAGTGGAGCGAATTTTATTCGAAAAAGAGTAATGTTGTATTTGATTAAGAGATTTGTGAAGAAATTTAAATAAGAAATGAAAAAATAGATAAAATATATTTATATTTTATTTAATTTTACACAATATTATTATTTTAAATTCCTTCTAAAATCTTTCACAGCGTAAAGCAAATATCTTTGTGAAAGCAACTCGCGTCTTTGAAAAAATCAAATAAATAATAATAGGAGTAACGATCAAATTGAAAAACAAGACAACAATTGTTCTTTCACATTCTTCGGTATTTGAAATTCGAATAGTAGCTTTTGGAGGGAGACACGGACAGACATTAACATGGAACAGCATGGGACCCACGTCCCCCATCTATTTATGTTATTATTGTTTCTTTCTTGGTCTGCCACTATTTTATTTTCTTTTGCTTTCTAACACCATAAAACAAACAAAAGTCATTAATCAATGAAAACATTGTGAAATATAGTACATGTTGTATGGTAATGGAAACAAAACACTATTTAAATCTTGGCCGCTCCTTCTCTCGATCTCATAACCAAGAGAGCTCCTCTGCATTTAATTTATTTTGATTTCAAAAAATATTACAAAAAATTAAAAAAAATTATTATAAATGATATGTTAATAATGTCATTAATATTACGGGTCACAATGTAATTAGTGTTTAGTATGAAATAAAAGACATGGTAAAATAACATTTCGTAACATAAATTGAATTGTCTGTTTATTCAATTGTTTGGTATATTTACTTTTATAATTTTCTATGTGTTTATAAAAATAATTAAACCTACAAAAAATTTGGTGTATATTTTTATTTTAAAAAATTATAATTAATTTACAAAAACTATAATAAAAAAGTTACTTAAAAAATAAAAATTCATTTTTCTTTCATGTCCTACCATCACTTACATCGCTCATTGACACCTCCAACTACTGTTACAAGCAATCTCCACTTCTCATCGATACCGCTCATCGGCACCGTTCAATGTCCTATTACCACTTCTCGTTGACAATCATATCAACCACAACCATTTACTGGAACCACCTATGGCCAACATCTCATGCAAGAAAACCACCTCAAATTATTCGCCGCCACCACTTTTTGCTTACAACTATCTCCTGCCATCTTTCAGGAACAAAAGAAATAAACGGCTTATTAATTTATTTTTATCACATCACTTTTCTTTTTTTTTATACATTTTTTTTAATAAGCAAAAAGGTTAGTTTAGAAGTTATACCCAAAATAGTCCCAAGGCCATGTTTGTTTGAACTGACTGAATAAGAGAGAATTCTAATCCATCAGACTATTAATCTTAGAATACGTATCCTAGACTATTTGATTGGAAATGATGCATATCCCAAGTTTGTTTTCTTATGGAATAGATGTCTGTAAGTAATTATTTTATTAAATCCAATGTTTGATTGGAATATTATAAAAAATGATAAATATTCAAAAGATTATTTTACTCTTTTCAATTATTTATAAAGTAATAGCAATATTAAGCCTGTCTTTAATATATTTTTTTTTTTGGCTAGATCAAATAAAAAATTTATCTTATTTTATTTTTTAAGAAAATTAAATAAATAAAATATCAATAAAAAATTAAGTAAATAAAACATCATAAAAATTAAATAAAATTATTTTATTTTTAAATTGAGACGTTTAGATTTTACTTAATTTAGTAAATATAATACATAATTAAATCAAATACTTAGAGGGTAAATATGTTATTTTACCATTTACTCTTATGGGATAGTTATCTCACCAATTCTATCCCCCCTAGCACATATAAATACAAACATGTTTCTTATTTTTTTTTAGAGTTTCGATTCGTAGCTTGAAACCCGTGGCTCGAGTTTTGGCTCGACACCAAAATGACGTCGTTTTGGTGTCGATTTTTTTTTCTTTTTTTTTCTTTTTTCCGTGTTTTGTTGCAGAACGAAGAAGAAGAAGTTGCAGAACGAAGAAGAAGAAGAAGAAGGGAGAAGAAGAGAAAGGAGGAGGAGGAAGGAGGGGAGGGGAGGGGGCCATAA
The DNA here is from genome assembly GCA_030407325.1 of Camellia japonica. NCBI lineage: Eukaryota > Viridiplantae > Streptophyta > Magnoliopsida > Ericales > Theaceae > Camellia > Camellia japonica. The sequence continues at coordinate 164,619,963 of JAPPVO010000017.1, forward strand.
AAATCGGCTGGAGGAGGAGGCGGAGCTACGACTGCGACTGCGACTGCGACGATCGACGAAGCGGTGGCGGTGGTGCGACGATCGGCGAGGCGACGGTCTGAAGCTGCGACGATCAGCGGCGGTGCGGCGCAACGATCTCTTCCCTCCCTTCTTTTCTCTCTCTCCCTCTTTCGAGCTATTTTCGAGCTTCTGGTGTCGAGCTACGGCTCATTTTTGTTTTTTTTATTATAAAAATAAACAAACAAGCTTATTAATTTTTGGAAACAAAAAACAAAATAAAATAGAAACATTACCAAACAATACTTTAAAATTTAATACAATTTTTTACATATTTATGTACATTTTACATATATTATACATTTTTTTTTTTACATATTATAATAGTATTTTACATGTTTACCAAAATTAATGATCACCATTAAACTATGATCAAAATTTTTCCTACAGATTTTTATACGTTTTTGGTTAACAAAATAATAAAGACACGTAAGTTTGTCATTAATGTTAAAAAATATATTAAAATATATATATATATATATATAATTTGTAAAATATAAGCTCTTTCAGGTGTCATTAGCCTACCATTTTTATGGAGGTGGATAAGGGACTACTCATGCATAGGCAGCAGCAAAGCAAATATTTGTCTTGAAAACAAAAGGGCGAAATGTAAGTACTCTCTTCTCTCAAATCAATCTATTAGTCAATCAGTCAATCAATCAAAGTACAAGTACACTTCGCCTAAAATACCCTTAATGTCTTGATTAACGCTAAGTTTTGTTGGTACTATTAATTATGAGTTAATTACACTTAATACCTACATTTGTACTGATTTTTAAAAAAAAGTCAAATTTCATTTTCAATTGTGCCATTGTTTGGGAAGTGAGTTTGGGTGGGTTTGTAACTAAGGGCTGGTTTGGAATATTTTAAAAAAGTACACTTTTTGATTTATTGGTTTATATGGGTTGGGTTTGGGTTGGGTTTGATGTGATGTGTTAGAGAGGTGATGTGATTTAAATAGGATAGTAACTTTTTGACTTTTGTATTATTTAGTAGATGTCAAATTTGGCCTAAAATAGTCACGAAAAATAAAATAATTTTTTAAATTTTAATAAGATAAAATATCACATTTAATTCATAATTATTATATTTTTTCTTTCACGAAAAAATTAAAAAAATCAAAAGTGCTTTCTAAACTAAACTTTTTAATCTCAGACTAAAATTAATGAAAAAAGTAAAAAAAAAACCACAAAACTAACACACTTTCCAAACCAAGCTTGTGTAATCCTTCACATGTTTAATCTCATATAAACATATTATTTAATGTTAAATAAGACAAATAAAAATAGATTGTTTACTTTCAAATTTTATTTATTTTATTTATTTTTAAGTTTTTCTCATCATACCATGATACTATCACAAAGCATATAATGCCTTCGTTTGGAATGTAGGTTGACTTTTTGATTTTCTGATTATTTTAGCCTAGGATTAAAATGTCTCGTTTGTGATAGATTTTTTTGGTTTTTTTAACTTTTGCGAGAGAAAAATAAAATAATTATGGTTTGAATATAACATTTTGTCTTATTGGACTAAAAAGCCTATTTTGTCTTTTTGTGACTAAAATAGCCCCAACCCAGCCCCAACTTTCATGCCAAATGAACCCAATAAAGAAAGTACTCAATAATGGCATATATATACAACAATGATAGGGAGTTCTAATTTTAGAGCTCTAAAAAGAGCTCTAGTAATGTGGCAAGAGGGAAAAAAAAAAAACAATAGGCACACTAATCACATCATATGTGGGCCCCATTCCTTGTCACATCACTAGAACTCTCTTTAGAGCTCTAAAATTAAAGCTCTCAATCTTTATTCATATATATATATATATATATGAGCAATGATTGAGACCCCACCTTCACAAGACCCCCCACAGATCTGGACCACTCATGATGTGGATCCTATACATACATGGAGGACCATGATCACTTTGGGGGTGTGGGGGTCATCCCCAAAGGGAGTCCTAAACATTTTCCTATATATATATATATATATATCATTGTTTGGAGAGAGAGACCAAAAAAAAAAAAGGGAAAATTAGTCTAAGGTCCTTTTTCCATTTTTAGTAATAGAAAAGATCCACAATATTATTTTATGATGTCTAAAGTCCCTCAACTCCCACGCCCATATATCATAGAGAAATTTGACTATCTAAAATCAAAACTTATTTTTTTTCCCCTTTCACTCTAAACTCTCTCGGAATGAATAGAGATGATATGCTTACCAGAGAAACAGATTGAGATGGATCTGTGAAGAGATAAAATAGAGTTTGATCAGAGTTCAAACTTTAAATTTGATTGCAAAGCCCAAGACGAGAACTAAGCTGAAACTTTCCATATCAGTGTCACTCTCTCATATGTGAATTTGATCGAACCAGGTTGAGCTTTGGAGAATAACAAATCATTCCGAAGCACAGAAAATGAACCCTAATGGTGAATCAGATGATGAATTCGAAGCTTTGTGCTTGTGCTTTCTCTACTGCCGAAATTCCAAATAAACGAGAGACGAGAGAGAGAGAGATGATGATGATGATGGTCAAAAATAAAGATATAAGAATGTTCTGTTCTCTCTCTCTCTCTATCTCCCTCCCTCTCTATATATATATATCTTCATCATCAATCTCTATCTTTCTCTATCAACTGGTTCGAGATCTTGTATAGTTCTTTCGATTTCTAAAGATTATTGAATCAAACACATTGCCTAAGGTTATAATTTTCAAACAGAAAAGATTGTAAGGGGGAATTTCTCTGGGTTGGAGAGGGGGAATTTCTCTAGTTTGAGTGAATTTCTCTATGTTGGAAGGGGATTTTCTCTGGATTTGAATAAATTTCTCTGGGTTAGAGTGAGATTTTCTCTGAGTTTGAGTGAATTTCTTTGGGTTTGAGGGGGATTTTCTCTGGGTTTGAATTCTGGAATTTTCTTTCACTGCAACAAGAGCTTTGCTCTCAACTTCTGAAGAATCGGTTTTAAAGGATTTCCATGAAAGAAGAGGTCTCAAGGTATTGTGATTATCCAATTGACTCCCACTTACTCTCTTGCTATCACCCAGCTATGTCTTTAATTTTCTTTCAATAGACTGTTTGGCTTCTGAGAAAATTAGAATTTCTCTAGGAAGAGAATTTCTTTAGGATGGATCCGGAATTTCTCTGAGAAGAGAATTTTCTCTGGATTGATGTTAAGGGATCTTAGACATGATAAAAATATTAGATATCCTTTATGCTATAAAATCTTAATGCCAAGGATCGTTAAAAAAAAATCCACATAAAAAAAAAGAAAGATAAAAGAAGTTAGGCATAAATTTATCACACATCCGCACAAAAAAAATTAAAAAATCTTTTAGGCTCATTTGGCCTTGTTTGAGAACATACAATTTTAGTAATTTTTTAATTTTTTGACTAAAATATGATGTAAAAAAAATTAGTTTGTTTGGGAATAATTTTTAATTTTTTACAAAATATGTGAAAATAATAATTTATAAAATAATAAATTGATAAATTGACATTTTTTACAAAAAACTAGCTTGTTTGGGAATAATTTTTAATTTTTTAATTTTTACAAAAATATGTGAAAATAAATAAATTATAAAATAAAAAATTGATAAATTGACATTTTTGCCCCTGTTTAACCTGTGAATTTCAATTCACCTGACTTGTTGTCAGGTGAAGTGACGCCGCCACTGATTAATGGGATGCATGAAGTGGGAAATGGGTTACGAGCATCATAAAGGCAAATATTGTGATTTCAAATAATTTATTAAATTTGTTATTAAATTTTTTATATTGATGTGGGATTTACATAAATTTATATGTACGTGGATCACACATATTTAAAATTCTTAACATAATTCAATCATAAATATTGGACTTCATCATTTTTTTATTCAGAAAAGATACTCGTAGATATGTTTGTAGGATAGGTCTCATAGATTGTTTGTAGGATATGTTTGAGTAATCATACACCACGTGATTTGAAATTTATAGATAAGTTTGTAAGATAAAATGGTAGGTTTTTTGATTTTTTTTAAGTAATTTTTTAATTTTTAAACTAAAAAGATATGATACCAAGTCGGATTGACAAAAATGAAGAAATTGACGCTTTAAGTTATATAGCACAGAAGTTCGCTATTATAATTAAAAATGTACGGAGCAAAATAAAATTTCACAAAAGTATTAAACTTAATTAACTCATGGATTATTGTTGGCAAATTTTTTTTTTTTTTTTCTTTTCTTTGTGTGTGTGTGTGTGTGTGTGTTTTAGGGCTCTTTTGGGAAGTAGGTTAGTAGCTACTTCATAACTTTTAACTCATTTTTGATCACATAATCTCTTACATTTTTACACGTTTTTTTTAAAAAACGTTAAAAAAAAAAATTAAAAAGTCAACTTTTAATTTTTTTTCAAAACAACCCTTGATATGAATTTAAGTTTGAGCGAAAGAGTAACACTCATTTTTATATGGATTTGAGTGATGGAGTATAATGTGTTTTAATAATTTACTCAAATTTAAATTTCATTCAAGTAAGGGTAAATGTGTGACGTCCCAAAAATTAGGAATATCAGAGAATATATTAACAAATAAATATATGGTTTATCTAAGGTTATAAGAGTAGACAATGTTATTAATGAGTTCTTTGGCTAATAACCAAGTAAGATCCCAAGAAGGTTGGAGGGGTCAATATAGCCTCTCTTTTAAGTCCAACCACCTTAGATAGCAGAGCTACCTTTTTGATAGATCTTGACAAGGTATTAACACAAGGCCTACATGAGTTGACGGAGTATAAGGATAGGTTACAAATGATATATATAATAATTACAAAATCATGTCTTAAATACAACAAGCGATTAATCACTTACAATCTCAAAACGTGTTTACAAAACTAGCATCTAACTCTTATAGGGTAGCCATACGTCTTCAAATCTTTCAGCCTTGCCTTCGACCGGTCTAATAGTCCTTAATACTTGGCATGAAACGCCGTGAACTTTGAATGCCTAGTAAACGCACATACACCTTGTCTGGTTTCCCAATCCAATACACCATCACAATTATAACAAGCAAGTAATGAAGTATGATAATCATTCAATAATAAAGGATTACAAGGTTAAATGTTAGTAATCTAGAAATCCTCCAAAGAAATTTCATCCTCCCAACCGCAAGAATTGGACATCGGACTATTCGGAACCTCTCTTTTTGTTGCTTTGTTGACCTTACTACGGATGCCTGCAACGGTTACATACTGTGCAGTGCCATCAGTGGACCTCTAAAAGGACGGCGAAAATGAAAAAGGTTTTATCATCCTGAATCCATCATTATCCTTCCAAAAAAGTTTTATCCTCCTGAATATCCTATCTGGACCCAACCTTATCTCACCAAATCAAATCATCGCAAAAGTCCAAATACGTCCGTTTCATTTTAGGGTTTATGCGATAATTGCTTGCGCAAGACTTCACCTTCAATTAGGGAGCACATCCCACCAATCCATACATAACACATTATCATATTTTCATTATTCAAGTGATCGAAAATCCAATACTACCCCAATTAATTTTTTCATTGAGTTAGATGTCTTAAATTAAATGTATAACAACTTAACAAGATAGTAATATCTACATAAGTATGAGCATCATCAAATGAAGAAGATAAAGAACAGAACCATAACACATGCAATATCATACCAAGACATGATCACATACTAATAAGCATATTCATGAAGACAAAAACTTAGAATACCAATACAAAACTAAAATTTCAGATTCAGTATTATTTAAAGATTAAAAATTAAAATCAAAAGGACCATTTTAGATTTTTCCCAGCCGAGCCTTCTTATGGTTCGTAGAGAATTTTATCTAGTTTTCAGAACATTTTTCAAAAATTGAATAGCTTTTCTAGATTTTTAGTTATTTAAGAAACACTCTAATGCTGTCCAGATTCGTCGACCGTTACAAAAATTGGATTTTCTTATTAACCGCTCACTCTTTTTCAATGAAACCAATTTTTCTTGAAAGCTAACTCTTTAAGGAAGATTTTGAAATAAAACCGAAGTTCAGTAGATTTTTCTAAATTTTTATAGAATTTTTGAAAGTTGGCTAAAACAGGTTTTTCATATACAATACTCAAAATAAGAAGATTGGTGAAAAAAGAGGCCAGCTAAGGAAAAATTTTCACTTCTTTTGTGATGAAAACATACTAAATAATGTGTCAATAACTCGGATTTTTAGAGTGGTAGTATGCCTTTGGAAATAATGTGAGATATGGGAAGAAAAATGTAGTTGTGCATCTATTAAGAGGAAATATGAGTAGAAGAACGATCGAGCCTAATTCATCAACTTTGAACACATGAACAACATTACAACACATTTGAAAATATGATTTTAAATCTCTAATAACATGTATTTGAAAAAGAAAAATAAAAAAGAGAGTTGTGTTATGGCTTACTTGTTGCCTAGTTGAAGAGTTTGCACAATTTCTTCTATTTTTTTCTTTCCTCTACCACCAAAGCTCTTTTCCTCTCTTTCTCTCCCTCCCCTCTCTTTCTCAGCTGAATATGTAGTGTGTGTGTGTGTGTGTGTGTGTTTTGTGCTCAAAAGTGTAGAGAGGATTGATGTATTTATAGAAAAAAAAAAAAAGAATGGTGAAAAGTCAAAAATGTCCTTAGTTCCAATTCAATTGAATAGGCTTGGATTTAGTTAGGATGTAATGGAATGAGGGGTGATTAGAGTCCTAATTGGTTACTTAAACAAGTTCTACTTAGGGTTATGTTTAATTAGAATTAAGCTAGTTACAAGTACAAGACAAATTTGCTTGAATTATGGTACCAAAGTCAAATTTTCCTTCATGAATCATGCAATGTTGTTTTCAAAAGTACACTACAAGTGTATATGTTAGGGTGGCTAGCCATGTGATATAGATTTGAGGGATCTTTCTCATTTATTTATCTATTTACATTTGGTCTCATTCCTCATTTATTATCTATTTACATGTTGGGGGTGTTACTTTTATATATAAAGAACGATTGGGCTCAAAATGTAATTAAAATAAAATGTGTGGATTTGGAATTGATTATAATACTATTTCAAATGTAGTATTAATTAAAATAATGTTAGGAAAAATAATTGGTTCGAATGATTTGCTTTAAATTAAAAGACACATAACTGAATGAAAATGATAAAAATTGAAAATTAGGATTTTAAGCTATTAATCTAAAATTTGATAATTAAATAATTAATACTAGAGTGTTAGAAATGATTTCTAAGTTACCGGGATCGATTAGGATTTCTACAGGTTCATCCGTGATACGTTTTTAGCTCTAGGGTTAATTTTGCCAATAAACATGAAACTAAGGGCTTTTATTATAATAATTCAAAAGTAAGAGTCTTGCTAGGATTTACAAAATTTAGAGGTTCTCACAAAATGCTAGATGCCCTTATTGTTAATTTTCAAACCGATAATTTACTTTAAAAAAAGAAGGTAAAATACATTGATCACTTTTGGAGTTTCAAAAAACATATACATAAATTTTACAAATTTGACGTAAATTTTTTTTTTTTTTTTTAGATTCACATGAAAGCAAACACAGAAATATAGAGTTTATACACTGCTTAAGAAAAGGAGATCAGTCCCCCTTGGAATTGACAGAAACCATATATGCTATAAGAAAAGAAAAGATAGAGCTAGGTGGTTCATCAAGGAATACAAGGTGTTCAGTTTGGTTGACTCCAAGATTGGCTAGAGCATCAGCACAAACATTTGTTTCTCTCGGGATGTACTGTATGGTGCAATTGCATCTTCGTACCAAGAAAGTGGCATCCTCAACCAGAGCTCTGTATGGGGAATTGTTGTCAGCTCCTTCCTGGATAAGCTTCATGGCAAGTTGAGAATCAGTCTCTATAGCTATGTTGGCCAGCCCTTTTTGTATTATGATTGTCAGCCCCCTGTAAATACCCCAGAGTTCGGCCTCTAGGCTGGTGCAATTCCCTAGATATCCATGGTAGCCCCACAGCCAGGTACCCGTCTCATCCCGCAGCAAGCCTCCATAGCCAGATTGGCCAGGATCTCCTTTGGAACAACCATCAGTATTCAGCTTCAGATTACCTGCAATAGGAGCAAGCCAGTGAGTTAGTTTTGGTTCAAAATAGTGAGGATGAAGGGGGTTCATGAAAGCTTCTTGAATCTGTTTTGCATGTTGAAGAATGCGAGTTGTAACAAGGGATGTAGGTTGAATATGGTGGTCGAACACCTCTTTGTTCCTGTCTTTCCAGATGTGCCAAATGGTAGTTAGGAAAATTGTTGCCCATGGCAAATCAGCCATCTTAGTTGGGCTTTTCATGTTTGTTTTTAACCAATCAGGGACGGCCTTCTTGTGTTCTTCTTGCCACCAGTTAGTATTTTGCAAATTCAGCCACACGGATTTGGCTTTGGGGCATCCTCTGAGAAGGTGTGACATATCTTCTATATGGCCATGGCATCTCTGGCAGATGTCGGAATCTGTTAGATTTCTGGAGAGCCTCATTTGGTTTGTGAGTAACCTACCATGCATGGAAAGCCAAAGGAAGCATTTGAGCTTTTGAGGTGTTTTAATTTTCCATATCCACAACCAATCTATCCCATCTTCATCCTGTTTAGTAAGGGCATTATAGGCTGCTGAAGAAGAGAAGTGACCATTAGCAGTCCCTTGCCAGGAAGGATTGTCCATGTAGGTCACATATCTGGGTCGATATATGCTAAGAATGTTAGCTTTGTCTTGCTGGGTGAGCAAGTGCTGGATGGGGTTCAGATCCCATTGGCCTTCATCATTAATTATGGAGCTAACTTTCATAGTATCATCAAAATGAAGCCCTTGATAACTATTGCACAGTGGCTGAATGCCACACCACCAGTCAGACCATAAAGAAATTTTCTCCCCATCTCCCACAATCCATTTAATGTTGTCCTCAAGAACTTTCCTATTATTGATTATACTTTTCCAAGTTAGAGAAGCATTCCTTTTTTTAGGCCAGTTGGAAATGGAGTGGTGTTGAAGATATTTGGAAGAAAGGATTTTGCACCAGAGAGTATCAGCATTGCTAGTAAGTTTCCAACCCAATTTGGAGATTAAGGCGGAGTTTTGGTCCCTAGATTTCCTAATGCCCAACCCACCATATTTTTTACTCTTGCAGACTTTATTCCAGTTCAGAAGGTGAACTTTCTTAACGTTATCAGTGCTGCCCCAGATGAAATTTCTATTTAAGCTATCAAGTTTGTCACAAACAGATCTGGGAATTTCCATGGTTTGCATGATGTGGTTAGGAATGGCAGAGGTAACGGATTGCACAAGGGTAATGCGGCCTGCAAAGGAGAGGGTATTTGCCTTCCACCCAGAAAGCCGGTTGGTGATCTTCACAATGATGTCTTTGACGTGGTTTCTACTGATTCTACTATGCAGGACATGAGTGCCTAGGTATTTACCTAGGTCATGGGTAAGGCCTATGCCACTTTGGTAGCTCAAGGATAGTGCTTCGCCCCTAGGAATATTGGAGGAAACAAAAAGTTTGGACTTTTGAAGATTAATTTTCTGGCCAGAAATGCCACAAAATTCATTTAAGACTTCCATAATACACTCACAATTTCTAGTGTTGGCTTTAGCAAATAAGATGAGATCATCAGCAAAGAACATGTGAGAGATAGGAACGTTGTGTCTAGCAGCTTTAAGACCCTTCCAAGCTCCAGTCTGGGTTTTGATTCTAATCATGTTAGAGAGATTTTCCATGCAAAGCACAAACAAGTAGGGGGATAGGGGGTCGCCTTGTCTGAGACCTCTCCCAACACTTATGTTTGGAAGACTCTCACCATTCCAAATGATAGAAGAGTTAACATTAGACACACAATTCATGATGAGAGAAATCCAGTCAGGGTTAAGGTGAAATTCCTTGAGGGTGTGATGCACAAAATCCCAGGAAATAAGGTCATAGGCTTTCTCAAGATCAATTTTAAAAACCATACCACTAGTCTTACCTTTTTTATTCCTAAGGGTGTGAATAATCTCTTGGGTAATAATAACATTATCAGTGGTGGTTCTACCAGGTATAAAACTACTCTGATTGGGGCTGATAAGGTCAGGGAACAGAGGTCTAATCCTATTGACAATGATTTTGGTAATTATCTTATAGGTCACATTACACAGGCTTATGGGCCTAAAGTGCCTAATGGTTTCAGGGTTAGGCAGCTTAGGAATGAGGACAACTTGGGTAGCATTAACCTCCTCTGGTATGCTTTTGGTATTAAAACATTGTTGGACAAAAGCACAGACAGAGGGTCCCACAATTTTCCAGTTTTGATGGTAGAAGATAGCTTGGAGACCATCAGTCCCTGGGGCTTTAAAAGCCTTAATGCTTTTGATGGCATGCCAAACATCTTGATTAGTGATAAGTTGTTGCATGAACTGATTATCCTCCCTAGTGATCCAAGTGGAGTTGATACCCCGCCAATGATCTGGAGTAACAATTTCCCCTTGTTTAAAAAGATTACTAAAATAGAGTTGTATGTGAATTTTGATATCCTCCGGATTTGACAACCATTGCCAGAATCATCTTTGAGCAAATTGATTTTCAGTTTTCGGCGTTTGTTAAGAGTGGTGATGTGGAAAAATTTGGTGTTGAGGTCACCCAAAGTGATCCATTTAACTCTAGATTTTTGAAACCAGATAAGTTCTTCTTGGAAAAGAGTTGAATTATATTGTTGAATGAGGTCTTGTTCTAATAGGAAGAGATTGTGAGAAAAATTGTGGGTCTGAGCTTTTTGGATGCCCTCTATACGAGCCAGCAGGGATCTCTTTTCTTTTAAAAACATTACCAAAAAATTCTTTGTTCCAGGTTTTAACATTTTGAGTGAATTCAGAAATAGCCCCCACAAGATTGGTATTCATGTTAGCCCAAGATTGTAACATAACATCAGAAAAACTAGGATGACACAGCCAAGCTGCTTCAAACCGAAAAGCTCTATTTCTAGGGTTAGAGGGATGCATACCTTGGGTGAGGACAATGAGGGGAGAGTGATCAGAGTATGTTCTGGGCAGTGTCCTCACTGTGCCTTCTGGGAATAAAGCTCTCCATTTGTCATTGCCCATGGCTCTGTCAAGACGCTCCATGGTGTTAGCTAGTCCTCTCCTATTGTTAGACCAAGTGAGTCTAGGACCGACACTACCAAGGTCAATGAGGTTACAATTATTAATTCTTTTTGCAAATTTCTGGGCTCTGTTGAGGTTGTAATTGGTGGAGAAGCTTCTTCGTTCGGAGCTATTGGTGAAGTCATTGAAATCCCCTGCTACAAGCCAAGGTTGCTCCATGTTGTTAGCCGTTTCTTCAAGGTTATCCCAGAGATCCTCCCGTAAAGAAGCATTTGGGCTAGCATAAACAGCAGATAGGATCCACTCTTCATAGTCCTCTTTATGGATGGTAGCTTGAATAACTTGATTAGTAGCGTGGGAGGCTCGAACAGTGACTTGAGTTGTATCCCATAGAAGCCAAATGCCGCCCGATCTTCCCACTGGATCCACAATAGTTGCAGCCGTAAACCCCATATTAGAGAAAAATTACCCATAGAGTTATAAAGGACTTTAGTTTCCATAAGAATGAAATAGATGGGTGGTAGATTGATGAGCTCACGCATGTTGCATTTAAAGGCATTATTGCCAGCCCCTCGGCAATTCCAGAACATTAGTGAGAGAGAATCCATAATAGGGTAGTGGGGAAGGGATCAGTAACCAGGGCCTTGATGATACTACGAATCCGTCTGTGGTCTTGGTCCTGTGATCTCATGGACGCCATCTGGACTGAGTAATTGGGGAACACTGCTCTGGGGTTCCAGCATGGTTCTATCCTCAGTCGTATTTGTTCGATCCACTAAACCGTAGCGACGAGGTGAATTACTTCTTTCCTGGGATCTAGTAACAGGCTCAGTGGGTGGTTCTTCATCCTGTGTGATGAAAGCTATGGCCTTGTGGTCCCTTCGATCTCTCTGGTTGGATCCGGGGTCGGGAGGTTTGCGCTGCTTGGTGGTTGAGGCTCCATCACTGCTTGCTAAAGTGATATCTGGGGGTAGAGAGGTAGGTGGAGGATATGGGGAAGGATCCTCAGGAAGATCTATCTTGGATATTTCTGGAGATTTAGTATCTGTACTCAATGGACTGGGGTTAGCATGCATCAGATCAGTAGACTGATGGCTATGAGGGACCTGGGGCAGAGTGTCCTCGCCTTTAGTTGTGGTTGCCTGGGGGGAAAGCTGAACTTGTTGACTTCGTGAGCTGGGGTGAGTGGAGTCTTGTGGAGATTTGGTTGTGGGCTTGTTGGGTTCTTCTAAGGTGGAAATGGACAGGCTAGGGGCTTCCTTTTCTAAGCCCAATCGTGTTGTTTTCTTTCCACGAGATGTATCCTCCTCCTGTTGGATACCTTTGCCCAATTCGGTGAATCTATTTGTGTTGGAGCTTGGTCCAGTAGGTTGGGCCTTTCTATAGATTGTGGGCTTACGAGTCCGTTTGGTCACCATCATCTAAGGACCGTAGGTAACATCATTTGACTAAGATGGGTGTAGGTTGCTGGTATTGTTGTTGGAAATAGCCGTTTCTTGAGCAGTGTGGCCGGAAACGACTAGTTGGCATTCCTCGGACGGCGAGGTACTCCGATGAGGCTCTTGAGGTTTGGGGATGGCAGCTTGATATTTGCAAATTCTTTCCGGTGATCTATCCTGCTACAGAAAAAACAAAATGAATGAATGGATTCATACTCTATATTATAACTTTTCTTACCTAATAGGAATAGGGGGCAAAGAGGCTTGCGCAGATCCATTTCGATACAAACTCGTGCAAATCGGCCTCTGGTAGCCATGACTGTGGTCAAATCAATCTTCAGTGGCTTTCCAATCTGTTTAGCAATTGCGTATAGGACCTGCTCTTGGAAGTATTCTATCGGAAGCTCCAGAAACCTAACCCAAACGGCGGTAGTGGTTTCAAAAGCTTCCGAGGCCTTGAAATCAGGCTCCCATTTTCGTACAGTAAGATAGTGGTCCATGATGACCCATGGCCCTCCTGAGTAAACATGTGCACAGTCATCCAAAGAGAAAAATTTAAACAGAAAGTAATTGTTACCTAAGTCAATAGCGTTAAAGTCTTCTTGTAGGCCCCATAGGTTCTTTACTCTGGTGCAGAGCATTTTATACCTAGTACTTTTCCCTAGCAGGCGGACTATTAAAGCATTAGCCCAGGGCTTGCGAATTTGTTCCAACAATCTCTTAGGTAGATGTATTTGGGGGACGCCGGATTGGGTCTGGTGGGAGTGGCCATCCTGAATGTGGGTATCACCCTCGGGATCCTCCTCGTCCGCTGAAAGAGAGTCCATGTTGTCATCAAAGTAGAAATCAGTGTGTTCAGGCGCTGCTAATGCATCTTTGAACGATTTTTGCTTCTGACCCTCTAACTGTGGGGTTTGGCCAATATGCATAGCTGGCGAGACGGAGGAGGATGAGGTAGGAACTTCGGACATAGCCATACCCACAGCCTCTGAAGCCTCCTTACTTTTGATTTTCTTGGTGCTGCGCACCAAATGGTCCTCCTCCTCTGGAGATTTAGTGATCGGAGCCGGATTGAAGGGAGTATTGTTGCTCATGCTAGAGAGAGAAGAGAAAGGAAATTTGACGTAATTAAATAAACTTATTTTATAGTATGGTTAAAGTGATTAGAACTAATACAGATGGTGTACAAACATATGAATAAATAAGATAAAATATATATTTGAGTGCAAAAGAGATAACAATACTATTTTTTAATTCTAGTTGCTAATGAATTATCGATAAAAAGAAAATTAATATTATATGAATTAAATTTTTTTTAAAAAAATTAATATAATTATGTCAAATTTATAGGGCAATGTATTTTGTTTAAATCTCAAGACAAGGTTAGTGTAATTTATATAAAAAAAGTAAATTACAAATACACCCATGAGATTTGTTTAAAATATGAATTATCTTCTGTAATTTTGAGAATTACATCTCATCTCTTAAAGTTTCTAATTTCATAACAAATGATTCATTTTTTTTAATAAATCATCAAGTTAATTAACATTTTTTAAATATATCATAAATTTATTTGAACTAGTAATTTAGGTGATTTTATTGTTATATAGGACATCAGCTATAAATTTTATTTTTTCAGTTAATTCTATTAAATAAAAAATTGGAAAATGTTTGAGAGCTCGAGAGAGTTGGCTAGAAAACTGGCTCGAGAGAGGAAAGAGAAGAAGAGAAGAGAGAGGGGAAAGAGAGAGGAGAGGGAGAAGCAGAGGAGGAGAGAGAGGAGAAGAGGAGAAAGGGAGAAAGAGAGGGGAAGAGGAGGAGAGAGAGAGAAAGAGAGAGGAGAGGTCGTCGCAGAGGAGGAGAGGTCGTCACCCCGGCCGTCGCTGCTCGTCGCCCCGTCGCCGCTCGTCGCCTCGTCGCCGACGTCTCGCAGCACGTTTGCTCCTCGCCGATCGTTGCACCACCGCCACCGCCTCGCCCCGCCTCCTCCTCCAGCAGATTTATGGCCCCCTCCCCTCCCTCCCTCCTCCTCCTCCTCCTCCTCCTCCTCTCTTCTCTTCTTTCCCTTCTTCTTCTTCGTTCTGAAACTGAAACAAAAACCAGAAAAAAAGGAAAAAAAAAAAAAAAATTTCTACACCAAAACGACGTCGTTTTGGTGTCGAGCCGCGGTTTCGAGCTACGTAGCATGGTCGTAAAAAATTTGACAAGAAATATTTATAATATTTCAAATCACAAGAGCCAACTTTAAGAATGTATTTGTAATTCACCAAAAAATAAAAAAGGATAAATTACAAATACACTCCTTAGAGTTTGCATAAAATGCAGATTATCCCTCATAGTTTAAAAAATTACAATTATTCCATTGTAAAAAAAATTTATTTGATAGAATTAATTGAAAAAATAAAATTTCTAACTACTCTTCTACACAATGATAAAACTACTTGAATTATTAATTAAAATAAATTTACGAGATCATTATAAATTGTTAATTGATTTGATAATTTATTAATAAAATGTACTATTTGTTATAAAATTAAAAATTTTAAAAGGTGAGATATAATTTTCAAAACCACATGGATAAATCGTATTTTAAGCAGATTTGTAATTTAACCAAAAAAAAAAAAAAAAGAAGTATGGTTTGAGTGGCATATTGGTAATTAAAAGAAAAGGAAAGGGTTATTGTTATTTGAGAATAAAGAATGTAGATAACAATTTGAAACGAGTGGCCGTTTTAAAACGTCAGTACATCATCGAAGTTCAAACCACCTTCCTCCCATCAATGAAACAACAAACAACAACGACGACAACTACCAGATTCAAATCTCTTCTTCTTCTCACTCCTCACCATCACAACAACAGAGAGAGAAAGAGAAAGTCAAAGAGAGAGAAACACATGACTGGAATGGTAATGTTGTCAAAGACTACTAGTGATGGTGGTGCTAAAGTGGACCAAGAGCAACACCACCACCACCACCACCAAAACAATCTCTCCATTGCTGCGGTTTTCTTAGCTGCACTGAGAAAATCAATGGTCTATTGCAGAGTAGATCGACAAGAAGAAGTCATCTCGGCCGTTCATCATATGGAAATCGGATGGCCCACGAATGTTCAGCACATTGCTCATGTCACATTCGATCGATTCAATGGGTTTCTGGGTCTTCCTGTTGAGTTCGAAGTCGAGATTCCTTGTAGAGTCCCCAGTGCCAGGTTTTTTATTTTATAGCTTGTTTTGATTTTTGGGTTGTTTTATGTTGAAAATGTTGATCTGGGTTTTTGAAATTTCTTGTGATGTTTAGATCTCGTGGGAGGGGAGCTTAGATTTAGCTTATCAAGTTGTTTGTTTCCCGAGAAAATGCTGAAAGAAGGGAATAAGTTAAATGTTTGACTCTTTAATTTTCACTATTTGGGATCTTTACTACACAAAATCTCAAGTATATATATTGTTAGATATTAACACTTGTTTGGTTGATTTTTTTTTTTAAAAATACAATAATAATAATAATAGTAATAAAATATCTGGTTAAGTTGAGTTTTTAGAACTTATTTGTGATAAATTAAAAATTAATTTGACAAAAACAAACATAAAAAGTATATTTTTGAATTCTCCACAAAAAAAAAAAAAAAAAATCCACCCAAAAAAATATTGAGTTTTTTTATTTTTTTTTTATTTTTTCACCAAACTAGTTTTTAAATTTTTCTTAGAAATTAACACTGTTTCGTTGTGTTTTTGTTTTCTGTTTTGATTTTCTGAAAAATACGAATTTTTTTTTTTTTTTTTTTTGTTTAGCTTATCAAGTTGTTTGTCTTCGGAGAAAATGTTCAAAGAAGTGAAATAAGTTAAATATTTGAGTCTTAAATTTTCACTAGTTGGGATCTTTACTGCACAAAACCTCAGCTACTCTTACTCCCAGAAATTAAATTCCTTTTTGCGCAAAAAGACAATCATAAACTACAATTGTCCAAATTTCTAGTTTGAAATTTCTTGCGATGTTTAGATATCAGAGAGAGGTGCTTAGATTTAGCTTATCAAGTTGTTTGTTCAGCAATGCTAGGTGGCCACAAATTCTGTGGCTCGAATGGCTCGAAATTGTCAAAACGACGTTGTTTTGGGTGCAAAACAAGCCAAAACCACGTCGTTTTGGCAGTTTCGGACCATTTGACTACAGAAATTGTAGCCACCAAACATCTTTCTTGTTTGTTTTCGAGAAAAAAAATGAGTTAAATATTTGAATTCTTAAATTTTCACAATCTGGGATCTTTACCTAGAAAAAACCTCAACCATGTACGGACTAACACTATAATATGATTGGTTGTGTTTTTGATTTTGTATTCTGCTTTTATTTTCTGAAAACCAAAAGAAAATTTGGCCGTGCTCAGTTCTATTCTTCAAATATATTTTCATCTTTTGTTTTGATTGTCTTATTTGTTTAGAATTTTCAAAAATTAATTTTACACCTACCTTTAAAAACTTTTTCCAAGGTAAGAAAATTTGGGCTAACCGGATATCCAGCTGGTTGACCGGAACAGGTTTTTTTTTTTAAACAATTGGCACCTGTTATTTTTTATATTTTAAATAAAAAAAATTCAGAATTTTTAAATTTTTTTTATTATGAGTTGTAATTTTTTGTATCAAGTATTATTATATGTCACATCAAAAATTCCTCATTCAATTCAAAACTCTTTTCAAAACTCATTCACCAAACAAATTTCCACACTTAAATCATAATTTCAAAACTCACAAACTCAAAATACAACTCTATTCTCAAATCATATTTAGAGAACTCTACCAAATGCTATCTTTGTTTTGCATTTCATTTTAGTGTTTTTAGAAATTTTTCTCAAAAAAAATTGCCAAACAATTTTTTGTATTTTTCAGAAAATAAAAACACAAAAATTTAAAAAAATTATTGGAAAAAAGAAGACCATGAGGTCATGGTTGTCATAATCCCGATCCGGATCATAAAATCTTACGATTCTACAATCTCAGTTGGGTCAAACGATTCGAATCATAAAATGATGTAGAATCACATATGATCCCGATTCTACTTCGATTCCCAATCCTACCAATTTTTTTTGTTATTATTTATTTCTTATATATATGCGTATATTTATAAAATTTTTGACTATTAACTCATTTTTCTAATGTCTTCTCTAATTTATGTACTTATATCAAATTTATCAATTTTCTTTAATCTTTTTTAAATGGGAAATTTGGCCATAAATCCCTTTTAGTTTTTTTATTTTTTTTTTATTTTTAAAGGACCAAAAAAAAAAAAATTTAATACTTTCAAAATCCCCTCATAATTATAAAGTCCTACATGGAGGCCAAAATTTGTTATTTGAATATTTTATTTGACCATTATACCCTCTATTTCTTTTACAACACACTCTCTCTCTTCACTAACTCAATGGTTATTCATCATCTCCACTATCTTCATCGTCTACCGGCATTGCTCATCCTCACTGTTTCCTGGCAACCGCCATTTGTACCATCAAACCACCTCCATCTCAGATTTGATACCTACGAACTCGTATTTGAGATCAATAACTTTAGATCTGAGATATAAAAAAAACTTATATTTGATAGAAAAATGAGAAATTGAGATATTGCAATGAAAAATTAAGAGTTTTTTTATTTGTTTGTTCATAGATGTAAAAGTAAAATTTGACTCTGGTTCATTCATTTATTATGCACTCTAATTTTTTGTAACAGTAAAATTTTACTCTGGTTAACTGCATGTTGGTCTGCTTAATGACAAAATTTTTATTTTGAATCATAGTAAATTTTATACTCTGATTCAAAGTAAAATTTTAATCTTTTTTTTAATTTATTATAGAGTAAAATTTTACTCTGAATCAGAGTAAAGTTTACTATGATTCAAAGTAAAATTTTACTCTAAAATAAGCTACGAGAATGGCTTTACAAGAAAGTCAGCTATCATGAACTAGAGTAAAATTTTATTGTTCGAAGAACAGAGCATCATGAGAAGAAAAAAGAGAAATAGGGAGACAGTTCGAAAATAGAGGATCACGAGAAAAAGAAGAAGAAAAAGAGAGAGAGAGAGAGGGAGAGCATGAACCATCAGAACCACAAAGAGAGAGAGAGTGAAGTATCTCAGATCTCAAGTTAGCGAACTATCTGAAACCGTCATTTGCTGGCGATGACGACTGTGAATAATCTTAAATTTGAGGTTGTGGATGTGACGAGTGACGGTGGCGATGAAGACGATAGAGAAAGAGTTCCATGATGAGCAGTGGTGGTGTTGGTGGAGAGCGGCGATGGCACCAATGGAGAGCAGCAGTGATAAGAGCGAAACAGAAAGAAGAGAGATTGAGATGAGAGAGAGTGATTGCAGTCTGATACACACACACACATATATATATATATATATGAGGGTATTCTAGTAAAATAAAGAAGTTTTAAAATATTAAGGGATTTTAAAAGGATCCATATAATTTTTGTCATTTTGAAGGACAAGTTAGACATTGATGGGTCTATCACCAAATTCCCCTTTTAAAATTATATAACAAAGATTATCATTATCAATAATCCATTAGTCCCTTCCAACGATCCTACCTGATATCCCAATTTTAACAACCTTGCATGAGCTACATTAACATGACATCCAAAATTACACACACACACATATATATTTAAAATATGAGTTTGTAACAAATGCTTACTTGTGATTCCAATTTTGCAGTGCTAGTGTTTTTGGCGTATCAGCAGAATCGATGCAGTGTTCTTATGATTCAAGAGGCAATAGTGTCCCTACGATCCTCTTACTAATGCAAGAGAGGTTATACTCAAACGGAGGTCTTAAGGTAACTAAAAACAATTTTGCAAAGTGTTTTTGTGGTTCAAATGGGCATTCCAAGCTCTATATAGGTTCATTGTCGGAGTTTTTTTTTTTTTTTTGCCAAACCAAACCCATGATTTTTTCAAACATATTAACCAAGATGAAGTTGTTTTAAACTTATTTTTCAAGCTTACCTTGTTTTAGCTTATAAACATATTTTAAAACACAATTTTAATAAATTTTACAATAAATTAATTGAAGTCCTGAATCCTAAACCACGGCCTTAGTAAAGTTGTGGGTTGAAGTTGTGTATTAGATATATACACAACTTCATAAAGAATAAGTGTACGAATAGAAAAACTGGTAATAGAATTGAACACAGAGTGTGCTGATACATTTGTATTTTAATATTAGATTTTTAAAAGTGAACAATCCATTCATGTATATTTTTCCGATTTTGTTATCGATTTATGTGGTCGTAGTAGAAATACTTCATAAAAAATAGTCTGTCTATGGGGTTTATGTTTAAAATAACAATGTTTTAGGAAATAAGTTATCAAAGGACTAGACTTCGGTTAAAAAAAACTCTCATTATTGGGAAAATTTCAATAAATCGAAGTCCCAAAAAATTTTCATTGAAGTCCCATTAATGCATGAATCAGTCCTCTCAACCTAGTGTTGATGGGAATCAATGAAAAGTCGATTTAAAAAACAAAAAAAAGGATTGATTTTATATGTTCCCATCATCCTCTGATCTTGAAGGGTTTTCTAACTGTGTTTCTCTGACTTCATTTTTTTTTTTTTTGCAGGCGGAAGGAATTTTCCGGATAAACCCAGAGAACAGTCAAGAGGAGAAAGTGAGGAGCCAGTTGAACAGAGGCATTGTGCCAGATGACATTGATGTTCACTGCTTGGCGGGGCTCATCAAAGCCTGGTTCCGAGAGCTTCCTTCGGGTGTGTTAGATGGGCTTTCCCCTGAACAAGTTCTTGAATGTGACGCAGAGGAGGAATCAGTGGAGCTTGTGAAGCGGTTACAACCAACCGAATCAGCATTGCTCAACTGGGCTATTGATCTCATGACTGATGTTGTTGAGCATGAGGAATACAACAAAATGAATGCTAGAAATATCGCCATGGTTTTCGCCCCAAACATGACTCAGGTAAACAAACAAGCCACAAAAAAACACTAATGCTTTCTTTGTTTCGAGGGAAAACATTTTTCAATATAAACCTTTTTCAAAAAATGTTTCCCGTAGAAACACGCTTTGCTTTGTTTGGTTGTGACCTTAAATGTGTGGTAGCGGTGGTTTTGGGGTGGTGGTGGTTGAGGGTAGCAGTCGTGGTGGAGGAGTGGAGGTGCTGGTGATGTGGTGATGGTAGGATGGTGACGGTGGTAGTGTAATGACATTAGTAAGACATTGATCTGCAAAATATTTTTCACTTTTAAAAAAAATTTCCACAAATAACTTTATTTTCTGTTAGACTACAGAAAATAGTTTCATTACTTTTGCTTTCCATTGTACATAATACAAAAAAAAATGTGAAAAATGTTCAAAAAATAAGTTTTTCGGTTAAACAAATGGAACGTAACTCAACTTGAGAAACCTTATTGCCTTATCCCAAACTACTTGGTGTTCCTTAAATAATTTAGCACTTCCTGTCAATTTGAAAGCCATCTCCTTAGCTAAATGCATTATGATCATGTTTTTGCTTATGGATTTTCTTTCCTCTGATCAGATGTCTGACCCATTGACGGCTCTGATGCACGCGGTTCAAGTGATGAACTTGCTGAAGACTTTGATAACGAAAACGCTACGAGAGCGTGAAGACGCTGCAACAGGAGGAAACTCACCGATGTTATCTGGTTCGTCTGATCACCAAACTGACGGGGAAATCGATAGCCAGCAAGAAATGGATACGAGCTGCGAATTAAGAGGGCCAATGTCCGAATATGATGAGCACGATGATGCCCAATACAGCAACAGCAGCAGCAGTGGAGATGAGAATGATATCGAGTCATTGAGTGAGATAGAAGAATGTTTCTTGAGACAATTGGATGAGAAAGGTTGTGCCAAAAACAGTTCCCTGGAAGAAGAGTCAATTGGAGATTCGCAAAGACAGCACGTGAGTCCCAAAAGTGGTTCTAGCTCTACATCTCATAGGGAGTCTGGTATTTCGTTGTCGTCTGATAGCAAATTTGGAAGTTCTGGTTTGAGCACGAGCAATGGGGAAGACTCGGGTTCAATTCTGATTGCTGTTGAAGTGAAGGATGATTTGAACACCAAGGATGTTGAGATGGTAGATTTTTCAATGCCCTTGATTGATGTCGTGTAATGGTGTTCTAGTGTGGATGTCCATGTTATGCTGATTTGGGTAAGCGCCTCGTTTGCGGATTTTGGGGGTTTTCTTCTAATAGCCATTGTTGTTTTTGTAAATTGAAAGTGCTTTGAGTGTTGCCAATTTGTCATTGTTAAACAGGGGTTGGGGGATGGGGATGGGAGTGGTTTGCTTTGTGGTTTGATTGTGAGTCATTTTTCAGCTCAAGGCCTAGTTTATGATGCTTGTTGTCTGTGATTCACTTGGAAAGGATACCTAACTTTGACATTGTAGATTGGAATGAATGTGTTTGTTCTCTGTCTCTTTCTCTCAAATCCAAATTAAAGATTTGCTACTTTGGCCATTTTAGATAATGATTTGTGTTTGGTATGTAAAACCCCATTTGCAAAAGGTTGAGGATAGTACTGATGACCATTTGGCTCTAAGCTATTTTTTATTTGCCTCTCTTCCTGGACTGTCATAGTCATGAGAAAGAAAGGGATATACAAGAAAGAGATTAATTGAATAAGCCTAGGAATACATAAATTCTGTCATAAAAAAATCTAGATGCGTAGAAAAAACTAAACATAGAATGCACAAATGTGAGACAACATGTTTGCAACCATTGTTTTGAAAATCGGACCGGTGAGCGAACCGAAAAAGGGACCGGGTGGATGGGTTACTGATTCAACCGTCGAAGCGGTCGAACCGTGACGTCATAATTAATATTATATAATTAAAAATATAATTAAAATTATAAATAAATAAAAATATATATAATTACTGAAATAATAAAAAAAAGTGTTGCATAATATTACTAATAATATTTAATAAAGTCATAATTGCTAATTGATAAAAAAAAAAGTCACTAGTTTTAAAGAAATTAAAAAATTTAACATTCCTCCAAACAAATTGTTGAATGCTAGATTTAATTTTGGAGGGAAATAAAATTTTCAACTCTCCCTCCAATCAAATATGATTCAAACAATTTGATTGAATCCCACATTCAATTTTTAGGTTCTCTTTGAACAATTGTTTTCCTATAAATAGAAATAGACTTTCATTATTTCTTCAAGCTTCCAATGAGACTCCTTCTCATGAGAGGAGACTCTTGAAGTAAGAATTTTAGTCAAAATATTTGATATAATATAATATAATATATATATATATATAAGAAAGAAAGAAAGAAAACCGAAAAAAGAAGAAGAAAACCAACCGGGTTGGTCCACCGAACCGGCACCGGTTCACCGGTTTTCCGGTTGGACCACCGGTTATTCCGGTTTTCACTAATAACACCGGTTTTGGCCAACCCGGGTCTTGAGGGTTTTCCGGACCGAAGAGGGGACCGGTTCCACCAGTTTGACCGGCCAGGCCGGTCCGGGTCTGCAAACCATGTTTGCAACTATAGATGTGAATAATTTGTCTCACATCTGTGTATTTTTTATTTCGTCTTCTCTGTATACATAACACAATTAGTTTGCCATAGAATCAAATGGATGGATAAGATCTTTTTAGAAGTAGACCTTACTAATAAATTTTAAAAAGAATAAAGGTTGGAGCTCGAATGAGCCCCCCCCGAATCCCCCGAGAGAGAGAAAGAGAGGAAGAGAGAAAGAGAGAGGAGGCCGTCGTCGGCCGGCGTCGCCTGGCGTCGTCCGAAGCTCGTGCCCGGCGTCGTCTGCAGCTCGAAGCTCGTCGTCCGGCGTTGCCTCGCCTCCGCCCCGCCTCCCGCAGCTCTCTCCGCCTCTAGCCCTAGTTTGTTGGCCCCCTCCCCTCCCCCTCCCCTTCTCTTCTCTTCTTCCTCCCTGTTTCTCTGCGTCTGAAATGGAAAAAAAAAAAAAAAAAAAAAATACGAAACGACGTCGTTTCGGGGGATTCGGGGGAAGGGGATTCGAGCTACCAATCAAAACTGTTTTAAAAAATCATATTTATTTATATATATTATGTGTTTCATTTTGTGTTTAGTTTCTGTGTTGATAGTCAAAAAGTTAGTTTGTGATCAAAATTTAATTTTTTATATTGAGATCTACACAAAATAAATCTAGACCACAATAAATTTTTTTGGGGGTTAAAAGTTAATGATTTTAGGATACTTGACAGTCTCTTAAAGTGTACACTAAGGAAAAATTAATAAAAATTTAGATGAAATTTAGTGTAATTAACCTTTTATTTATTTATTTATTTATGAGTTCTTGGTCCCAAACTTTACTATTTTTATAGAGCTATGAATAACACAATTACTTGTTAAATTTCTTACAAATCACATTTGCATGGAGAGCATTTCAAAGTATGAGATCAAATGAGAGAGAGAAAGAGAGAAGGTATACAATTTACTGTTTTTTTCCCTTATAAATATGAATATTTTTGGGAACAACAAAAACAAAGAAATAGAAAAATATATTTGTAGCGCAGTATTGCTATGACTAAAAACTCAGACAAAAAAATACCCAAAAAAGTTAGTTTGTGATCAAAATTTAATTTTTTATATTGAGATCTACGCAAAGTAAATCTGGACCATAATAAATTTTTGAGTTAATTATCTAAAAATACTATTTATAAATGTTATGGTAGTTCAAGTTATATTTAAGATTTTTTGAATTAATAAGTAATATTTATAAAACTGCGAATATTAGTTTTTCCTAATTTTTAAAACTAAGAACATTATCAATTTTGCATAGTAATGCTCTATCTAATTGTTTCACTAACTGATAAAAAAACAAAGCATGGGATTAAATATTTTTGCCCTTCCTTATTGGTTTGATTTAATTATCCAATAAAACCGAGAATATTATCAGTTTTTTTCATTTTTAAAGTTATTTATTTATTTTTCAATTTTGCACATCAATGCATGGTTTTAAAATCCGGACCGGACCGGCCGGTTCAACCGGTTGAACCGGTGACCGGATGGGATTCCGGTCCGGTTAGCCCTCTTAAACCGGCCAATTGCAAAACCGGCCTATTTTTTGAAAACCGGTGAACCGGTTGACCTGGTCACGGGTTGATCAAACCGGTCCGGCTTCTTTTTTTTTTTTTTTCTTTCTTTCTTATTTTACAATATATATATATAAAAGATATAAGAAAATTTTAATTTGAAACTTTTTTTAAGGGTCTCCTCTTGTGAGGAATCCCATTAAGAGCTTTGATGAAATTATTGTGAAAGTCTTCACCTATTATAGGAAAAAAAATTCTTTCAAAAAGACTTAAGAAATCCATGTGGGACTCAATCAAATGTATTGGAGGGAATATTGAAATTTTGATATCCCTCCAAAATTTTTACTCTCCTTTCAATCAAATTATTTGAATTAAAATCATATGGAGGGAATATTAAATATTTGATTTCATCTTCCAAAATTGAAATTAATAATATTTCAAAATATATTATTATATTTTTCAGTAAAAAAAATATTATGACAAATATTTAAGATAATTTAATATTTTTAATATTTTTAATTTATAATTTTATTACTTATATTTTTATTTAAATATAATTTTAATATATTTATTACGTCACGGTTCGATTCCGGTTCAACCCGACGGTTGAACCGGTGACCCGTCCACCCAATCCTTTTTCCGGTTCGTTCACCGGTCCGGTTTTTAAAACATTGCATCAATGTTCTATCATCATGCTCCTTTATAGACACAAAATTTTTAGTTTTGAATAAAAAATAATTCAATTTTTTTTTTGCACGTAATTTTTTTTTAGTTTTTTCAATTTGAGAGTTGAAATTTTAAAGTTTTGAAAATTAAAATAAATGTCAAATCATCATGTTCCTTTATAGATAATCATAAATGATAAACAATTATTGTTTAAAAGACAATTCTAATTTTTAAAAATTTAATGGGGACTTAAAAGTCTAAAAAATCTTAATTACGACTTGCGTGTAAATGCCCCTAAATTTTTTGGGAGGATTAAAATTAATGATTTTAGAATACTTGACGGTCTTTTAAAGTGTTCACCAAGGAAAAATTTGGATGAAATCACCAAATGAAAACTAGATTTAAAGTTGAGAGACCAAATTATTCAATTTAAAATTATAAAGACCAAATTACAATTTGAATCAAAATTTAAAAATTAAAAGTGTAATTAACCTTTTAAAATATGAGTTCTTGGTCCCAAACTTTACTATTTATAGAGCTGTGAACAACACAATTACTTGTTAAATTTCTTACAAATCACATTTACATGGAGAGAAGTTCAAAGTATGAGATCAAATGAGAGAGACAGAAGGTATACATCATTGGAACACAAACATCTTGGAGAACATTCAATTCTACAGAGGGTTCAGTATATCCACAATTGCTTCACATTCACTATGTTTGAAACTGTTAGGTCTTCTTGAGCAATGGAATTTTGCTCAAAGAAAATTGAAAACAGAGGACAAAAGTTGAGTTTTTCTTTCGAATGCATGTTGTTTTCAAACAAAATTCATTAAATTCAAACAATTTTAAACTTGTTTCCTAAACCCAATTTGTTTCATGAAATTATGTTTTCAAAAGAAACGATTTTAAAGTTGGAATCATATTTTCATAACAAACATAGAAAAATGAGTACCGACTTTAAAAATATATCTGAAATTGTTTTTTAAATACACGAAGTTAAACTTAAAATCGTATTTTAAAAATATAATTTTATAAAACAATCTGAGTTTGAAAAATAAATTTAAAATTATTTTGATTAAAAATTTTGTTTGAAAATCACTTGTAATTTCGTAAAGAAAAACTCAGACAAAAAGCTGCAGGAAAATTGGTTGGCCAAAAGGTGACTTTGAGTCTCAATTCTACAAAGAAAGAAAGAAAGAAAGAAAAAAAATGACATACTCAAGAGGCCAAACAAGCCTCCCAGAAAAGCCTGTCCTTTTCCATCTCATTCATCAACTCCATATTTGAATCAACACTTGATTTTTTGTGTAATCCAGCTTTAGCAGTGCTGCTCAGCCCCACTTGACCATCATCATCATTATCATCATCAGTCCAATCTTGATCAATCACTTCACCCTCATCATCATCATCATAATGATCATCATCATCAAAATGAAGATCTTGATCATGGGCATGTCCTAGATGATCATAATCAAACTCGGGTCCACAATAGTCCAGCAAATCACAGCTGCATGATTGAGCATCATCATCATCATCAGCATCATGGTCTGCAGCTACATCCATGTTGAGCTCAGAATCGACCTCTGAATCGCCTGTGGCCTCAAGGAGCATGAAAGAAGATACATCAACAACATTCATTTCATCCATTATTCAAATCACGAGAGAGAGAGAGAGAAGAGAGAGAGAAGAGAGAGAGACAATTAATAGAATTGATTGATTATTTGTAGTGGAACCTTCTTATCTCCAAATACATAATCATGTTTATATATACATGTTCAAGACTTGACTTATTAGATATAACTTTATTATTTATATGGGTTTGACAGCCCTCAAATTATTATGTCAACTTGATATCATCAACATGGCTATATAAATGTTTTAATTATAAAAGAAAAAATAATTTTATTATATTTATTATTAACACATTTAGATAAATATTTCAATTATAAAGGGTGTAAAGTTTAAATGTTGACACTGACTCATCGAAAACTTAAATTCGTAGTAATTTTATTATTAAAAAAATTACATTTTGTCTCTCAAATTATTACTCAAAAATCAATTCAACTCATATTTTTTCAACCATATCAATTTTACACAAAATATTTGATTTTGGATCAATT
The DNA here is from genome assembly GCA_030407325.1 of Camellia japonica. NCBI lineage: Eukaryota > Viridiplantae > Streptophyta > Magnoliopsida > Ericales > Theaceae > Camellia > Camellia japonica. The sequence goes on from JAPPVO010000017.1 coordinate 164,647,388, forward strand.
TTACACCGCCATAAGATGCCATCAATCAAACATAATTTGCTAACATGATGCCAAATTTTATTTGAAACTTCATTTTACCTCCAAACTATCTCTAAAAAATCAATTAGACCCCTGAATATAAAAAAATTTAAATTTTATCTCAAAAATGAGAAAAATAAAATTTAAATAATATACTTTACAAAAAAAAAAATTGAAAAAATATAAAAATTGAACTTATTTAAAATTGTCTCTTTAAATCTCAAATTACCTCGAGTTGGTTCTAGAGAAACTAATTGTGCCAAAAATTCCTACACTACTCTCTCTCTCTCTCTCTCTCTCACCACACACACACACACACACACACACACACACACACACACAGCAATTGTAGCTAGCTTATTTTACAAATTAATATCAACAGAATTAATCAACTAGTATTAGTTTCAAAATTGTGAGGGTAAAACCTTAAAACTAAATAGATTATAGTCAGTTTGGTATATAAAGTGAGAAAAGAAATGAGAAATGAGTGTATGTGTTTTCGCTATCATGTTTAAATGAATAAGAAAACACAACATGTGAGAGATTGATATGACTTTCTTTGTATTTTAATGGACAATTTAGGTAGTATGAAAATTTTATAACCAATAAATTTGTTTGTAATTAAATCTCACCAATTTTTTTTGATAAGAAATGAAATAGGTAAAATAAGATAGTGATTCCGAACAATTGCTCAAGTGACCATGGAGCGTGCACTTAAGCGCGAAAAGGAGTAAGGTTTCAAGTCTGAGTCTATAAAGAAACGTTGATATGTGTTATAATCTAATTGCTAACATACTAACGGCTATATTGTGAAAAATAATAATAATAACAATAAGTGTATAGTCTAAAAGGTCCTTAGAAATAATTGATCTAATAAATTGAATAGTGAATTATCAAAATAAATAAATAATACCCTCCATTTTACATGTAGATGGGAGGGAAGCCAGAATTATTACATATGAAAGAAAGAAAAAATAAAAAAAGTAAGGTGGGTTGCCTTCTTTGACAGTAAAATGATGAGGCGGGCTAGCTAACAAGCTTGGGCTCCTCCGGCCGACTAATTTTATGCATTGAAATTTAGAGACTTTTATTATAATAATAATTAATAATAAATAAGGTAATGGAGATTTGAAAAGACTGTCAAAAGAGTCTCAAAGCCATGTGCCAGATCTCTTCTAGAAGGAGTATAGTATATATGTATATATTCTATATACTCCCATTGGATTACATACAATCAATCATCATCAGACGACATATTCTTCTAGAAGAAAAGCTACACCTCTTTTACTTATCTACTTCTTGTCACGTCTTCTATTTTTCACTCGATTGATTATTAGGCGGTATTTGAATACGTTTGGAGTGTGTTGTCCAGGGTTATGGTCCATGTCCAATTTTGATTATTTGATTTTTTTTAAATTTTGTGTGTATATTATTTTTTTAAAAATTAAATGAATTTGATATTTGTAATTTTTTTATTTTATTGAGTTTGTATTTAAAAACAATTAATGGTCAGTGTATTTTTAAAAATTGATCATCTTTTTATTTATTTGTACAAATGAAAAAAAAAAAATGAATGAGTTATAAATATTGAATTGATTTAATTTTTTTTATAGATGATATATATATTAAGTTTGATAAAATGAACGATTCGAATTATCAAAATAAAATTCATAATAGGCCTTTCGAACCTGGACAACACCCTCTAGTCTAGATGATAGATTGAAAAGAAACCCAATCTGTTGGAATAATATTTCAGATCATTCAGCACATGACTTGTATCCCATAAACCAAACAAAAAGTATTAAATCTTAGTCTATTAATTAATAAAAATCAAGTTAGGACTTCATGTGTATTTATCTCAAGACAACGAAAGAATTTTTTTTTTATTAAAGGAAATCATCATTTATATTCAGGATCACAGTAATTACTTTTTCAATTATTTTATTATTATTATTATTTTTTTGATGGGACAATTCGGACTAGAATTGAAGAATGTTATAAATTTGGAATTTAGAAATTTATAATTCACTCACAATGATATAATAATGAAATTAAGTCTTACATAATTGAATTAATAACAAATTAAAAATTGACAATTTTGTTATGCCTTTATGACTAAAATTTGAGAAGATTATTTTTAGGAATCTCAATATTTTCCTAATTCAAATTATTCAAATTGCGAGTAAATTTGATGTTATTTTTTTGTTAAAGTTATCCTCTTTGTTAATGTATGTATGGTATATATTTCTAGATATATTAGGTATTGATTTCTTAGATATATCTGTATTGTCATAATTAGGTTTCTTGTAGGATTCATTTTCTCATAATTAGATTTTTTGTAGGATAGTCTTTCTTAACCTCTATATATATATATGATTTCTATTGTATATGATTAATTTATTGAATAAAATACATAGTTTTCCTCTCTCTCTCTCTACTAGTATAACACTCTTAACATTTTTTTGGTAAAATTATTACTAATATCAAAATAAATATTTTAAGTATGATAGATAGAGAGAAAATAAATGAGAATTAAGAAATTGATGAGTTGTTGCAATGGTCTTTTTTGTTTCTAATTGACAAACAAAAAAGATTAGGTTTCTCTCAAATTTAATGACTAAAATATATATATATATATTTATATAATTTTACTTGACGAAAATAAGTAGATAATTTAAATTGAAACAAATTAAAATATTAGAGTTTAAATTAATAAATTTAAAATTCATAATTTATTTTGTTATGAAATTCAAATCATAATTATTATTTTTTTTCAAAAATTTAGTAAAAACAAAAAAATACGACAAACGGAAAAGTAGAATTTTATAAAAAGTGAATTCTAAAAACAGAAAACAAACAGAGTGAATGATGCCCATTAAGAACCAGGAAAAGCAGATTCATCAAACAGTCTATGTGACTTCATCAGCAAACCTACGTGATTTTATCTCTTTGGACATCAAATGGTTTCAAATTCGACCTCCATACTCTATATAAGCAGCAACTCAGAATGTAGAAGGCATCCAAAAAAAAAAAATATTGAAGAATATTGTATTTTTCTTTTGTGAGTTTTGATTGTGAGTGCTTTTATTTGTACATTCTTTGTTTATGGTATGAGCTTGTATTTGTACATTCTTCGTTTATGATATGAAATTTGTAAGTTTAAAAGAGTTTGATACTTTTTATTTCTTGTTCATTATGAAGGCTGTATTGTGTGATTGAGTTTTAGATATGCAATTGTTCAGATTATATTATTTATTTATAAATAATATAATCTATGATATTTGATTAAAATACGAATCGCCTCCTATTTTAAAAATTACATTTAACCCGTAAGATTTATAATTTCATAACAAATTGGCCCTTTTATTAATAAATTATCAAGTCAATTAACAGTTTTTAATGATATTAGAAATATGTTTCAATTAATAATTTAAGTAATTTTATTATTATATAGGAGAGCAATTATGATTTTTATTTTTTCAGTTAATTATGTTAAACAAAAAATTCTGACAATGGTATTCGTAGTTTTTTAAATCAAATGAAACAATCTGTACTTTAAATAAATTTCAGAAGGTATATTTATAATTTATTATATTTGTAATTAATCTCATAACGATTAACTAAAAGATTAAAAAATAAAAGATAATTATGATGACTCCATGGCCTTGTGCCACGATTTTCATAGAGCAGTTCAAGACAATGAGGAGTGTTGGAGACGATCGTTTTTCTTTTTGAAAAGAAAATCTTAGTGCAATCATATATATTGTTTAATGTTAGCTTTACATGGCATTATTGTTAGTTGGTGTCATATCAAATAGTAGTCAATGTAATTTATAAAAATAGAAATTCTATGGACCTAAAAATTGAATCAGAAAAATAGTGAGTGATTAATATCTATTTTTGTATAATGGAGTTCATACATTAAACTGATCTTAATCTTTTAATATATTTTTTAGATTTTTTTTTTAACGGTAGAACTACTCATAGCTAAAAGCAAAAAAGAGGTGGACTACAATTGTAAATAAGAAAAAAAAGATACTAATAATCACTAAATAAATGCTAATTAAAATTAATACATAAGCAAAAAAAAATATTAAAATATGTGAAATGTCTAATTTTTTTCGTATTAGTTGAACTTGGGTCTTGGTAACTATAGCAACAGGGGTAACGGTGATGGAGAGATAGAGTTTGAGAATATCATAATATATATCAGTTTTGGTTATAAAAAAAAATAAATAAATAAAAAAAACCACTAATTTGTTTGTCATCTATTGAAAATAAATAAATGTCGCATCAATTTTTTTATTTATCAAAAAAATACATTAATTTAAAACACATTAATTTTTTTTTTTTTAATTCTGAAAAGGATTAAAAAGTAGAAAAGTCACGGAAAAAAATAACTCCAAATTTAGGTTGAATAATGAAAGGACACAGCACTTCAATCTAAACCACATTAAGTTTGAAAAAATATATATATATTTAAATCAATGATAAAATTTATAAATTTTTTAATAAATCTATAATATTTTATGAAAATATCACTAAATTATATATTTTTATTATTGAAAGAAGAAATTACAATTAAGTGTATATTTTCAAAATAAATTTTAAATCAATGATAAAACTCATTAATGTTAATAATTATAATTAAATTTTTTTTTTGTCGTTTTATAAATATTTTTTAATTTTTATAACTGATTGGCAATTTTCCATTATTAAAACGTGGGGTGTGACAAGGCAGACAAAAAATCCAGCCCAAAATCTGAAAAAGCTGACTTTTATGGCAAAAGATGAAGAGGAGGTGCCATCTCACTCATCACCAACCTTTTCTTGCCGAATTGTGCAATCCCGCGGCAAATGTCACCTTCCAGTTTTTAGCCCAAAAAACCTATCAACCAATCCTGTTTTTAGCCCCAAAAAACTATCAACCAATTTAATCTAATTGTTATGACGAATTTTTCAAATTTAGGTAAATCGTATTCAGTGTTAGAAATATGAATTTGAATACCTATTTGTGTGTGAGTTTATGACTTACCGTTATCGATTGAGTGACATTGCTATGTAGTACCACCTAAAGGTGACCTTTGAGATTTCGGCTCTTTAAGGGTTCGTTTGGGAAGTGAGTTGGTTTTTTAATTAGCTTTTTGACTATTTTAGCTGGGGCTAAAAAATCTCATTTGAGAAAGATTTTTTTGACTTTTTGTGAGAGAAATAATGTAATGATTATGAATTAAATGTGATGTTTTGTCTTGTTTAACTAAAAAGTCTATTTGTCTTTTTGTGGCTAAAATAACCCAAAATCCAACCCAACCCTTCTTCCCAAATGAAGCCTAAGGTCTAACTATAGAAATCATCTCTATATAATTAGGTTTTTTTTTTGTGGTTAGAAAATATATAAATTATGTATTAAAAAAAAAGACACATACACATAAATATTTTAGAATAGAAAAAATTGGTAAGAATCCATTTTTTAGATGGGTATGACATTCCATCGGAGGATTGTTTTATTTTGATAATACTAGTACAATTAACAAAATTATTTGGTAAAAATGATAAATTATTATTTTAAAGAACTTTTTTTTATTATCCCATTGTCGCCAGATCGTCGGACCACCATCAGTCAATAGTCAAAAAAGTCATTGGAGGTGGTTGATGGTGGTGGTGGTATAGACAGATTGGTAGATTAAGTAGACTAGGGCTAGGCATAGGAATGTCTGAACCGCACAACCCGCCTAATCTTAGCCGATCCACATACAAATGGGTGGTTTTGCAGATATAATGTGGGTGGATGCAATTTGAAATATGACATGATTGCGGTTGCAGGCAGGTTGTGGGTTTAACCCACCCGTGCAAGAACCCGCGCCGCACTTTGACTCTTTTTTTTTTGTTTTTAAACCTAGACCATTGTTATTTTATTATTGCATTTTGGATGAATGTAAAAGTTAATGAGGAATTACTTTTGGGTAAGCTTAGGATTTTGAATGATTTTACTTTAATTGTATTGTTGGATAGTAGATAGTGAATGAGATTGATGATCTAGTTTACGATTTTAAAAGATGTGCTTGTGCTAGTTTATAATTTGATTTAAAAGTTTAGAATTTTGAATAATTTATTTATGTTAGAAATTGATTTTGTTGTGTTTTTTATTTTATAAGTTTTAATTCATTAATTATTAATGTTGGAGCATTTTAGAAAATGAGAGAAAAATGGTTCAAAATAAATATTTACAAAATGGGAAAAAAATGCTCCAAAACAATTTTTTAAAGAAAAAAATATAATCCGCAAACTGTCCACAACCGTGCACATTCGCGAACCCTATTCACACAAATCGCAACCTACACTGCGAACAGTTGCAAGTTGAATTTTCCTCAGACCGCATATATGCGGGTGGGTCCAAACCGATCTGCAAATCGTCTAAAAACAAACCACGACCACTCCTAAAGTGAACAATTAAATAACATGTAAATAAATAGATTAATGACACGTGAAAAAATAAAGATATGACAAGTGAACAGATAGGTAGAGAGATAAACAGATAAGTAAAGATAGTATGATTTTTTAAAGTTTGGAACTATTGGCTCACAAGTTTGAAAACTAAAGTTGTAACCCGAGTACTTACTAAAATAGGTGAAGGATGTATTGAGAGTATAAATAATTTAACTTTTGTAATTCTTATTCACATCCCTTAAAATTGTTTCAATAAAAATAAAGTGATATAAGCAAAATTGGACAAACCCTAAAATGAGAAGTATAATTTTAGGTGTATTAGTGAGAGCGACACAGCTCATGTCGTGTGGGGCACTTTGTTGTTGTTGTCAAGGAGACGGAAAGAGGAGGGAAGAGGGGGCTCATTATGCACTCACCAAATGTCACAAGTAATATATATATACATATACATATGCTCTGTTATCCTTCTAGAAACTACAAACCCACTTGGGAAAGAATGTATATATCTCATGTCAATCTTCTAAGGATTTCCTGTTTACAAAATACAAAATAAAAAAAAGTGGTCTTTTTTATTATAAAATTATTACCAAACATAAGATTTGAATAAAGAAAAACAAAAAAGATAAAACATTGATCCATGATGATCAAGATCAAATTTAAATTTGAGGAAATATGACCAATCCGTGAGATTCATTACATGTTTCGTGTTGAAAATTGAACCATTCATTTGTAGTATTATTAGAACATCTCTAAAGGGATAATTAAACAAGGCTTGTTAGGCATTTTAATCAATGTAAGTCTAATTTTGAGCTCCAATGACTTAGTTATTGGGCTAGCTACTTTACCATTCTATTTTTTTGGTGGCTACAATTGAAGAACCGTAGAGGCTCTCCAAACAATTATGTATGTATATATTTTAGATTTTTGTATATTTATGTCTTGGATTTGAGATTTTATATTATATATATATATTATATATATATGTATGTATGTAGCAATTTTATTGTTCTTTCAATTCTATTTGATGAATTACAGAATAACTTATTTTGTATTTTATATTTTTTTTTCTCCTCATTCTACAGATTTTGTATGTTGTATGGGCAAATTTATTTTATTGCAAATTTATTAGTAAAATATCAACAAAGTATTTTTTTATTTTAAAAATTAATTAAGTTAGTTTAAATGATTAGCTAAAATAAAGAGCGTGGTTGGAGAACACAATAGCTAAAGTAATTAGGTAAAATAAAAAGTGTACTTTTTTTGTACTTTAGCTAGTGAAAAGTGGAGAGTGTGGTTGGAGTTGCTCTTAGGCCCGATTTGTTTTGGGGTATGAGAGGGGGATTGAGATTAGGATAGCTGTGGGCCCCATTTAATGTGCTGTTTGTTTACAGAGTTGAGGAAGGAACTGCTAAGCCGAAAGGCTTAGGATAGGCCTTGCAGATGGGATTCGGATGGGCCTCCAGGATTTTGTATTAGAAAAATAGTCCGGCGGATTAGAAATTTTTTTATTTTTATTTATTTTTTACATGTCGAACATTTTTTTTTAACATAATGTTTAATTTTTTGTAATTTTTGTTAAGTAAAAATCATTATTTTATTTATTTTATTTTTCTGAAAATTTTTTATTTTATTTTTATTTTTTTAAAATTTTTTTACATGTTGGGCATTTTTTTTTAAAACATTAATATTTAATGTTTTTGTATTTTTTTTATTTGTTTTATTATTTTATATAAAAAATAATTTAACAATTCCTATACTAACAACTATCATAAAAACAAACACAATTTTACTTAGCCTCCGTTTGGGAAGTGGGTTGGCTTTTTGAATTTTTTGGCTATTTTAGCCTCGAGATAAAAAGCCTGGTTTGGGAAGGGCTTTTTCGCTTTTTGCTTTTTTGGCTTTTTGGCTTTTTGGTGAGGTGTCTTCCTGTTAAATTACCAAACTGCCCTTTTTGGCTTTTTTTTTATTTTGGGTTTGGATTTGGCAAATTTTGCTTAAATATTTTTTTATTTTTATTTTTATTTTTATTTTCGGTTTGGATTTGGCGTATTTTGCTTAAATTTTTTTTTATTTTTTATTTTTTTATTTTGGGTTTGGATTTGGCGTATTTTGCTTACATTTTTTTTTTTATTTTTTGTTTTTTTATTTTGGGTTTGGATTTGGCGTATTTTGCTTAAAAAATTTTATTTTTTTATTTTGGGTTTGGATTGGGGTATTTTGCTTAAATTTATTTATTTTTTTTTAAGTTTTTTTTTGGGTTTGGATTTTGCGTATTTTGCTTAAATTTATTTTTTATTTTTTTATTTTTATTTTGGGTTTGGATTTGGCGTATTTACATACATTTTTTTTTTGTTTTTTTTTAAATTTTATTTTGGGTTTGGATTTGGCGTATTTTCTTAAAATTTTTTATTTTTTTATTTTGGATTTGGATTTGGCGTATTTTGCTTAAATTTTTTTTTAAAAAATTTATGTTTTTGTCTCTTTTTTTTTTTTATACATTAATTAGTTCTTGTTCTTTAATTTACGTTTTTTTGCCTTCTTTATTTTTATTGGTATACAATAACTTTTTTTTTTTATTTATGTGTTTCATTTATTTGTAAATTACGTGGCGAATGGTAATTTATGTTTTCATTTTTTTTTTAAAATGTTTTTGAATGAAGCGTATTTTTGTCGTTATTTTTTTTAAATTTACGATTTTGTCATTTTTTTATTCACTCATTAATTTATGTTTTTTTTTTTTCTTTTTTATTTTTATTGGTATACAATAACTTTTTTTTATTTTTCAAAAATGAGTTTTCATGTGTTTATTTATTTCTAAATTACGTCGCGAATGGTAATTTCTATTTTATTTTTTTTTTTTTTTTATAAATATTTTTGTTGAGGCGTTTTTCTCGTTATTTTTTTTAATTTACGTTTTTTTCATTTTTTAAGTTTTTTCTCATTATTTTTTTTAATTTACGTTTTTTTCATTCTAAGTGTTGTTGTTTTTTTTTTTTTTTTTTTTTTTTTTGCAAATGGTTTTTTCATGTGTTTTTTTTATTTTAAATTTTTTTTCATTTTCTGTGAAATGATAAAAAGTGATGTTTTATTTTATTGTCCTGTGTATTTTAAATAATTTAATTTAAAATTTTAAATAATTTAAATATTCAAAAATTTATTTTAACAAAAAATTTAAATAATTTAAATATTGAAATTTTTTTTTTTAAATGTTAATATTTTAAATTTAAAAACAACTCTACACTCAAATCGTAACCAAACACATAAAATAAAACTCAATTAATAAATTATTTTTAAAACTCATAACCAAATACATAACTCGAAACTCTATACTACTTTCACAACTCTACACTCAAATTATAACCAAATATATAACAAAAAAATTTAAAAATATTTTTATAAATAGAGTTTGAATTTATTTTTATAAAATATTTTAACAAAAAACAAAAAAATGTTTTTAATTTTTTTTTTTTCAACTTTCTTTGTTTTTTCTGAGAAAAGGTGTTTTTTTGGGAAAAGGTTTTTTTTTTTTTTACTTTGTGTGCGCTGACCTGAGGTGATGCCCCTCTTTCATGTGGGGGAATTTCGTAAATTTACCTTGGCATTGGTTGTTGCCAAGCACCTGTGAAGCTTTTGTCTCCATGTGGCTAAATAAGCCAATTTTGTCCGGACATGGCTATTTTAGCCCTAGTTTTGCTTCCCAAACACCACATTAATCTCCTCACTATCAATCACCTCCATTCTACCTCTAAAAACAAACGGGGCCTTAGTGTATAGTATTTATAAAAAAAAATTAAGTTGATCTGATAATCATAACCTTCTCCTCTTATCTCGTTTGTCTTAAAATAAAATATATGACAAATATGTTTTTAAAAATAGACAATGTAAGTTTTTTTATAGACAAATACGATAAAATAAAATAATAATTATTATTAAGTCGACCTATTTTTTCTTCATAAATAATATATATGAAAACTCCTACAAATAAAAAAGTAAATTATCAAAACGACACTAGGTCTCATGGACTGGTCAAATCCTTTGAAATTCATGTTTAAACGTGAGAAAAATTTAACGCCACCTAGAACAACATAGTTGAAGTTGAAGTCATCTTTCAGAGACCTCATCCAGAAGAACTTTCCTGTTACGTTTGATTTCTTCCGCCGCAATGAAAGAGTCGGTAAAAGCCACCGTAAATATTAATTCAATTAAAGTAACAATAAAAAGTAGGAAAATCCATTACTCTAATCCGTGCATAATATATATTTAAAATATAAAAATATAAATTAATATTTATATTTTTGAGCTCGCGAGCCTATTCAAGCCGAGCAATAGTAAGCTCGAGCTCGGCTCGTTTATTAATCGAGCCTGAAATTTAAGCTCGAGCTCGACTCGTTTATTAATCGAGCCGAGTTCGAACGAACCTTAACGAGCCGAACTCAAGCTTGTTCATGAACAGCTCGGTTCGTTTGCAGTCCTACATGAGAGTTTTGCACCTTTGTCCCCTAATAGCTAGAGTTGATGACTATTGATACTAGGTTTTATGGTAGCTTTCATGGCTAAGACTTATTCCCTACGAGTATAAAAATGGCCTTTTTCCCTCCAACTTAGAGGGATGAGATAGAAATATTTTTGAGATGAAAAATTTGTAATTTCCTTTAGATAAAGTTGGAGAATATTTTTATACCAATTTTTTTTTTCATTTTCTTTGTACAAGCCTTTTCTTTGGTTCTTATTAGAGAGAGAGTGTTGTCATTGTCAAATTCGCCAAAACTATTCAGAAAGTACTTCTGCATTAACTGGTTTCGACTGTCGTCTCTTGAAAGACAGACGTCGGCGTACTTTTAGCATTCATCATGAGAATTCATCTTGTAATATGTTTTCTAATGTAATTTAGTTTATTTATGTATTGTTAGCTGTGTAGCTTATTATGTATTTCATTCTTTAATAACTAAATAAATAAATAAATAAAATTGTTTTGTCATTTCTATTTATTTAATTTTACATATTTTTTTATATTATTATGAAAAAATACCAACCCCACTTTGCAGGGCATGTCTACGTCCCTCCTGTCTGGATCTTCACCTTTAAAGGTTACTGTACTCGTACCTCTCTAATCTTTTTCATGAAGCCAAAAAATTAAAGTACGACCTCAAATATAATCAACTAAAGAAAATGAATCCATGTAACTAACAATAAGCAACTGGAATAAAAACTTTGTTGAGTTCTAAACCACAATGCCAAGTTACAAAAAAAAACAATGAAGATCACAAAGCTGCAAACGACTATGACCAAAAATTGAAGAGAACAGAACACCAACCCAAAAACCTCGTTTGCCAAACTTCGATAACAAAAAAGAAAATGGGGATGACAATCATATCATTAATCCATAATGCAAAAATGCTTCCACTCAACCATCAATCAAAATTTTTAATCATGCGATGTCGAGAGGCTCAATTTGTGTACACTCAAATACAGTTCCAAATGCGATTAAATATAGCCGGTCTATAAGGTCTAGCTCAAGAAAATGGCTGAGCCCTAGAATCACAACCATTACCACTCATTTTGAAGGGGATGACGATAATAACAACAATTACAGCACTGCAAGTGAAAATTATTGATCAATATCTTCCCCTATGTTTTCTAAACTGAATAATTGAAGATAAGAGAAAGCAGGTTCACATGCCAGACTTAACATCATAATAGAAGGGGAAGTTTGTTTTAGACATAGATCCCTCATCTACAGCTGATGTGTCGTTCTTCAAGAGTACGGCACCTCTTTTGTACATGGTGTTTTGGCAAATGTTGAAGCGTTTATATCTCGACACAAAAGTTAACAGCATCAAGTGAATTTGTCTACACGAGTTGAAGAGGTCAATCGAATGGGAAACACAACTGAAGAGCACTGGAAGCATTTCTTGCTACATTGTAGAGATAACTGCAAACACTGTAATCACATACAGGCAAATGGTCTACAAAACCACCATATATTTTCCTGCAAAATGGGCAAAAATAATCAAGGTGATGTCAAACACATAAATGGTGATCAGGAGTCTCCAGTTTCTAGAAAAATGCTTCTGTTTCCTAGGAGACCAAAACAAAACATTAATGAAACACCAAAATTCCAATATTTCCACCGAAACGCCCCAAAACACAATGAAACACTACATAACATACCAAAACAATGAATTGCTCCAACATCTATTAGAAAAATCCAACAATAATCATTTCTATTTGCACTTTTTGTTAGAAGAAAAGAATTAAGTACAAAGAAACCCTTAAATATATAAGAGAATCTGATAAACTAAAAGAAGAGGAGGCAAGATAAAGAAGCAAGGATTAGCAATCATGATAAGTCACTTATTCTCTTTTTAAAAGCATTTTTTTTTCTTTTTTTTTTTGCATTTTTTAATTTTTTTTTCTTACAATGAACCCCTTTCCCAAGTAGCCTTTAAACTATCCGTTTATAAGCTTTTAATATTCATAGACCTCGACATGTTCAATTATTTAATTACTGAACATGTATTAGCATTTATACCAAATTCTTAAACTTTGAAAATCATATGTTAGTAAATGTCCAATAAGTGATGGTCTCATGTTTATTTTTTACTTATAGACATGGTCGATAAGTGACGGACATGCTGCCAAATGAGTGTTGGACATGCGTTTTTTCAATTATGAATAAAGAAAAAAGAGTATTAGACATTCCTGAGAAGTGTTAGTGTCTAACATGTGTCCAACACGGATATGTCGCCTTCTTAAAAGTGTTTGTGCTTCTTAGGTGACGACTAAGGTAAAAAGTAATCAGACAACAATTCAAACTGAAATAAAACTAGTGCTTCATGTTAAGAGCGATGAAAAAAGCATAATGATTTTCAATGCCACCACTGCAAAAGTAACAAGCAAAGCAAGCTCGGATAAGTAAAGATTCACGACCTCTGAACCAACCTACATTGATTTTGTCATAGGAAGAGATAGGAATGAAACATCAACTTGAAACAGGAGGGGTATGGACATTCTGACCGTAAAAGAGAAAACAGAGCAGGAGACACGAGTGCCAAATATAAACAAGAACAAGAAAATATCTCATTTCTAACTTGATGAATTTTGCTCATATACTTTCTACAAGTTGGTGAAAAAAATGTCATTCTATATGGCTGTGACTTTTATTTTTGACACATTGGAAAACATTTAAAAAAGCCAAGTTTGTGTTAATTACGAAACATGTAACAAAGTGACAAATTATCATAAGCACTGCAAGTGTGCCACCCCGGTGGCTCTATATACTAATATCAGACATAATTATGAATATCCCACAAATAGGTGATAATAAATGTGATGAAAGAATGTACGCATTTACAGACAAGGGACAGCATATATGCAATATTAGAACAGCGAAAAACCTTTTCAAAGCAGCATGTCTGGCCGCCTTCCATACGTTTTTCACTCGAATATAATTTCTAAAAACATGAGAAGAGGGAAAAAACAGAGGGTATGAAGTCATACATTTCCACCACTGAGTTCTTGTCAGCCGTGGGAACTGCATACTATACTCACCAAGAAGTTGTACAAGGTTCAATTGATAACTTTATTCATTTTGTACGGACCAAATAACTACATATATATTGCCCACAAAAATGTCTAGACCTACTACTACGTCAGGGACAGACATTACAATTAAGGAAGAATTTCACAAGAGCTGATGAAGACTACAAAACCCTTGGACTTAGAGCTGGGTAGATACGATAATCCAAGGCTTAATTATAACTTCAGCAGAGGATCTGGTTAAAGAAAAGGACACTCGCGAAACATGCCGCAGGTGCATTAATGTAACAAACTTCAAGAGTTGAGTATGACACGAGCATGCCAAATGCAGTTAGTCATTCAGTAACTGGAATCAATACTCAAATATGAACCAAATAGCACAATCATAAGGGGAAATTGCAAATACATGGAACAGTCACAAAATAATTGCACTACAAATGGGAATCTTTTTTGGTAGCACGGGAATGAAATTACACCATGCACACACACAAGAGAGTTGCACCATGAAAATGCAAATTTTTTGCTATTGCTCCACTGAAATGCAATTTTCCCTAATTATAAATGCAAGACTCAAGGAAACTAATAAAATCTCAGAACTACTTAAACTGTGCAGCGTGTGCCTAGTCAGTCCGCATAATAAGAGCCAACTAATTCCTCATTAATTATAGTATGCATACTACAAAAATTTAAACAAATCATAAAAATCAGATGCAGGAACCCTGCAGAGCCCTTAACATACCAAAATGAGAGAAAGTTCATGGAATAATGCTCACAGCATATGAGTTCTGATTTTACACTTACACTATAGTCTTTCGAAATCCACATTCTTCCAGACCACTATGGCTGCAAGTCAAATACTTTACAGTCTGAGAAGCTGCTGGCATAGCTATTCCAAAATCAGCAACTAAGCATAGAGCATGTTAGCTCATCAGTGAAACCTTACCCTCAAATTCAAGAGTCAAATAGTGTCTTGGTTTTGTAATCAACCTGACAAAAGCTAAATCCTTGACAGCAGTGAAAAAGTAAGATAAAACTAAAAGAATTTGAGATAATGAAAGGAAAATGTTACATATCCTATTTCTTATCTCATTTTCTCACTCCCAAGTGAGTGGGTCTCATATGCATTTATGAATGTGGGCCCAATTGCTATGTGTATAGGTACGAGGAAATGAGATAAGAAATGGGATTATGTATAGAATTGCTCATAATAAAAATTATGAGAAAGAATTAAAATACCTGATTCCAAGTTGTTTACAATCTGTTTGAGATTCTTTCCTTTTTTTTGGTTTGTTTTTCCTTTTTAGTTTTTCTTCTTACAAATAGGTACAATCTATGTGACTTTCATGACGAAAATATTCCAGCCAGCAAAAAATCCTTAATCAGGTGAATACAAACATGAATTCTATGTGTTTAAGTTTTTGTATCAAAATGCTTGGGTAAAGTGATGAGTCAAAAAAATTTACCTTTCAATCTAAGCATAATGAAGGCTTATACCAAATCCAAATTACCAACTTGATCACCAAAATGCTTAGTGGAAGATGAACAGCTCTGCTCAGTGATCCTTTCAAGTAAAAGGATGACCTACCGTCCATCTCTGTCCACGAGGTTGAAGGAAATCAAAGAATGAATGGACATAATCCATCACAACTGATAAAATACTTTTTTTTGCTGAAAGATTATCACAACAGTTCATCTAGGATATCCAGAAAAATCCCTGTAAAAACTTGGTGTGTGACTATGAGACTTTTCAACATAACACTTATTAGAAGATGCAGTGGCAACTCCAGAAATTTTTATTAGAGGGGTCAATAAAAAACAAAGTACTAAAAAGTATATAACGAAAATTTTGCACTTTTATCTATATATGTTATTGATTTCCAATAGTTTAATGAAGACAATTTAAATTTCTCAAATCACCAAAAAATGAAAACTCTTCCTTTGGTTTTCTAAATTTATTTTTGCATTTAGTGAACTTTTTTTTAATTTTATATCAATTTTTCTAATTTTTATATCTGCCTCGACTGGACAACACGACTGTGAAAATAAAAAAAATTTATTTAAAAAAAACTAAAATAGACTAACTTTTTATGCTTTTTGGACAAAAGTTGTTTTGTATTTAGTGGACTTTTAATGTTTACCTGAATTTTTTTAGGGTCGTTTAGTCGAGACAAATTTAAAAAGTAAAATTTTTTGACAGTATTTTAAAATGCATTCACTAAAGGAAAAAGTAAGTCAACTAAATAAGCCAAAACATGACATAAAGTTCTATAGATGTCATCGATGAGTTTTCATAAATTTATGCCATTGTTTCAAAAATATATATATATATATATTTATGCCCATTGTGTACTAATTTGCTGAGTCAATTTCTATAATTTTTCAAAACCCCAATTTTGCTTACAATTTGATGCATTAAACCCTAAAATGGCAGAGAAGCAAATACACATTGTGTTTGGGAACTGACTTTTCCGTTGATCTTATTTAGAATAATTAGATTCTTCAAACTTGATATAAATATGATGTCAACATTTTGCATCTAAAATAATGATAGTTATAGAAAGGAACCATATTAAACTAAAGCATAAAGTTTCAGAATGTAATTGACACATTACAGATAAGGAGCAAAATAAAATAACTAATACACTTTTAAAGACTATTTGTGTAATTTACTCCTTGTTTATTTATACTTTGACGAACATTGCTTTCAAAAAAATTTAGTGGGTTTAATTTCAACCACCAAGAGGGGTCAATTTAAAAATAAATATGTATATGTAAAAAAAATATTAGTGAATTTTCTAAGTCTAGTGGGGTCACTTGACCCCATCCCATTGTATGTAGTGTCGCCAGTGAGTCCTACACCAATTTGAAAACTCAGTTAAAAAATAAAGAATAAAAAAGCCCACATCCATCCACCAGAAAATGAGTGTACTTCGCCTTTATGTCGCAAAATATATCACAATGTCATTTGTTTGTTTGTACTTTACTGCCCATGAATCCTCACCCCATCCCGCCCTCCCCTCCTAACATGCCCAAGATTGAAAATAGGTATGTAAACATGTGTGTGTCACCTATATCATAATACAATGATAGAAATACTGCCTCATGCCATATCTAAGCATTTCGAGCTTCCATGTCCTAAAGTCATGCCAATGTCCACATGCCATGGTAATTTGTAAATATGACCAACACAACAGTTAATTACACTGATGATACTGCACCTTGTCCATTTGAAGTCTCATTTCAGCCAGATCAATGCAATTCTTCACTCTTCTTGTGGCGGTTATGGTGCCAACATCCTGAAAATAAACAAAAAAGGCAGAGGATCAGCATGAAAGAATTTTATTCGAAATAAGCCCAATTTCCTGTACAATCTAATTAGACCAATGAGACTATGAGAGTAGGCCACAGAGAGTAACAAAAAGAAAGAATATCAGATGTCAAAATGCAACATGCAAAATACCTGAGATTCACTGTACAGGGAAACACATCTTCAATAGAAACAAAATGATGAACACGCACTTCACATGATATTGCATTTCAAAACATCTGTTTTAGGACATTTCTTTGACAGGACAAATACTTCAGTGCTACTCAAAATCTACCAACTTCACAGAGGGAAGAAAGACATTAATTCAAGCACTTTGAGCTCGCACGAATAATTATACTTCTGAAAACACATTTCAATGACAATGAAGAAACAGTAGGGAGAGAAATTGTTGGTCGTTGAACAGTGGAAACAAAAACAAAATTTTAGACAAGACATCAACAATGGTTTCTAATGGATGTTTTTGAAAAACTGCATCACTGACAAATGTTCTCCAGGGAAAAATCAATAAATTAATAATCAATGTCTAAATGAAATTCCATGTTACATAAAATTACAGATTACACTGGAAAAAATTAACCAAGAATTACAACTTTCAGGGATATCAATCCCATGAATCAACTACAAGTAGGATGGAGAAGTGCATAGAACCATCAACTGCCTCAAACCCACCCCACAATAGCTGATACTGCAGCAACTCCCACATCCAGATTGCATGTGACCATCTGTGGAAGGGTTCAGTTCCCTTGTGAGTTAATGCGAAAGCAGGCCAAGCTCCGTAAAAGCCCAACGGGGCTCACCTTTGAATCAATAAGATTTGTTCTATTTGTTGTCTCTTTTAAGTTGAACCTTCAACTTTTTGCCACCTAATTGGCAGCCATTCATCTTATAAATTGCTGATTGAGCAGCTGCTGGTGAGTCATAACTGACAAACCCTGCCAACAGATGCTTGATTAGAGGCAGTTCTGTACTTATTTCAGTTTCAAGCTAAAGATTAAGATATTCTTACCAAAGCATTTGCTAACACCTGTTGCTTTGTCGACAAAGACCTTAGCACTCAAGACCGTTCCAAATGGTTGAAATGCATTTGCAAGTTCTTGGTCACCAAATTCTTGAGGAATGTGGTAAATAAATAAATTAGCTCCAAGTGGACCTAAGTTCAGAGCAGATTCTTATTAAATATGTAGTGACGATAAAGTACTTGAGAGAATAAGATGGGAAAAAGAGAACTTGGTGAAGAATTTCAACAACCTTCAACCTGACCCCCAGAACTTCCACCGACACTTGAAGATGCTTCAGATTGACTGTTTACAATTGCAGCTGGTACAGAAGCAGGAAGGCCACTCAAAGGCCTGCTACTAATCATTCCCCCAGGATATGCCATACGATACTGAAGCCCTGGTACTGCTGGATAAGCAGTGCCCACATAACTTGCTGACGGCATACCATAATTTCTTGGGGCCATACCGGGGGAGAGATCGGGTGTGACTCCACGCAACACATTTCCCTGGTTTGCTGGCGGAAATACATTATGGAAAGCGGGTTGATTCTGCACTGGTGGAAGCCGATAAAGTCCATAAGTTCCAGGAGTCTGCAAAGACAAGCACACATTAGTCAACTTGCAACTGCAATATCAAATAACAATACGAACATAATAAAGAGGAAAGCAAACAATAAAAATTCTGGGTAGGGTTTTAAAAGAAGAGGAAAGGATGTTGTTCTGTTGGAGTAATTTATAACACAATATTATTGCTGTGCTTCAACATATTAGCTTATGCATTGCATGACATTAAATAATTTCAAATTTAATATATATGAGAGGACAGAACCTGATAACCATATCCATTATATGGGGGCATGTAACCCATGGCAAGGACCCAAATAAAGACGGATGCTGTGCAGTGTCAGCATTTGGCACATTAGAAGACTGAGATAGAGCTTTCTGAGCCCTGCGAGCTTGCCTTTCTTTCTCTGTATCTGCCCATTTGACAACTAAAGGAACACTTGAGCCCTGATACAGAAAAGATAACAAGATCTTAATTTACTAAAGAATTATTCCATTAAACTCATGGCTTTTCGATAATATATAGTCTGAAAACAGGTAATAAGGTCAACAGAAGGCAAAAAGCAAAAAGACTAGACCACTTGAAACACATCCAAATCTATGTGGCCTTCAGGATACCCTCATAGAATAAACAGAATGTAAGAGGTTGTTTTGTTGCGTTACATGTTTTCTGTTTTCTGTTTTGCTTCCCAAGAGAGTTCAGAGTAGGAATGGGATTTCCTTTACTGTTCATCCACAAGTTTACACTGGTTATCAAAACAAGTGACACCACCTTTTTTCATGCTTTCACTTTGGAGCCACGTTCTGAAAACAGTAAAGAAACACATGCTCCAAATATGTTTTTATTTTATGTTTTTTTAAACTTCCAAGGGAAAAAAACACACACACACACACACAAAAACATGAAACAAGACATGAACCAAACAGGCCCTAAATATTTCCTATGTAAGCACAATAAAACATAGCAAGATAAACCCATTCATGCAGAGTGAATTCGATGTGCAGACCATTTCACAATGCCCCAGTAGTTCCAGAAATCATACAAGGATGAATAGCAAAGTTTATACCTTGGCCTATCCATTCAAGGTACAGATGACAGAAATATCTCTGGTTTCTGAGTCTAGAGGCACGGAAAAAAGACTTAAAACTAGGAGCCAGCTCCACTTGAGATCATTACACTCTGGACTCTCTGGACCATGACATGGCAGCATATATGCCATCAGATGTCCTTCAAAATAGCAGGCAGCATGTAAGCCATTTAAATCAGACAATGACCTCATACTGACACCTGTTTCCAGGCCCCTCAAATGGCTTAATGCTGCATCGCAGACAGGGAAGTCAGTAGGGTAATAATCTACATAGGAGCCACTCTAAACAAATAGATAGGTTTATGGTGAACACCGTGTCTGATATTTTCTGGAAGCTAAACTAAATGCAAGCGATTCTACTGCATACAATGTGTATTCGATCTAAACTCTTCCCAAAATACCTATAACTAATATAAATTGTTAGATTAAAAGGCTCAGTAGTTTGTTGACAACAAACTGTAAAAACTAAAAATGAAACCAAAAGAAAAGAAAAACAACCTTGAACTACTACGTCAAAACACAAAACTTCAACCACCAATAGCACAACATGGGACAGGACTCAAGTTGTTTCATTGACAAAAATATTTGTCAGAAGAAAAGAAAATTAGTAATAACTAATAACATATACAAGTCAAAAAAAAAAAATTTTGATAACTCGGTATTCGGCCCATTGGACCACTAATTAGGGCCACCAATCCCACCGTCCACTTGTGGAGGTCCCAATTATAGCCAAGGCAAAGCCCTGTATGGACTGGCCCTAAGAAATTGTTTGCACCTAAGAGGTTTCAAACCTAAGTCCTTGGAGGGAGCACACTCCCAGACTTTGACCACAAGGCCAACCCATGAGGTTATATACAAGTCAAAATTTTTGACATGCTAATCATGCAACTTTTAAGATGTGACTCACCTCACAACAATTACAGTCAACACTGCAGATAACAAGACATATTAACAGCACTGAGTATCAATGCCAACATGTTTCAAGATCAAAAGTTGTCCATCAAAAGAAAAATAAACACAAACCTCCATCTTATGCTTCCCGTTGAGTGCCTCTATGGCTGCAAGAGCTTGCTTCCTTCATCTCATACTTCAGAAAAGCACAGCCTGCAATGATTAAGATAAGTGGAATGATGAAGATAGTTCTAAGATGAGATCATACCCTTGATTTTAGTTGAACTAGATAAAGAAAAAAAGTAGTCAGGACTAGGGACTGTACCTTTGCTTGTTAGCTGAGAACCTCTCAGAATTTGTATCTCTTTAATAGTTCCATATTGAGAAAATAGTGCAGAAAGCTCAGCATCTGAAACATTCTTTGGAAGCATACCCACAAAAAGTTTGTGTTCTGGATCACAGAATGCTAAAAAAATTATTAACCAAATTAACTGAGACAATAACTAATTGTAGCAAAACAGATGAATAAATCAACGTAAGATGAAAAATGAGAACTGGCACCAGCACGATTTACGAGAACCATCTTGAAGAAATACATAAGAAAACAATGAAAATTATATCACACCTAGCCTTTCCAACTCGCCATCTGCATACTTCACTTGCAACGGACTAGATGCCTAAATTGGACACAAAAGAACAGGATGCCTTTACATCAGAAAGAGAGCAGCAACATATCCAAGAAACAGAAGAATAGAAGAAGCATACTAAGTTTGAAAGAAAAAAAAATTCCACTGCAAATTATTTTCGTGCTTAAATATTTTCAAATATTATGTAAATCTGAGTCTATAAATTTATAATGCATGAGATTCAGATCAACTGTATGACTCACATCTAATATCTAGCTACAGGAAGAGCTAACTCAGCCAGGAGCCTTCCTGAAGTTCCAGAGTGAGGACTCACAAAGTATTACTTCATACTGTATGATGTTTCACAACAATTGAGCTCATATTTACTAAAATTGGTTAAGATGTAACGGCCAATACATTAATTATGATTCTCAAACACCAAACACGTTCAAGATAGATATTTTTTTTTTTTTTTTATAGATGATGGGATTTGAACCATGGAATCCACTCATTCTATGTTCACAAATACCACATATATGCCACGACAAACCAATTATAATATGCATTTCACAGAAAACTGTTATTTTTCATTCCTTTCTCCAAAGCCTTCCGATTTGCAAATACCAAATGATAACATATTCTTTATATCTATTACCGACCTTTTCTGTGTTTCCAACCTGACCCTTCAGCCCACCAAATTTGAAGCCAAGAGTGAGTTTGATCTGGCTGAGCCCTAGCAATTCCCAGCTCAGCCTGCATTATGCCCAAGCCCCATCTATTAAGGGCAATTCCATAATGTTACTACTTCCAACATAGATATAACATAAATATATATCAGGAGTTGGAACTTCCCACCATCAATCATGTCCCTCCTAGGTGTCCCACGAAATTTACTACCTAATCTTATCACCAACTCTCTACTTACTCTCTCTCCCCTTATTACTCTATCATTCTCGAAGCAATCACTCAAACCACTCTCTTTCTCTCTCTTTTTTTGGTATTTTTTGTTCCACTTTTTGGTGATCTCCCTCTCTCTCTCTCTCTCTCTCACACACACACACACATACACACAAATCACTCAGACTTCTTTGGTTCTGAACTCTCACTTTTCTCTCTCTCTCAACTATCTTTTCTCTTTTTTCTCTCTAAAACCTCACTCTCTACTCTCACCAGCCCACCCAAGTCTAAGATTAGACGACAACAACACCACCGATGATTAGATCGAACAATGATGATGACGATGAGATCAAACGACAATAATCAGATCAATCTATTCACGATGATGACTATGATTAGATCAACCTCTTCACCCCTTGCCCTCTCAATTTCTTTGTCTCACACCCACTCTAAAAGTGTTTTTTTTTTTTGGGTGGGGGGGGGGGGGGGCTGAAACATGATGTTGCAGCATGAGGAGACTTTTGTTTTTCTTATAAGATGTTGAAGGGTTTTATGTAGTTGTTTGAGGATTACAGAAGATACTGAGTAATCAGTTTCGATTCCAACCGAATTTTTTCCATAATTAGTCAAAATCGGATGGCTTCTTATTCTACCCAAGGTGATCAGTTCAAGTGATAGGTATATGGTAAACCCGACTCAATCCGACCCACAAAGCTGTTAAAATCGAGATTATTCGTGGAACGTTGGGAGCTACATTACCTGGAACATGGATCATTTTGGTATGTGGCATGGGAATGGGAACGGGAACGGGAACGTGGTATGTCACATGCTTTAAAAAGTGGTACGATAAGGGTAGACTTGTATGTATTATACTTAAGTACTTCCAGAGTAATTTTCTTTTAACTATTAGGCATCTAATAAAAAATATATATATCTTTCACTTCTTACGCTTTTGTTTTTCTCAAAGCTAAACTCACCTTAGATTTTAATTTATTATATTTTTTTTTTTTTCCTCCTAAGGTAATATTTAAGAAAATATATTGAAAAAACTTTTGGGATCATTTCAAATCACTAAATTTACAATTTTGGAATGGAAATATACCATATTTCAAAACGTGCATACTTAATATGTAATTCATTAGGGTATTAGCATTTTATGGTAACACAGTTTGGGAGGGACTGGTGGATTGGATCATAAAATCAAATCGAAGATCATATGATTCCACTTTTAATGTAAAATAAAATGAAAAATTATCGATAATGATAATGTATTTTAAATAAAAAAATAAATAAAAATAATAACAAAAAAATTAGGTAGGATCGGAATCGTAGTACAATTTTACATGATTTTATAACCAAGATTGTAGTCACTTTAAAATTCTATAAAATTTAAGATCTTAGTGTGATCCATATTGTTTGGCCCGATTAGAGTCGTAGAATACTAATATCTTATAATCCAAATCAAGATTTTGATAACCATGTCAACTCGTGAACAACCCTACTCTCTACTAATTTCTTTCTTTAAAAAACAACTTTTCTCTACCACCCATAGCCACCCCACCCTTCCTACCACACACCAAATCCCCTGACCATTGCCATTCCCATACTTTCCTACCGCCCACCACCCATGGTTGTTAAAATTGAAATCCTATGTAGAATCGGTGAGAGAGTCTCATAGATCAGATCGAGAATTGTAAGATTCTATTTTCTATTAAAAATAAGGTAAAAAAAACAAATAAGGATAGTGCATATTAAAAATAAAATGAAAAATCACAAACCCAACGATCTTAGTTACAATCCTACATACGATCCTACACTATCCCACACGATCGTACTTGCGATCTTATTATAACACCAATACCCTCACACCTTTTTACCACACATGGCCACCCGAACTCTTTCAATCGATGCCCCCTCACCCCAAGTTTTAGTTGTAATAGCGTCTTTGAGGCATCAAGTATCTTTGACATTGTTTGCAAGAGTAGTATATGTTTTCGCAAAGCCATTTGTTCAAATCAAAAATTCACAATCTAAATTTGAGGAATCTTTCTCTAGCTCAAGTGACCAAGTTACTTCCTAGATTTTCCTCATTGCACTTGACTTTTTTGATACTTTGAATCAAGTGGTGGTCTTCCTTTGAAGGCTTGGTAGCAACACAAATGGTATTTGAATGTTTAGTTGTCATTTTTGTCGAGGAAACCAATTTACAGTAAAAAGGAGGCTTTCCAACAAGATCTTTTTATTATCTCAACAAGCCTCCCCCAACAAGCTTGGGTATTTGAGAAAGGTTGGCTGTGTTTGGTATAGCTCTAGAATCTTAATTCCCGAGTTATTTTCAACACATTGTTTGGTTTAAGCTTTTCAAAATTGATTCCAAATCACATTTCAAAACTCATTTGAAAACCTGTCTGGCAGCACAGTGAGTTTTTCAATGTCTGGCTAGTCATCCGGCCGGTTGACCAGAACAGTTTTTTTTTTTCAAATGGCACCTGTTATTTGAAAAAAAAAAAAAAAGGAATTTATTTTTGATTTTTTTAAACAAAAATAATATATTTTTTTATATTTTAAATCAAAAATATTTTTTAAAAAATTATTCGAACCAAATATAAGATAAAAGTTATTTTAAATCAATAACTGAATATTTATTTTGAAAATAAAATTATTTCCTTTGAAATATTTTCAATTAAAAAATTGATTAATGTTATTTTTTGTTAATAATAATTTTTTTAATTGAATTTTAAAAAGAGTTTGGTTATGAATGTTGATCAGAATTTTCAATAGAATTTTAAATAGTGTGCTTGGTTATAGTAGTGTGCTTGGTTATGAGTTATAACAATTTGAATTAAGTTTTGAAAATTCTTTTCCAAAACTCATAACCAAACAAATTTTCTTATTTCATATGTCACATCAAACATTCAAAACTCAATTCAACATTCAACTCAAAATTTAATTCAAAACTCTTTTCAAAACTCATAACCAAACCAATTTTTCTGCACTCAAATCATAATTTCAAAACTCACAAATTCAAAATATAACTCTATTCTCAAATCATATTTAGAAAACTCTACCAAACTCTACCGTTGTTTTTTAGAAAGAGAAAATTAGTAAACAGAGTAACTACAACAGAAAAATAAAGAAGAAAGAGAAAAGAACTACACCAAAAAAAAAAAAAATACACATTTTTCGCCCAAAAAAGCATCATGTGAGGGGCACATGTCATTTTCCATCAGCTACTTTAACACCAATCTACGAAAGGACCACATTGCAACTTAATCGATAATGTAAGGAGTTAACGATTACAGCTGAAAAATGAGAGACCGAAGTGGGAATTGGTGTAAAATGTAGGGGTATTAAATGTAATTTACATAACTTATATTGTATTAACCATTAGATGGTCAACTACATGTCTTACCCACAGCACTTACAAAATTTTGGTAGCCCATGTTTCCCATTATTTCTTCTTTTCCATTTTCCTTTAAAAACTCCAACGAGTTTATTTTATTCTCCCACAATAGCTTTCATTAGCATTCGCTAAACACCCTCAAACCTATGGCTGCCCCTGGTTAGCATTTCCCCTAAACACCTAGTTTGTAGTCAGTGATATATGAATTTGGAAGAAACTTGTAATAATATTCCCTCTTCACTCCACTTATTATTATTATTATTATTATTATTATTATATTATTATTATTTTACTGCCATCTTAAAATGTTGTCCCTAATTGTTACACATTCACAAGAAATCAGATGGCCAAAGGTGGTTGCTCGGTGATCAATGCTTTCACCTAAAGAAATTCAGCTCCAAAACATGTCCACTTGCAAAGTGACCCAAGTCAAAATTTAAATATAAATTTGAGGTTTCTGTTACACCATCTATGAAAAAACTGAGCATAAAATTTGTGTGCTTTAGTTTGTTCTTTGCTTATGTACCAGTTGAATTACCTCAGCCATGTGCTGGATTTCAGTAAAATGAAAAAGGTTAAAAGACTTGCAATTTAAAACGACGTCAACGGTCTACTAGGTATTCCTCAACTCCACTGCCTCTTTCAAACTCACTACAATCAACTCCATTTTTGGTTTTTCCCTTTTTGATAAGTACAGTGAAGTTCATATATAGTCCTAAATCTCAGTTTATACAGGTTCTTTAGCAGCAATGTAAGCAAGAAATAGTAAACTAATTTAATAAGTGTTAAGTTAAGACATTGCTAGGAAATGCATCTGTAACAAACAGAGAACAAATGTACAGAAATGCTAGGGATGTTTTATGAAATGTTCTACCAAATATCATGGGACCCACACACCCATGAGACATTTGGTAAAACATTTGGGGCCCTAGCATTTTTTGAATGTTACAAATAGTACTTCACTACCTATTTCTTCAGAAATTGATTGTCCAAATCCAGTAAATTACACTAATTAATGTAGACTGCTAGTTAGTACAGGAACTAGCTTTGATTGCTTAGGTTTTGTTCAATTAATGCAAATTTAATCACTATAAATAAGAAAAAGATCCAAACAACAAAAATAGATAAAGATCAGAACACTACTAACCCCAGGAAGAGTTCTCTTATTATGACATGCATTCACTGCCTTGTCGGCCTCTTGCCTTGACGGACAAATAACAAAACAACACCCTGCAAACAACAAATTAGGGCTTGAAACATCACTAGAAACACTCAAACAACGCAAATCTCGAAGAACTACTCGAATCGCACATTGTGATCCGAAGCCAAGAGTGATTTGAAGAACAAAAAAATTGCGAATTGGAAGAGAAAATTTTGAAATGCGAATACCTCGTGAAGCTCGCGTAGTCTTGTCTTTGATGATGTTGACTTCGTCTACGAGAGCAAAGTCTTCGAACATTGCGAGGAGTTGTGATTCGGTCATGTGCTTCGGTACTTGACCTACGAACAGCTTCACACTCTCTTCGCTATGTTTTCGCGGTTTTTGCCCTTCCGCCATTAATGCCGACTCTTTCTCTCTCTAAAATTCTCTCTTTCTCTTTCTCTTTCTCTTTCTTCTCGAGTCTCTCTTCTGCCAACTGTCTTGATCTCTCTCTCTCCCCTCTCTCCTTTCTCTCTGAGTCTTCGCTCGTTGGAGACCTGTTCCGGGGAAAATAAGGGCCCATTTTTTAATATTTTTAATATGATTCAAGCTTTTCTAAATGCCCCTAGTTTTGTTTATAAATGCCAAATTGCCCTTGCGGTGCAGTTGACAAATAATTGGAAACCCCAATGATAAGCTATCATTGATAACTACTGCACTGTTGGACTAATACAGTATTGGAGATCTTGTGTGCTCTGTCAAAGAAGGCTCCTTTGTCAATTTATTAATTTTTTATTTTTTTTAGTCATATTATTTTTTAATTATTTTAACAAAATTGAAAAGTTAACTTCCTCGTTTGAGAACAGGCTAATTTAGTAACTTTTTGACTATTTGACTAAAAAGATAGGTAAAAAAAACTTGTATGTTTGGAATGACTTTTTGGCTAATTACGAAAATATGTGCAAAAAGTAGAGAGAAAAGAGAATCTTTGACTTTTTAGTATGGGTTGTTGGCTTTTTGGCTAATTTAGTAACTTTTTGACTTTTTGACTAAAAAAGTAAGTTCCCAAACGGGTTACTTTTCAAAATAGACCTAAACAAATGCTTGTTTTGGGAAGTTGACTTTTAGCTACTTTTTTCTGGTTTGTAGCAAAAGTCAAAAGTTGGCTTTTTTATAAAAAAAAAATCATTTGGCAAGTTGGTTTTTAGGCAATGGTGAAATTACAAGTCTACCCCTCATGGGTCAAAATGTGTTACATGAGTGAAATTGTAAATATTTTAAACTAAATAGGGGTAGTTTGGTCATTTTATTATGATTTGACATCATAAACAAATATTGATCAAAAAAGCCAAAAGCCATTTTTTATCAACTTCCCAAATCATTTGTCTTAAAAAGTCAAAAGTTTGGTTAAAAGCCAAAAAGTCATTTTTTATCATCTTTCCAAAATAGGCCAAAATTATTCAGTGTCATGGCATCACGTGGAATATGTCACACACTAATTATAAATTATTATATTTTCATTATTTGACATAAATCGTAAATCTCACATTCTTCACTAATTAATAAGGCAATGCAGCATCATGTGTTGTTGTTTCAATCGAGTGACTATTATGTCTTATTTTTATTAGCAAAATAAATGATACTCCAAAAGATTTTATATATTTTTTTTTTTCAATTTATTGCATATTTTTAAAAATTACAAAAGAAACTCAACTGTGTGGAATGGGTTTTATTTTGGACAAAATTAACCCTCTCTTTAATTTGAATTTACTAATATGTTTCTTCCAACTTCAAACACGAGTAACTTGTCACTGCAACTACTGTTATACCCTTTTTGACATCCCCAACCCCTTTTATGTTTTCTCATGTCACCTCTTATCCTTCCTACTGTTTCCCCGCCATGGCTACCACCACCCCTTAGCATTCTAGCACGTTTCTATCCCATCCAACAATCTTCTCCACCTAATCTTTAAACACAACAAACACCATAAACCTTCCCAACCCCTCTCCATCTAAATCTAAAATTCTTAATCCTTAATCCATGTTATTGAGATTTGGACCAAATTCTATTTTATGATAACAATGAAGAGGGGCTGGGGTTTCTTATGATTGCAATGGCTATGAGCGGTGAGAGTAGGGGGTTTGGGGTAACGGGAGAGGGTGGTGATAGTAACAAGGGTGAAATATGGTAAGGGTAGCGGAAGAGGGTGTGGCAGTAGTGACCGACCAAGAGTTACGTACAAAAAGGATAGTGATAAGGAAAATGGAAAGAAAAAATGGCATATTAGTAAATTTGAGAAAGGGAATGGGTTTTTGGCCCAAATATATTTTTTCATAATGTTGATACCATGTTTCTAAAAAATAGTTTTCAAGTTTTCATATCATTTATAATTGTATACCCTATTCTTTTGCAAATTTTTTTTGAAATGTTACGAATTATTCAAAAATTGAGAGAACTACACATTAGTGGGGATCAAAAAAAATATTTACAAAAACGTGAGAAAATTTATGATTTTAATTATTAATATTTATCATATTTTTGTAAATTTTTTATTATCACACTGATGTGTTATTTCCCCTTACAAGTTCCCCTTTTTATCACATGTCTAAAAGAATGATGTCTATATAAATCAATAAAAAATTTTTTTTATTAAATCGTATATATTTTGAAACTATTAAATGATACATCTAGTAAAGAAATTGTAAAATTTGTATAGCATTTTCCTGTCTAAAATTATCAATGGAATTAAAATATATATATAAAGTTAAAATATCAGCACATTTTTTTTTTAAAATAACAAATGTTATAAAAAAAATTTCTTAATTGATGTCATACGCAATAATAAAATTTTAGAATATAAAATGATATAAATAGGTGCGACATACAATTTAATAATATTATAGATATCACATAATTAATAAATTTGTTATAAAATTTATCAATTTATATGATTTTGCATTAACAAACATAAGGAGAACGGAACGTACAGTGTTGCTAGTTTTATTTATACTATCTTATTTATAATGTTTTAAATTCTTGAATCTTTTTTTTTCTGTAAAATTAAATATCTAATCCACTGGATCGATTAATTTGGTAGATTAATCTTATCGTTAATTTGTTTTTTTAAAGGATAATTTTTAAATTCATCAAATGAATGACTCTCACCATAACCACTTGAGAAAATACCTACTCCAATTATGTTGATTGTTTGCCCATTGATGAGCAACAAGTCCTAAACAAAACTTTTTAGGTATGAGGTCTTTTTTCACGGCCTATCGCCGTAATCATAAGCATCACTTTTTGAGTGAGACACGTTTAAATCAACATGCCGTTTTGCTAAAATACCACCACATGCACATGGTACTCAAGGAACCTTGGTTAATTAGCCACACTCCATTCATTATTCTAAACAAAAATGTGAAATAATCGCAATAGTTAATCAAACCGTAAATGTATAAAGATAAAATTAAACATCTTAAGTTGAAATATTTTAAAGGATCGCTAGAGATTTGTTAAGTCATTAATTTTAGGACTTTCAAATATTAGTTCTTAATTGTCATACAAGATAACTCCAATCCGATTAGATTGAGCCCTAGTTTGGCTATCATTTTGGGACTAAAAAGGGTACAAAATGACAAAATAGGTTAAATAAGTTAATAAGACAAAATATCACATTCAGCCTAAAATCATTACATTTTTTCTCTCACAAAAGTAAAAAAAAAAATCCAAATAAAACGAGGTTAAAAAGTCCCAACACAAAAAAATTAACTATATTTATCAATGCCAAACGAAACTTGAATTGATTATGAAATATCTTGAATTACCGAACAAAACAAAAATGTGAAAATATCAACTTTAATAATGGTAGTTTATTGATTCAAATATAATTTTGATACATTTATAGAAGGGTAGATTTTTTTATTTTTTAACTTTTGTTTGTTGCATTTCTTATATCTAAATCACTGAATCAAATTATTAGTATTATTCTTTTTATTAAGCTGAGTGAATAGAAATGGCATTTGTGTCAAATCTTCCATAGTTCTACAAGCACGAAATTAAAACACAAAATAATACACAAACTGGCTATTTTAAGCATGTTTCATATAATAATCTAGATGGATGTCAGTCACATATTAGATTTTTTGTGCATTTTATATATTTTAATTCTATGCAACTATTATTATCGTCAAATTTTGTCATAAAACTCGACAATATTATTTTTTTGAAAACAATTCTAACAACTCATTTGGAAAAGTCTTTTTAGCAAATTGTCATAATTTTTTAGTAATAAGGTAAAATTACTCATAAATCCCATTTTAGTAAATGTTACTCTAGTTAGTCCTAAGTGTTTTTTATTAAACCATTTAGTCATTTTTATTTTTGGTGTGATATATGTTTTTGATATATGATGTTTGATGATGTTGTTGGTGTACTTAATGTCTTCATCAAATATCAGTAATGGCGGATGGGTGAGGATCATCTTTGCAATGGCGGATGGGTCTAATTTATCAAATTTTATCTCTCTCTCTCTCTCTCTCTCTCTCTCTCAACTCCGACGTGTTTTGGAAACCCTAGCAATGGCGGACCAATAGACTCCATCTGGGTCTTGAATATTTCCTCTTCAAAATCCTCCCATTTCATACCCCATTGTTGAGTGTGTTCAATGTTGCATCTAGGTCCTTCGAGGTTTGTTCAATTTTTCTTTCATTTTCACTTTTTTCGATCTTCGAAAACATTTTACATGTTTTGCCAACTGGGTTTTGTTTTATATTCCAAAGATGAGTTTTTATGGTAAATCTCTTCATGCCTGGTATGAAGAGTTAAGCTAAACCATGGCTGATAATGAGGGATGCTCTGCATTGCAATTGTTTTTTGCATCTTGAACCTGGCTTTTAGTGTTACAGACCCTAATGATGCCAAAGTTCTTAGTGATTTCAAAAAAGGGTTGGAAAATCCAGATCTCCTGAAATGGCCAAACAATGGAAATGATCCTTGTGGCCCTCCCACATGGCCTCATGTGTTCTGTTCTAACACCCGATCCACACCCATTCCCTCGCGCTTCAACAGTAGTATACTTCTGGTGAAATGATGTTGCTGATGTTTGATGAGTTTGATGATGTAGTTGATGTTTGATGATGTTTACAATGTTGGTGATGTTGATGATGTTGATGATGTATGATGATGTAGTTGATGTTCGATGATGTTGGTGATGTTTAATGTTGTTTTATGATGTTGGTGATGTTGATGATGTTTGATGATGTAGTTGATGTTTGATGACGTTGATCATGTCGCTAATGTTTGATGAGGTTGAAGATGTAGTTGATGTTTGATGATGTTCACAATGTTGGTGATGTTTGATGATGTAGTTGATGTTGATGATGTTTTATGATGTTGGTGATGTTGATGATGTAGTTGATATTTAATGATGTTTGATAATGTTGTTGGTGTAGTTAATGTTGCTGATGTTCAGAAATGAGGGAAATCTAAAAAAGGCCTATAGTGAGCTTTTAACATTCAAATAGGACTTATTAGTCTACAAAATAAAAGACAGGATCAAATGATTTAACAAATTCAAATTTGAGATTTATTGGTGTTAGTAACAACTAATGCATGTATTTTTATTTTATAAAAATAAAAATATTACCCATTGCATCCTACTTTTTTGTTACTTCCTATAAATGCAGCATTTTAAGAACGGGTTTGACAATGATTTTAAATATTTTCAAATATAAAAATATTATTAAAAAGTTAGTGTAAAAAAAATTATTAGTGATAAAATGAGTGAGTCATTAAATATTTTTCTTCTACTTATGGTTTTTTAGCTGAAAATAAAAACGTAGCAATTTTCAAATTTTTTTTTTTAAGTTTTCAATCTGTATTTTTTATTTTTAGTGATTTTTTCAATATTTTATTTAAAATTTTTAACTTTTTAGACCTACTTAATGTACATATACTTTTTTTTGGGGGAGGAGGGGGGGAAGATCAACCGTGCTACATACCCCACTGGGGGTCGACCCCCACTGAGGTGGTAGCCCTGATTTGCTGAAACTCAAAAAAAAAAAAAAAAAAAAAAAAAACAGTTTTTTTTTTGGTCCACTCCCGGAGTGACACCTCACTGGGGGTCGACCCCCAGTGGGGGTAGGAAGCATTTATGGGGGCAAGATTTCTGTTTGTTTTTTTTTTTTTATTTCACCAAATACAACAAAATAAATTTTTTTTTGTATATTTTGATATTTATAAAAAAAACACAAATATTTTTACTTTTTAAATACATTTATGAGCCTCTAAAAAATAAAAATGACCAAAAAACCATGAAAAAATTCAAATAATTCTTTTAAAAACTCAAAATGAAACACAGTGAATAATATATATTTTAAACTTAATTAATTAAAAAAGCATTTAAAAAATGGGAAACCAAATGAAGCAAGATGAGAATGGCAAAATGCAAAATGCAAAATGCAAATTAAAAATTAAAAATTAAAAAATGCTGGACATGGACCCCGAGAAAAGGGTACAATTGTCAACGCAGTGGAAATGGCAAAGTGGTAGTTTGCGATGGAAACGGAGGCGCAAAAGATCAGCACGCCAGACTGTCCCGCCAAGTCTCCTCCAATGAAACTGTTCCGTTTCTTACAATTTCTGCACGTTTTAACGTTGGGAAAAAATTTTCATTATTGTATGATATGTTAGTACAAGGAATCTACTATAAATTATATTTGATATCTTCATATCCACTCGAACTACAATATTTGGGCGTCTCTCATACTATATTTGCTTAATATTTGGGCGTCTCTCCTACTATATTTGTTTAAGGAATTTTAAAAAAAATTAAAAAATAAAAATAAAAATATGAAATTATATAAAATATAAATATATTTTATTCACATTTTATTTATATTTTTTTTTTCTTTTTAAATTCTTTTCTAAATCTCCTAACAAAGCACAGCATAAATGTATTCCAATCTAAAGGGTGTTGGACATGTGTTAAAATAATATTTATTATTTTAATATATTATTTTATTTGCATTATAATCATTTTATTTGCATATATCAACTTTCTATTATATATAATTTTAAATGTAACTCATATTTTATATTTTTCGTACAAAGTCAAAAAATACACTTATTTATATATCGCCTAAATAAATTATTATCAATATAATCCAACCATTAAATATATAATTTTTTTTTATCAAGGGTCGATATTTTAGAGTTTGAGAACACCAAAAATATATATATATATATATATACATTTGTTAGTTGAAGCTTTTAAGATTTAAAAATTTGGGAGGATGAGATTTTAGATTTGTTTGATAGTTTAACATAAATGGTTAAAACTAACTTTGTAATATTAAAAGTATTAGAGCAAAGATATATACCACTAAATGTGGTGCTCTAAAGCATGAGTTGGCATACATTTAAAAAAAAAAAAAAAAAACATAGCAACACTGTGGCAGTAGGTGAGTCTACTGTCACATCATTAATGCACACTATGACTGATGTCTCAACCATTTTTCAAAATATTATAACTCTCAAGCATTATCTCGTCTCTTTCCCTCTTTCTCTTACTATATTAATTTTATCTTCTCATATTTTTTTTAAAATGTTTGACACCTCATCTATCAACTACTGCATTCTTGGAGCCACTTCAATGTCTACCATCATTGCCTGCCTCAATGAGATCTACCACTATTGCTTCAATCGCATCCCTCAGCACTGCACATGTTTTTTTTACTCAAAATCATCGCTATCTCAATCTCTGCTATTCTCTAACGCTGGCTGTGCTTTACTCTCTCAAAACAATTGTTGTTGTCAATGGTCAATTAAGGGGCATTTTGGCAACATTGCTAAAAAGTCAGTTTTTTGACTTTTTAACTTTTTTAGTCAAAGAAGTCAGTTTTTTTTACCAAAAAGAATCCAGCTTTTGCCAAAAAAAAAGTCACCCAAAAAGTCAAAAAATCAATTTTTTACGGACTTCCCAAAACACCACTAAGTATTGGTTATCTCTCTCTAATGCATCTCCCTATCCCATATCTAGACGATGCTCATCATCAATATCGTTTCTCACTACATATTTTATTTTGTTTCTCTATTTGTTGATTTATATGTTATTAGTTAACAAAAATCTTATTGTTATTGTTTGTTTTGTATGTTTTTCCTCATTCTTCTCTCTCTGTCATCTCTCTTTTAGAACATCCAGAGTTATAATTTGGCAATGGGTAGTAGTAAATTCTTAAATTATAACAATGGCACCCTAATAATCACATGCAATTTTGGCAAATTTTAACCAACTTTCTTTTTAATTTTATAGGTGTTGTTTGGATATGTGTTTTTTAGTGAATTCTTTATAACTTATTTTTTTGTCTTTTTATGACTTTTTTTTTAAAATCTTCTTGTAAAAAAAAATGAAATAGTTACATTCTACTTGACTAGACAAATATAAAAAAAATTTAAAAATTAAAAATTGAAAAAAAATTAAAATGAAAACATTGAAACAAAAACAAAATTAAAATTGAAAACATTGATTTTTCATAATAACATTGAAACATTAAAATTATATTGAAAAATAAATTAACAAAAGCAAAATTACGTTGAAATGATTTTTTTTTTTCACCATTGCAAATAGAACCGTTGTGCTCATTTTGGACCATCTAGACCGTTGGATCATAGGATAATCCACGGCTGAGATTGACCCTCTGGAAAATTCGGCAGCTTTCGTTCTCCTTTCTCTCTTTCTCATCTTTATTCTCATTAAACCCAGGGCTGAGTATCTCTCTCTCTCTCTCTCCATCTTCATTTATCTATTTTTCCTCACAAACCCACCCCATTTCTCTCCATCGTCAATTTGATCATCATCACCACCATCGTGCATCGTCTTCAAACCAGTAGTCGACTCTCTCTCTCTCTGATTTCAATCACCACCACTAGCACCGATTGCCGACTTCGATGGAACACTAGTGTTTGGACTTCAATGGAGCTCGATCAGTCTGGGAACGAGCCCTACAAGTTGATGAAGAACAAACCCTAGAGGTCGATGGAGGTTGAGACATCATAACCAGTTCATTAATCATGTTGGAATCCAGATATTTATCTTCTAAATTCGTTTATCAGAACTTTAGAAATTTGTATAAATTTGTGAAATTTGGGTTGATTGATGATCATTCTGAAATTTTAGAAATTTGTTATGAATTTGTGAAAAAAGATTTTCAGAACGAATTCTATTTAAAAAAAAAAAAAAAAAGACAAACTTTGCAGATAAAAAAAATAAATAAAAGATTTTGAGAGGTTTTTATGGTGAATGAATTTTGTTTTTTCAACTGATTGAAGCCAAAAATCTATTGATTTTTGACGATGTGGCATGTTTGGCAAATGCCAAACTTCTGCCAAATATGACAGTAGAAATGGCATTTATTATATTTGATAGGAAGAATAGCAGATCATTAAAGATCCTTGTTTTTTCACTCTTGTTAAATTATAACAATGGCAGCTTATTTGTAAGTTCCATTGGAAATGCTCTTCCTTAGTGAAATACTTTTCAAATTGTTATAGTTAGTGAAATTTTATAGTGTGGTAAATAACTCAACAATTATGACTAGAATATAGGCAATCATTGTTTCAGGAGTTTTTTTTTTTCTCCATATTCTAAAAATAATAATTTAAAGAATTGACAAACTTTTTAAACTATTTTGAAAACTAACATAATCTTTGAAATTGTATTTTAAAAATGTGATTTTAAAATTGAAATTGCATTTTCAACATGCAATTTCGCATTGAAATCGCATGTTGAAAATGTAATTTATGATGATATGGATTTCATTAAGATATATTGTATTTTCAACGTGCGATTTTAATATGAAATTGCATGTTAAAAATGTAATTTTAAAAAGTAGGTTAGTTTCTCAAATAGTTTGAAAAGTAGGTTAATTCTCTAAATTGTTTTTTGCTTAGAATATTTATAAAAAAAACAAAAAAAAAAAACTCTTGTTTGAGACCAAATGTATGAATAGGACTGTTTCAAAAAGTTAAAAATTATGGGATGGTTTTGTAATAAATTTACATGATGTCTTAATTTGTGTAATTTAATATTTTTTGTTAAAATTTTACAAATATTTAACAAATTTTAAATGATAAGTGACGTGAGACATACTTCAAGGCCATCAAGTAATTACTCCCAAATGTTATAGTCAAGGAAAAATATTAGGCCAAGTTTGGGAAGACTAAATAAGTATATTTTTTGATTTTTTATGGAATATGGGTTGGATTTGGGTTGGGTTTGAAGTGATGTGTTAGAGAGTGATGTGACTTAAATAAGATGATATGACTTAAATAAGATGATGAAACATACTTCAAGGCCATCAAGTAATTACTCCCAAATGTTATAGTCAAGGAAAAATATTAGGCCAAGTTTGGGAAGACTAAATAAGTATATTTTTTGATTTTTTATGGAATATGGGTTGGATTTGGGTTGGGTTTGAAGTGATGTGTTAGAGAGGTGATGTGACTTAAATAAGATGATGTGACTTAAATAAGATAATGACTTTTTGACTTTTTAAATTTTTTGAAAGATGCCAAACTTGGCCTTAAATTAATGTTCCCAAATGTTATATTCAAGGAAAAATATCAAATTAATGTTATTTTATAAAATAATTACAAATTAATGAAATTTTTATAAATAATAATAATTAAAATTTTAAAAAATTATTTTTATTTTACAAAGTCCCACAGAAGTGCAATTATCCTACCATCAATACAACCTTGTCTAAGCACATCAACCGCCAAAAATCCCGCTCAATGCGGTACAGTCTGGTCCTATAACATGGGGCCATGTTGGAAAATTTACCCTTTAATATCATTTTCAATGGAATGCTTAAATTTGAATATTAAAATGTGTTGAATGATGGAAAATAAAATAAAACAAAAGTGAAATATAATTTTATGTGTTAAATATTTCTCTCTTTTTTTTTTATTTGAAAATTTTAAAAATAGTTTTTTGAGTTTTTAATTCATGTATATTTTTTAACATTTTAATAAAATTTTGTTTATTTTTTAGGTCCACTTAATCTAAATAAACTTAAAAAGTTTGAAATTTTTGCCCAAAAAAAAAATGTAAAAAAATACAAAATAATACAAAAAAATTTAGTATATTTTCGTATTTTATTGTATTTTAATAAACTTTTTAAAATGTTAAAAAAATTCACTAAAATTAAAAAAATACGAATTAAAAACTCATAAATTTGTTTTTAAAAATTTCAAACCAAAAATACTCGGTTATGAGTTTGATTTTATCTTTTTTCTATTTTCCTTTTTTCATGATTAGCATATCTTTCAACTATAAATTCAAGTAACAAAACATATCCAGTCGCGTAGCTAATTGAACAAGCTTATCAATGTCATAATATAAAATTCTTAGTTATACACAACTTATCAAAATCAATTTCCACATAATACATCTTCTTTCTCACAATTCTATCAATAATTTGATCGTATCAATTTCTATAAAAAATAATTCAGCAATCAAACGTAACTTTAAAGTTTGTTTTTAGTAATTTTGAATCATCACGATATTATTGATTAGTCACGATAAAATAAAATAAAAAAGTTCAATATTTTAATTGTGAGCAACTCCAAGGCTCTTAGGCAAAATGCCTTCTAAATGTATATAAAAAAGTGCAATATTTATTTTGTTTAACTAGTTTAGTTGGTGTGTATTTCAAGCATACTATTTATTTTAACTAATCGATCAAGCTAACTTAACTAACTTAAAAAAATATATATTATAAACATAAATAAAAAATATAATTTTTTTATGAGATGTTATTTATGTACAGTGTTGACTTGACATTTAAATATTTATTTTTTAAAATATTATTTTTATACGATCATATTTAAAAAAATAACAATGGGTTGAAATAAATAGAGATGCAGCAAAGATTGAGGGAGTAAGCAAAGATGGAGATCTCAAAACAGCGGGAAAATCATTTTGCTTAACAATGGAGGCTAACTAGACGTGAAGAGCGAAAATAAAACTCTTGTAATATAGAACCCGTTGGAAGGAGAGAAAACCAACTTCACTAACAAAAATACCTCATGTAACCAGAGGCGGAGGCACACAAGGGCCCGGGGGGGTCACGTGCCCTCCTTGGATTTTTGGAATTTTTTTTTTCTTTTTTTCCAAACATAAAGAAAATATTTTAAACTAAAAAGTTTATAAAAATATTATTTAAAGTGAAATGTCAATGATATTTTTAAAATTATGAGAACAATAATGATTATTTTGATTGAAAGTAAAAAGACTATGATAAGTTATATTATTATTTATGAAAATTTCAATATAATGGTGATGTCTATCATTATTGATATGCAAACATAATTAACCTCAATGAAGATATATGAAATTTATTGGATTGTTAGGTACATTTGACTTGTAGAGTTTGTCATCCATATGTTTCTTTCCATTCATAACTAAAATGACCACTATATAAATTATAGGCGGTGTTTGGCAAGATTTGGTTTTGGATTTTTTTTTATTTTTTCCACTAAAAGACAAATTTGTTGCAAAACCAAAAAAAACAAATCCAAACAAAATATTACATCAAACCCCAAAATCATTTCACTTTTTCTCTCACAAACATCGCATCCAACCACAAAAAAAACCCAACTATCTTCTCAAACACCAAAATTTTTTTATCCAATAATATCCTACAACTAAAAAAACTTACATAAAAACCTACTTCCCAAACACCCACATAATGAAGCAACATATCCTCAATTATAAAAAATAAGAATAAAAAATTATAAAAGGTCATAACTACTATCAAAATGAGTCATAACTAACTATTACTTGATATATAGTCATAACCAAAATAACAATCACAAGAAGTTATAACTAAATTATATCTAACACTATAATGTGTCATAACTAAAGACCACGAAGATCATAATTGCAACATATGATAGACACTTTTTTTTATGGTGTGTTTTATTAGGGGTGTACACGGTCCGGATTGGTTCGGTTCTGAGAAAATCCAAGAACCGAACCGATCCTAACGGTTCTATAATTTTGAGAACCAGACCAGACCGTTACACTTGTAAAACCGGACCAGAACCAAACCGAAAAAACGGTTCGGTTTCGGTTTGGTTTACGGTTCCAAAAATTTCTATTTACAAGAATAAATTGTTAATATTAGCAAAATAATTACTCAAATTAATTACATTTAACTCCTGATAAAAACTAATAATATTAAGGCATTACTTAATATTACATATCTATACCATCCTAATATCATTAAAATTATAAAAAACCAATTAATAAAAAGAAAACTCGATATTATATTTTATATATATATATAATATATATATGTTTTAAAATTCGGTTCGGTTCGGTTCGGTTCGGTTCGAACCGCGGTTTTTTCATAAAATCCATTAACCGAACCGTTTTTACGGTTCTCATATTTCTTAATCCGTAACCGAACCAATTCTTAATGGAACCGAACCAAACCGTATGATTCGGTCTGGTTCGGTCCGAATTACCGGTTTGAACGGATTTTTGAACAGCCCTATGTTTTATAGACTTTCTCTACTAAAATATATTATTTCTATCTCAACTTATCTTCTTTTTTAATTTTTCAATCTACCTAAAAATAGTTACTCCCCAATATTTATATAAAATTTAATCTCAAATTCTTTAATTTAAAATTCACATTTATCCAAATGGACTCTTAATATCTAAGTTTAGTAATATCTCATTATTGTTTATTATAAAAATAATAAATAAATAAATATGCTTGGTTAGAGTTTTCCAAAAATATTTTTCAGAAAATTCTACTTTCTTGTTTTCGTGTTTTTTATTTTTTTATTTTTATTGAATTTTTAAATATTTTAAGCAATTTTTTAATTTTTAGACATACCTAACATAAATATATCTAAAAAGTAAAAAATTTATGAAAAAAACCTTTTAAAAATTCACTAAATACCAAAAAATACAAAAAAAAACAAAAAACAAAAATTCTGTACATTATTTGTATTTTTATGTATTTATTAATTTTTTAAAATATTTTTCATAAATTTTTTACTTTTTAAATACATCTAAGTAAAGTGCATCTAAAAAAGTAAAAAAAAATGTTTAAAATTTTAAAAATATTAACTAAAAAATACAAAAATCAAAAAACTCAATTTTCAAAAAACTTAATCCAAAAAACTCAAACCAAACACACTAATGTTATTATTAATTTATGCCTCTTCTCTATTAAATTCTGACTACGCCACTGCATGTAACCCTTTTACCTCCTTTAGAGATGTTCTCAATACCCACTTTTACAAAAAAAAACAAAAATATAAAACTACTTTTTTGATTTGGTATTTCGCCTTTGTTGTTGCTATGATCCAGGAAAAG
This sequence comes from Camellia japonica, assembly GCA_030407325.1. Classification (NCBI taxonomy): domain Eukaryota; kingdom Viridiplantae; phylum Streptophyta; class Magnoliopsida; order Ericales; family Theaceae; genus Camellia; species Camellia japonica. The sequence goes on from JAPPVO010000017.1 coordinate 164,688,720, forward strand.
AACGCTAGAAAGGGCTAGTTAATAGTGCAAGTGAATGCTGCAGCTGACTTCATGGCCAATTTGAGTACCAAAGTTTTTGGAATCAATATCTTCATTAGTTGCTTCTATGTGGTGGTGTCTTGTAACGTCTTAAAACCACATTGTTTTAGAATAAAATAAAATAAAATAATAATAAAATAAAAAGAAAACCTCGTCACCACCGCTAGCAATGGCCACCTTCCCTACCAACTCCAACGTCCCTCTCCCAGTTGTTCTTCCCATTTAGCGATCCTCTCCTACCACCCCGTTCCTCCTTAAAGCTTGTTAAACATTAAGCCAGCAACCTTGGGTTCACACATATTAATTTATCATTTTAGCAGTTATAGATGAAAATAAGCTAATAAACATTAATTGTAATTTTTAAATATTATAGTCGTTTTAGTGCTTGTATCAACATGCAACTTATAAAACTAATAAAGATGTGGCCAATAATATCCATTCTCGAGTAATTGATTGGTTTTATGTCACCTGTCCTTAATGTCTCATTTGGAGTGTTTTGAAAAGTTGGTAAAAAGTTAGTTTTTTAACTTTTTTTTAGTTTATTTTGTCTTTTTGTAAGTAAAAAATATGAGAGGTGATATGACTCAAAATGAGTAAAAAAACTAGAAGCTGAGTAAAAAGCTACATTCCAAAAGACTCCTTTGTCTCAACTTATTATTTATAAAGTCGTGTTGTGGAAAAATGATAAAAAATTAATGCTTTTATTGTTCACTACAACATATAAGGGTTTTAGAAACCAAATATTTTGGTCTCTAAAAATAAAATTTTTGTTTCAAAAAATATTTAGGGACCAATTTTTATGGTCATAAGGATAGTCGCTAAAAGGTCGTCCCGAAAAGTAAAAACCAAGGGTTTAGCCGATAAAATTTTAAAAATGTCACTAATAAATAGACTTATAGGGACAAAATAATTTGGTCTCAAAATGATTTATTTTTTGAGACAAAAAATTTGGTCCCAAAAGAATAATAATTCATCACTAATGTCCAATTTTCGTTGCTAAAAATATAATAACGACACTTTTTGCAAGAAAAATATTTGGTGCCAAAAAAAATAATTTTGTCCCTAAATTTTGGTTTCTGAAACCTTAATTTTTTGCAATGATTGTAGTTTTTTTTGACTTTTTTATGTAAAAAAATAAAGAAGTGATTTAACTAAAAAAAGTAAAAAGTCAAAAAATTAGCTTTTTATCAACTTGCCAAAAGCCCCAAAAAAGGATAAAATATTTTACCTTTTTATGTTTGACATTTTTTTTACTTTGATATTTAAGTTTATTTTTTTCACTTTGATTTTTCATATTAAGGATTTTTTTTTTTACTCAAAAAACTAACTTGTGTCCAAAATTAGATAGAAAATAACATATTGACAGTCACATAGTATAAAAATATTTTTATTATGTATAACACATCTTATATGAACCCAAATTTCAATATAATAATATATTTTTTATGTGATGTGATTGTTAATGTAACATTTTCTGTCTAATTTTGAACAAAAGTTAGCATTATGAGTAAATTAGGAAAATAGGCCAAAGTGGGAAAAATAAATTTAATGGGCCAAAGTGAGAAAATTGTCAAACATAGAAGGGCAAAGTGTAATTTATCTTAAAAAATATAGGGCTTGTTTGGTTTATTTTTGGGAGAGTTGTTTTTAAAAAAAATTTTGGGGAGAGAGTTTAGAAATTTTTTTAGTTTGTTTGGTTGTATATTTTGGGAGAGTTGTTTTTTTGGGAGTTTGGGATGATTTGATATTTTGAGAGAATTTGAGTAGATGTATGAGAGAAAAAGTGATTGAGAAGGAGAGAGGAGAGAGAAAAAGTGATTGATTGATGTGTAAGAGAGAGAAAGTGATTTTGAAAATTTTTTGAAAAAAACTCAAACCAAACAATTTTTTAGAAATTTTTTTTCTAAAACTCATCTCCCAAATGCAAACCAAACATACCCATAGAGTTTTGACCCTTATAACAAAATAAATCATGAATTTTTATTTATTTTCGATTTAAATATTAGTTTTTTCATTTATTTCCAAGCTAACCGTATGGTTATTTTTGTTAAATAAAACTGACGAAAAAAAAAAATTAGTCATTAAACTCAATGAAAAATAATATTTTAAACATTTTGTATATGCATACATTAGTTTAATGGTTAAATTATTATTAGGGCGAATTACATTAATGGTCCCTATAATTTGGGTCTTGTGTCACTTTAGTCTTTGACTTTTAATAGTCCGTTGGATTCCGTCCCCCAATTAAAAACATTTTCGAAATATCATTACAAAAGAAAGATGCCCCCGTATACTAGCCCCTTTAATTCATTTCCTTTCTTAAACGAAGATGTGACGCCCCAAAAATCGTGAACTTCAGAGAATATATTATCAATTAAATATAGGGTTTATCTAAGGTTAGGAGTCTAGAAAACGGCACTAATGAGTCCTATGGCCAATGATCGAGTAAGATCCCAGATCGCCGGAGAAGTCAAGTTAGCCTCCCTTCTAAGTCCAGCTTTCTTAGGTAGCGCACCACCCTTTTGACAGATCTTAAAAGGCATTGACGCAAGGTCTCATAAACAACGCAGAGATAAGCATAGGATTACAAAGTAAATAATAATTACAGCGTCTCAAATTTTAAATTTACAAAACGAGTTCCATTACTATTACAATCCAAAAAGAATAAATAAAAGCATAATTAGACTAATGAGCGAAATGGTTCCAAACTTTCTCTAAGGAAAACTTAAGTCTTCAAATGTCTTTGACTCTTCGTTGGCTTCGTACGTTTCTTCGATACCTGGCACGAAACGCCATAAGCTTTGAATGCCCAGTAAACGCACACACATCCCATCCATTTTTCCCAATCCAATACACCATCACAATTATAACAAACAAGTAATGAAGCATGATAATCATTCAATAATAAAGGATTACAAGATTAGATGTTAGAAATCTAGAAATCCCCCAAAGAGACTTCGTCCTCCCAACCACAAGAATCGGACGCGAATTATTCGGTATGCCCCTTCTTTTACTGCTTTGTTGCAGAACTAACCTCGGATGCCTACCAACGGTTATTGTAATAACCCCGACCCTGATTAACACTAATTGGAACTTAATTATGCCTAATAATAATTAAGAGGAAATCTGGAATTAATTTGCATGTGCATTGCATGAATTATGTGTTCCTATCTGTTCGGTGTTGGAATATCTGTTCGTGTTTTAACTTTAATTCGCAAATTGGAAGCCTTATCGGCACCCGATTCCGAAATTAATTAGTGCTTTAGACTAGTTAGATTTTATGTAAATTTATGGTAGGTCCAATTAAAATTCGATTTGGAATGTTTAAATCTGATTAATTAACGTTTTAATAATGAATCTAGTTTAATTACCAATATGCCATTGTTAGTGGATCATGTAGGCAACTTGTATTGAGCTATTTACACTCAAACAAAACATTCCCCTCAGCCATTCCCTTGTTCCAAACCGATTGAGGGGGAGAGAGTAGGAAAAATTTGAGTTCAACAACAATCTTGGCTAAACACTTGGAGATTTGAAGGTTTATAGCAACTTTGTACCTCTAGACTTGGAATTGGGAACCTAAGGTAGTGAATTCCTCTCCTTAATGTTGATCTTGAGTTGTGTCTTGCATAATCCATGTTAATTTTGAAGCTTTGAACCAAGTTATGGTTTAATATGTTGAATTAGAACTTAGCTCATACATACATGCACTTGTTCTTAGATTTTGAAGTTGTTCTCCATGAAAATTTACATGCATGTTCATTTCCTAAGTATCATCCATGTATTCATCATGTTTTTCCACCAAATTGACCATTTGATCATGGTTTGGAGCTTTGAAATTCATTTGAGTTCTTGCATGTTGGTTTAAACTTTGTTCTTGAAAATTTATGGATGTGGTGTTCTAATTGACTCACTCTTGACCCTTGAATTTACAAATTGGCTTTTGAAACTTGATATACTATGAGTTTAAAGTGTTTTTCCAGAATTTGGGCTCAAGAGGTTGAGTTTTGGGTTGGTGAATGCTTGGTTCGAACTTGGAAGGCAAATCTGGAAATTTCAGAATTTGGCTTCCTCGCTCGAGCGACCACCTTTGTCCAGGAACTCGCTCGAGCGAGCATCGAGCGGAAAAAATCAACAACCAGTACTTTTTCATCTTTGCAGATCACTCGAGCGAAGGATTACTCGCTCGAGCGAACCCTTTGATTTTGTAGGCTCGATCGAGCGAAGGAAGGCTCGCTCGAGCGAGACCCCTGTTTTCAGCAACTTTTGAAAAATGTTTTCTAAGACATTTTTGCATCCACATTCCATCCTAGGCATCCCTAGGCCATATTTAAGGCTCCTTAATGAGGATAAGAGGTTAGGTACACACTTAGAATCATTGGTGTGAGTTTTGTACAATTAGAAATGCGTATTTCAAGTGTGTATCCATTATGTGTTATGTAGGTCGTGTGTCGCATTCTGTTTGACCATTTGGCTCCACCTATCGGTTTCAACGCCCACTGTGAGTAATAACATTGTAAAGATATGTTCAACTGTACTTATTTTCTGTGTGATGAAAATGAGATCTGTTTTCTGAAATGATATGTTATGTACAATGAATGACTGTTCGATTTCCGACATGTATTCGTGACATCCTTAGTACCAAGTGAGATTTACAGCCGTGACCCGGTAGCGGAAGGTTCCTTTGTGGAACAAAGTTAGTTGTAAGCTACGCTTATGCGTTCTGTTTGTGCACTATAGCCCGTACCGAAGGCCCGCCATGGGGGCTTAGCTGTCTAGTTACCCGGATCCGGAGGCTCCTTCACCGGAGCTAAGGAGGTTATTCATAACTGTCACGACCCAAACCCGCCCCTATGGGTTTAGCACCGTAACCGGCCAGTAATCCGAGATTACCGAAGGCCTGCTTAACAGTAGAACAGTAATACAGAGTACAGGGGCATGGCGGAAGCCAATACAGTAAATAAACAATGTCCAATGAGCTGTGACAATCTGTATGCAAAAAGATTTTTCATACATTTATACTTTCAGTACAAGACCGTATGCATAACATTTACAAACATTCAGTACAGGGACCTAATCCCTATTAACATTACAGTAAACGGTGCAGTACAGTGTTATCAGTCCAAACAGTACAGTAACAGTCTATACAGTACAATGACAGTTGGGTGAAGCTAAGACACCCCAAAGGCAGTCTAAGCTTGATTACACTCGGAACCTCGCAGTGAGGCACAGTGGTTGGCTTGACAAAACTAAAGCTTGCCTGACGCTCCTAGCTGCGGGCTGGTGCCTGTACACCTACATATATATATGAGCAGTGAGCTAAAGCCCAGTGATTAACATAATGTATAAAGAGGTTAAGAATGAAATGTCCTTACAGTAATGAAAACAGTTCATTTAACAGTATTTCAGTCTTTCAGTCAGAACAGTTATTCAGTCATATGTGGTACATCCATTAGCATAGCAGTAACAGTAGGTCATAAAGACCGAACAGTAATGATGGCCAGTCATTCAGTAAACAGTATGGTTCCACGAGGAAACCGACAGAGATCTCTGTAACAGTAACAGTCAGTAACAGTAGTGCTAAGGATGCCACAGTACAGTTCAGAAATAAAGGACATACATTCATTCAGTAAATAATTACATTTCAGTAAACAGTTCAGTTGCAGTTCCTTTCAGTAAACAGTTCAGAAGATAATCAGATAACCATTTTTGAACATATCTTTATACAATTGTTACTCACAGAGTTTGGGCTTATCAGTAGCTAGAGCGTCTCCTCGGGATGCCAACCCTACACAGTTAACAAATAGAACGCACACTAAGTTTAACAGTCGGGAAGGATGATAATTGAATCCTTAAATTTCCTCGGTGTGGTTCTACGTCTAAATCCTCATTAAGATGTCTTAAACTAGGCCTAAGAATGCCTAGAATGGGATGAGGATGCAAAAATACAGTTAGAAGGCATTTTTCAAAAGTTGCTGAAAACAGGCTCCTCGCTCGAGCGAGCCTTCCTTCGCTCGAGCGAGCTTCCAAAATCAAAGGCTTCGCTCGAGCGAACAATCATTCGCTCGAGCGATCTGATGAACAGTAAAAGTACTGGATGCTCGATTTTTACGCGCGATGCACGCTCGATGCTCGCTCGAGCGAGCTTGCAAAACCAAAGGGCTCGCTCGAGCGAGGAATCCTTCGCTCGAGCGAGGAAGCCAAATCTGGAATTTCCAGATTTGTCTCCCAAGTTCGAACTAAGCATTCAAACACCCAAAACTCAACCTCTTGGCCCCAAATTCTGGGAAAACATTTCAAACTCATAGTACAACAAGTTTTAAAGCTCAATTTGTACATGCAAGGGCCAAAGGTGAGTCAATTAAAGCCAAATTTCAAACCCATTTGCAAGAACAATCTTCAAACATAACATGCATGGGTTAAAACCATTTCAAAGCTTCAACTCTTGCTCCAAAGAGCTCAATCTTTTCAAAACAAGATGAAAACATGGATTTAAACATGATTATGAACATGCATGTGGCATTTGACCATGGAATCAACTTCAAACTCACTAAAACCAACATGCATGCAACAATTAAGCTTCAATCTCACATGCTAAGCTTAAAACATGACTTAGTTCATAAATTTACCATGAAACATGCAAGAACTAGTTCAATGATACAATTAGGAAGATGAATGATCTACCTTAGTCTTGTAGTTTAAGCCTAGAGCTCAATTAGGCAATCAACACTTCAATTCTTCAAGATTCAAGCAAAAATCCACAAGATGAACCACTCCCTCAATTCCTCTCTCTCTATAATTTCGGTGGAGCTCTCAAATTGGCTGAGGAAGAGGTTTGTTTCAAGTGTAATGGGGCTTCACAAATCATTAAACAAAGGCACACTAGGTGGCAATTTGGCAAATAAGTTATATTTGGCAACTAACTCCTTTTTAATCTAATTTAATCATTCCTAATCACATTTCAATTAAATATACCATAAAACCACATAAATTATGGTAAACATGAAACACTAAACAATTTTCAGTCTGGTCGCCGATAAGGCCTTCAATTAGCAATTAAATGCATAAGACGAGAACAGATAATCAATCAATCAAACAGATGCAATATACAATTCAATAGACAAACTTATTCAATTTCAGTTTCGATTTCAATCAGTTTATTCAGTAACTCAGTTAATCCAATTACCAGTCGTTATCAGTTCAGTTTAGCAATGATCAGTACATAATTCAGTGGTTTAACGGTAATCAGTACGAGGGTTGTTACAATAACCTTACGCATTGCGCGTCTAGTTTTGCTAATGGATGTATCACGTAAATATAACTATGACTCATGATTTCTACCTATATATGATCGGATCAAGTATGAATTTGAAAAAGCTGAGTTGTAATTTCAATCTGATCAAGCATGGTTTTGATACGATATGAATTGATTTCTGAAATCTGTATGGACTCATTCATTGAAACCCCTTTACTCTGTTTATTATTCACTGGGCTTTCGCTCACAGTTTATTATATATATGTAGGTGAGCCGGCACATGACCAGGGCCAGAGTTAAGGGCCTCCTGTTCCCTTTTTGTCAGCCAACTATTGTGCCTCCCGAGGAGGTTCCGGTCAAAGTCTAACGCTGAGGCTGTTTTGTTTCATGCTAGTCAATGTTTATGTTTGTGTCTTGTAATGTTGGATCTTGGGATATACTTTATGTAAATACCTTGTACATATTTAACGTATCTGACTAGCATGTCTATGTATATAAATAAGTTTTAAATTTTCAGTCCCATGTACGTCGTCACAGCTCATTGGACCTTGCTTGTCTTTCAGTATTGCTTCCGTAGCCCCTTAAATTTGTTAATGTCTTCAGAGGCCGTAGATAATCCATGGATTACTAACCGATTACGGCGCTAAACCTACAGGGGCGGGTTTGGGTCGTGACAGAGTGGTATCAGAGCACGAGTTATACCGCACACACAGGTCCTTATGAGCTTAGAATGTCCTAGTAAGAGTTAGGGGCATTCCATTTGCATGTGTGAGTGTGTGGTAAAACAACTGAATATTAACATTGTAGTACATTTGATTAAATGAATTGAAGGAAATGAATAAGAGTATGTCTATGCTTAATATCCTCTGATGTTTGTATTGTAAGATGGAGAATTCAAGGGGAAGTGGTGAAGGTGAATCTTTAGAGGCTTGTATGGACCGTATGGAACAGATGTTAGCAGCATTGACTGAGACTTTAACACAGCAGCTAAGACAACAACCTTTACCCCCTCCGCCTCCACCGATACAAGCTGAGGCAGACAACAATGACATCATAAATCTGACACAGAAATTCTTGAAAATGAAACCGCCAATGTTTTATGGTGGGATTGAACCCTTGAAAGCTGAGACGTGGTTGCTGGAAATGGAGAAATTGTATGAGGTGTTCCCTTGTTCTGAAACTCAGAAAGTCCTACTAGCTACCTACACTTTGAAAGATGAAGCCCGCAGGTGGTGGCTGTTAATCCGAAACAACAATGAGAATATGACATGGGTACAGTTTAATGCCATTTTCTACGATAAGTATTTTCCTCAATGTTTCAGAGATCGAAAAGTGTCAGAATTCCAGGAACTTAAACATGGAAGAATGGCAGTGGCAGAATACGAAGCTAAGTTTACTGAATTAGCACGATTTGCTCCACACATGGTGGACACAGACTACAAGAAAGCCCGAAAGTTTGAAGGGGGATTGAATCTTGATGTGTTTGACCGAGTGGGCGTCTTGAAATTGCCTACTTATGTGGAAGTCCTAGACAGAGCCCTAATGGCAGAGGCTACTTTAGTTGCCATGAGACAAAGCAAAGCCCCAGCACCTACAGCAAATGAGTGGAGAGGAAAAAGATCTGGGTTTGGTTTTAAGAAAGGCCGGTCCTTTAGCAATAAGAAGTAACATACAGGGACTTGGAGCAACTCAAGTCAGAGTAGTGGGCCTCCTCCAGTCTGTTCTGAATGTGGCAACAGGCACGGGGGTGTGTGCCGCCGAGCATCTGGTGTATGTTTCCAATGTAACCAGTTGGGTCATATGATGAGAGATTGTCCACTCAGATCTGAGATTACTAGCCGTCCTGCAGCAAGTTCAGCGAGATCCGCTTCAGTGGTCAAAACCAATGCCAAAGCCAATGCAGGAAATGAACCTTTGAGACAAGGCCGAGTATTTGCCTTAGTGCCCGGGGACGTTCCGAACACCTATACTGTGGTGTCAGGTACACTTTCTGTATGTTCTCAAAATGCATGCGTATTGATAGATTTTGGCTCCACGCATTCTTTTGTGTCACATGCTTTTTCTCGAAAATTGACTAGGCCACTAGAACATATGACATGTGTATTATCTGTATCTACACCTTCTAGGGATTCTATGATGTGCACTCATGTTTATCCGGCTTGTGATGTTGTGGTTGGGGTGATGATATTGTATGTGGATTTATTACCTTTGGACATTCATCATTTTGACTGTATTTTGGGGATGGATTGGTTGACTAAATACTGCGCTACCATTGATTGTGCAAACAAAACTGTTGTGTTTAGACCGCCGGGTATGCCTGAATTTACCTTTAGAGGGAATGGGGTAGTTCCTCCCCCATATTTAATTTCGGCTATGAAAGCTGTAAAACTACTTAGGAAGGGTTGTAGGGTTATCTGTGTTGTATATTGACCACATCATCTGCTAATGTTACTGTAGAAACAATCCCCGTTGTTTGTGACTTTCCTGATGTGTTTCCAACTGATTTACTGGGGGACTTAGTAGACAGAGAAATTGAATTTACTGTTGAGGTGTTTCCGGGGACACAACCTATTTCCAAGACTCTCTATAGAATGTCTATCTCTGAATTGAAAGAATTGAAAACCCAACTTCAGGAGCTGTTAGACAAAAACTTTATCCGTCCGAGTACTTCACCTTGGGGTGCTCCAGTGTTATTTGTTAAAAAGAATGATGGGTCTTTGAGATTGTGTATAGACTACTGGGAATTGAACAAAGTGACTATCAAAAACAAATATCCTTTGCCCCGAATAGATGACTTATTTGACCAATTTCAGGGTGCCCAAGTGTTTTCAAAGATTGACCTCAGGTCTGGGTATCATCAGTTAAAGGTTAGAGCCGAAGACATAGAGAAAACTGCATTCCGGACTAGATATGGACATTATGAATTCTTGGTAATGCCGTTTGGGATGACAAATGTACCTGCTGCTTTCATGGATCTTATGAATAGGGTATTTAAATCATATCTGGATGATTTTGTTGTTTATTTATTGATGACATTCTGATATATTCTAAAGACAGGGAGGAACATGAAAATCATCTGAGAACCGCCTTGCAGATATTGAGAGAAAGAAGTTGTACACTAAATTGTCTAAGTGCGAATTCTGCTTGACAGTGTGGCATTTCTGGGCCATGTCATCGACAAAAATGGTTGTATCTGTGGACCCTCAGAAAATTGAGGCTGTTGTGGATTGGCCGAGACCTACAAATGTGACAGAAGTATGAAGTTTTCTGGGACTTGCAGGCTACTACCGGAGATTTGTGAAAGACTTCTCAAAGCTTGCCTTGCGATTGACTCAGTTAACTCAGAAAAACATGCCATTTGACTGGAATGATCAACGAGAGGCAGCCTTCCAAGAGTTGAAAACCAGGTTGGTGACTGCACTAATCTTAACTTTGCCAAATGGTACTGATGGGTTTCAAGTGTACAGTGATGCTTCTTATAAAAGCTTGGGGTGTGTGCTGATGCAAAATGGGACGGTGATTGCCTATGCTTCCAGACAACTCCGACCTCATGAAAAGAATTATCCAACACATGATCTCGAATTGGCGGCTGTGGTATTTGCTCTAAAGATATGGCGTCATATTTGTATGGGGTAACTTGCGAAGTGTACACCGACCATAAAAGCTTGAAGTATTTCTTCACTCAAAAGGAATTGAATATGAGACAGAAACGCTGGTTAGAACTAATCAAGGATTATGACTTGCAAATCTTGTACCATCCGGGGAAGGCTAATACTGTGGCAGATGCCTTGAGCCGAAAATCCGGTGCAACTGTGTCGTGTTTGTTGTCCAGCCGAAAGGACTTGTCAACTAACCTTGAACAAGATGGATTGATATCTACTATCTCTACTCAACCTACTATTCTTGATGAGATTAAACAGAAACAATGTGAAGATGAACACTTGAAGAAGATTATAGAGGAGTTGGATTCGAAACCGAGGCCCGAATTTGTGTTTGAAAATGGTGTGTTGAAATTTCAGAACCGTCTTTGTGTGCCTGATTGCTATGATTTGAGGAAACGTGTTATGACCGAAGCTCACAGTAGTAAATTTGCTATGCATCCGGGAAACACGAAGATGTACCACAATTTGAAACAGAATTTTTGGTGGCCTGGAATGAAGAGGAGTATTGCAGACTTTGTGGCTAGATGTCTACACTGCCAACAGGTTAAAGCTGAACATCAACGACCTGCCGGTTTGCTACAACCACTCCCAATACCAGAATGGAAATGGGAGCACATCACCATGGACTTCATTGTGGGATTACCTCGTTCTTCTCGAGGTATGGACTCTATTTGGGTTATAGTTGACCGTTTAACTAAGTCTGCACATTTTCTGCCTGTCAAAACTATTTATAATGCTGATAAATTGGCCAACATCTATATGACTGAAATTGTGAGATTGCATGGAGTGCCAGTGTCTATTGTGTCTGACAGGGATTCAAAGTTTGTATCAAGATTTTGGCAGAGTCTGCAACAGGCTTTGGGAACAGAATTGAGACTGAGCAGTGCTTACCACCCACAGACCGATGGCCAAACTGAACGAACAAACCAAACTCTGGAGGATATGCTCAGAATGTGTGTGTTAGACTTCCAGGGAAATTGGGAAACCTACTTGCCATTAGCTGAGTTTGTGTACAACAACAGTTACCACTCAAGTATTGGAATGGCTCCTTACGAAGCTTTGTATGGAAGAAAGTGTAGATCTCCAATATGCTGGGCTGAAGTAGGTGACAGACCTTTGTTGGGGCCGGAGCTTGTACAGGAAACAACCGAGAAGGTAAAACTGATACAGCAACGTTTGAAAACTGCACAAAGTAGGCAGAAAAGCTATGCCGATGTTCGAAGAAGAGAAAGGGAATACGAAGCGGGGGACCATGTGTTCATCAAAGTAACCCCGATGAAGGGTCAAACCCGATTTGGTGTTAAAGGAAAATTGGCTCCGAGGTATATTGGACCTTATGAAGTTCTCGAAAAGATCAATCCGGTGTCCTACCGAATAGCCTTACCTCCAGTGATGGAACATATGCACAATGTCTTTCATGTATCGATGCTTCGGGAATATTTGAGAGATCCACTCCACGTCATCGAGCCAACACATGTACTTTTGAAAGATGACTACACCTATGAAGAAAGGCCTATCCAGATTGTGAATCGAAGGGTTAAAAGGTTGAGGAACAAAACAATACCGTTGGTTAAGGTGGATTGGCAAAATCATGGAGGGACCTACGCAACTTGGGAAACCGAGGAAGACATGAAGAAGAGATATCCGGAATTGTTCCCTTTAGACCCAATGTTGACTCCGAATGAAGGTAACTTGAGTTTGGGGACCAAACTCTTTTAAGGGGGGAAGACTGTAATAACCCCGACCCTGATTAACGCTAATTGGAACTTAATTATGCCTAATAATAATTAAGAGGAAATCTGGAATTAATTTGCATGTGCATTGCATGAATTATGTGTTCCTATCTGTTCGGTGTTGAAATATCTGTTCGTGTTTTAACTTTAATTCGCAAATTGGAAGCCTTATCGGCACCCGATTCCGAAATTGATTAGTGCTTTAGACTAGTTAGATTTTATGTGAATTTATGGTAGGTCCAATTAAAATTCGATTTGGAATGTTTAAATCTGATTAATTAACGTTTTAATAATGAATCTAGTTTAATTACCAATATGCCATTGTTAGTGGATCATGTAGGCAACTTGTATTGAGCTATTTACACTCAAACAAAACATTCCCCTCAGCCATTCCCTTGTTCCAAACCGATTGAGGGAGAGAGAGTAGGAAAAACTTGAGTTCAACAAGAATCTTGGCTAGACACTTGGAGATTTGAAGGTTTATAGCAACTTTGTACCTCTAGACTTGGAATTGGGAACCTAAGGTAGTGAATTCCTCTCCTTAATGTTGATCTTGAGTTGTGTCTTGCATAATCCATGTTAATTTTGAAGCTTTGAACCAAGTTATGGTTTAATATGTTGAATTAGAACTTAGCTCATACATGCATGCACTTGTTCTTAGATTTTGAAGTTGTTCTCCATGAAAATTTACATGCATGTTCATTTCCTAAGTATCATCCATGTATTCATCATGTTTTTCCACCAAATTGACCATTTGATCATGGTTTGGAGCTTTGAAATTCATTTGAGTTCTTGCATGTTGGTTTAAACTTTGTTCTTGAAAATTTATGGATGTGGTGTTCTAATTGACTCACTCTTGACCCTTGAATTTACAAATTGGCTTTTGAAACTTGATATACTATGAGTTTAAAGTGTTTTTCCAGAATTTGGGCCCAAGAGGTTGAGTTTTGGGTTGGTGAATGCTTGGTTCGAACTTGGAAGGCAAATCTGGAAATTCCAGAATTTGGCTTCCTCGCTCGAGCGAAGGATTCCTCGCTCGAGCGACCACCTTTGTCCAGGAACTCGCTCGAGCGAGCATCGAGCGGAAAAAATCAACAACCAGTACTTTTTCATCTTTGCAGATCGCTCGAGCGAAGGATTACTCGCTCGAGCGAACCCTTTGATTTTGTAGGCTCGATCGAGCGAAGGAAGGCTCGCTCGAGCGAGACCCCTGTTTTCAGCAACTTTTGAAAAATGTTTTCTAAGGCATTTTTGCATCCACATTCCATCCTAGGCATCCCTAGGCCATATTTAAGGCTCCTTAATAAGGATAAGAGGTTAGGTACACACTTAGAATCATTGGTGTGAGTTTTGTACAATTAGAAATGCGTATTTCAAGTGTGTATCCGTTATGTGTTATGTAGGTCGTGTGCCGCATTCTGTTTGACCATTTGGCTCCACCTATCGGTTTCAACGCCCACTGTGAGTAATAACATTGTAAAGATATGTTCAACTGTACTTATTTTCTGTGTGATGAAAATGAGATCTGTTTTCTGAAATGATATGTTATGTACAATGAATGATTGTCCGATTTCCGACATGTATTCGTGACATCCTTAGTACCAAGTGAGATTTACAGCCGTGACCCGGTAGCGGAAGGTTCCTTTGTGGAACAAGGTTCCTTTGTGGAACAAAGTTAGTTGTAAGCTACGCTTATGCGTCCAGTTTGTGCACTATAGCCCGTACCGGAGGCCCGCCATGGGGGCTTAGCTGTCCAGTTACCCGGATCCGGAGGCTCCTTCACCGGAGCTAAGGAGGTTATTCATAACCTTACGCATTGCGCGTCTAGTTTTGCTAATGGATGTATCACGTAAATGTAACTATGACTCATGATTTCTGCCTATATATGATCGGATCAAGTATGAATTTGAAAAAGCTGAGTTGTAATTTCAATCTGATCAAGCATGGTTTTGATACGATATGAATTGATTTCTGAAATCTGTATGGACTCATTCATTGAAACCCCTTTACTTTGTTTATTATTCACTGGGCTTTCGCTCACAGTTTATTATATATATGTAGGTGAGCCGGCACATGACCAGGGCCAGAGTTGAGGGCCTCCTGTTCCCTTTTTGTCAGCCAACTATTGTGCCTCCCAAGGAGGTTCCGGTCAAAGTCTAACGCTGAGGCTGTTTGTTTCATTCTAGTCAATGTTTATGTTTGTGTCTTGTAATGTTGGATCTTGGGATATACTTTATGTAAATACTTTGTACATATTTAACGTATCTGACTAGCATGTCTATGTATATAAATAAGTTTTAAATTTTCAGTCCCATGTACGTCGTCACAGCTCATTGGACCTTGCTTGTCTTTCAGTATTGCTTCCGCAGCCCCTTAAATTTGTTAATGTCTTCAGAGGCCGTAGGTAATCCATGGATTACTGGCCGGTTACGGCGCTAAACCTATAGGGGCAGGTTTGGGTCGTGACAGGTATTGCCTTCTATAGACTCATCTTCAGTGTCTGACTCAATCACAATAACCTCCAGGGGGTTGTATATTGGTACAATTTCTTCAGACTCATGTTCAGGCTCAAGTTCAGGGTCAAGCTCAGACTCAGATTCATAGTCTTCTATAGGCATCTCCACTTCTTCACTTGGGTCAAATTCTATGTCATAGTTTTCCACCGAATTTTTCTCGTTAGAGTTAATGTCTGATGACCCTGGCATCCTACAATTAAAAGGTTCTAACTTAGTTAAGTCACCGAAAATTACAAATTAACGTAAGGTTTTCTTAAATGTAAAATAATAAATTACTACCCATGGCCCAAAGGTTCAAACCTAGGCTCTGATACCACACTGTGACGCCCCAATTTTTTTTTTTGACGTCATAAGATTTAAGTAACAATAACTTGCAAGATAAAATTTTAACTACTAATTAGGAACTTTTAAATTCTTACATAGTCAAAGTCCAATAACAAAATAAAACTATAAGTTCACACACAACATCACAACATAGTTAAATATTAATACAAGAAATAACAGGATTTTATTTTGATAAAATCTTGACTCTAAGTTAGCCAAGGTTCGATATTAGCAGCAGCTCCAATTTCAGCCTCAGTCCCTTCCTCAACATAATCTAGCATGAAACGCCAAAGCAACAAAATATATGCCATGATTTTTGCAACACAGTAAGAAAACCCTCTCAACCCTCTCATTTCTTTTTATTAGTGAAGTTTTCAGATTATGTCCTTGTGATTAAAATGACTACTCATAAGTAGAAATTTTATATATATGTGTAGGAATTTTGTGATGTGTATATCAAGTGTTTGAAGATGTTGATAGTCTTAAAATATCTTTTATTGTTGTAAAGAAATAAGCTTGCATGTGTAGTTTATACATTTAAAGAGAAGATTGAAAATAATTAATCTGTTTTGAATCTGCCAGAATGTCGTCCGAATTTTTAAACAATTTTATCTCAAATTTCGAGATGATTTTTTCTACAAAGTTGTTAATAATGATGTCTAGTTCATCCAAGAATTTTGGCAACAATTTTTGAGTTTTCTACGAATTTATACAAATTTTTAACTAAATCTGAAACTGTGAGACAGATTTTACTATGTATTTGAAAATTTATTTAAAATTCTATACTAAGCCAATCTGGTAATTTCTAACTTACAGATGAAATTTGAGAAGTCTAGTTTCATGATAAATTTTTAGATTATGGATTTGATCTATAAAATTAAGCATGGAATTAATGTAAGGAAATGTGACAAACCTGTGTCATAAAGATTGCTGGAAATTTTACAGGATTATTTACATCTTATTTTTCTGAAATTCTTTCTGAAAAGTGACCTAAACATCCCTATTGAGTATTCTGTTCAATTGCACGAATTTTAGGATTGTGTAAATAATTTATTTAAAATTTTAATATCTAAGTTATTATGTTCATACCATGATTTAAATTAATTGTCTGTTAAATTTTGGACATTGAATTATTATTGTGTGACATGTATAATGTTTTATGTTGGGAGTTTTTTTTTTGTTGGTATAACATTATTGGTGATTGAGAATTGAATAATTTGTGTTTAATATATAAAGTTACTGATAAAGGATTAATACCGGGTATTCAGGGTGAGCCCTGGTTTTTAATAATTTTTAAGTAAATTTTGTTGCGAAACCCTAAGATGGCACGGGGATTATTTGAACCCTTATCGGTATTTGGTTTGGAATAAGGGTGGATGTGCGGGTGGCACGCAGGGAAGTTACGTACCCTGGCAGACCGCTCCCTTGGGGCAGACCACGGATGTCACGGCTTGGGTATATAACTCCGGGCGTGGGCATCTTTGGTAGTACTTGAATATTGACCAAGGGGGGGTTTCCAATTAACCGTGGTCATGACTTAGCGGTTGATAGTTAAACCTCTTTGGCGAGATTTCAAAGGTCACCTAAGTTATAAAAATTATTTGAATTATTTTATTGGTTGTAATTTATGTTTACAATTATATTATTATCTCGTGTTTATAATCTCATTATTTTCTTTAAAAAAGAATGGTAGGTTGGTTATGTTTTCTTACTGTGTTGCAAAACTCATGGCATATATTTTGTTGCCCTAGCGTTTCATGCCAGATTATGTCGAGGAAGGGACTGAAGCTGAAATTGGAGCTGCTGCTAATATCGAACCTTGGCTAACTTAGAGTCAAGATTTTATCAAAATAAAATCGTGTTATTTCTTTTATTAATATTTAACTATGTTGTGACGTTGTGTATGAACTTGTAGTTTTATTTTGTTATTGGACTTTGACTGTGTAAGAATTTAACAGTTCCTAATTAGTAGTTAAAATTTTATCTAGCAAGTTATTGTTACTTAAATCTTATGACGTGAAAAAAAAATTTTGGGGCGTCACATTATAAACCAAAAAAATTATCAAACAAGTTTTTATGACATTTTTTTTAATTTTTGTAAATATAAACTAAAAACTGAAAACGAAATGGTTACCAAACAGGGGTTCACATATATATATTTGGTAGTTACATATTTTATTAAATAACATCTCTTTTAACAAGGTTTAAAAATAATAATAATAATACATATGATATGAAAATACAATTTATGACAGGTTAAATTATTTTGAAAATGTTATATGATTTTTCTTATGAACAGATTATGTGAAACTATGGTTCCAAACCGAGCCGAACCGTGTTTAAATGGTTTGGTTCAGATTGATTTCATAATCTAAACGGATTGGTTTGATTCTAATTTTTATAGAACCGTAGAAAACTAATTGATCTCGATTTTACCTCAAAACGAGTCTGCCGAATCAATCCAGACTATGCTCACCCCTGTAAAATAAAAAATATTATTTAAATACATACTAGCTAAACTAGTTAGGCAAAATAAAGAAAATACTTTTATGTGCACATTTAGTAGACATTTTGTCCAGTTGGGTTAGAGTTGCTCGCTCTAATTGGCTAGTTATTAACTATTTTAATAAAATTATTCAAGACTAACCAAATTGAAAGAGCCTTTAAAAAGTTTGTATAAAGATAGGTAAAATAAAGTGTCAGTAAATAAAAAGGAAATTAGGAAAAATAAAGAATATATATATTTATATTTTAATTAGTGGAAATTGAAGAGTATGATTAGAGTTACTCTTATTAGTGTTTGATTCACTGCAATTAAAAAAATAATAATAATCTTCAAAACTTTTATTCTATTAATTTGGTTGACCAAAACAGAGTAATAAAAATACATTGTAAATGAAAATATTATGGACTTCTTAATCGTTTGTTGGAAATATTAAAAAATGACCATTTTATTTCATTTCATCTTATTTTAATGAACCAAATAGCATTTTCTTTATAAATATATTCAAAACTCAGATCATCTTCAAAATCCAGAAGAATGTTCTTTGGGCAAAATTGCATTTTAGTGGAACAGTAAAAAAAAAATACATTCTTATGATGGTGCAACTCTCCTGTATACATAATTCAAATTCATTTTTGTACTTACAACTCTTTTTGTATGTTAGAATTGCACCAAAAAAAAAAAAAATCATCTATAGTACAATTATTTTTTACCATGTTTTTGCAATTTTCCCATATTCTTTCTCCTGTTCTTGGACTTACAAGCTTAAAATAATTTATTTAACTAATTATTTTGAAATTTATCAATTATTAATTATTAAATTAGCTCCTAAGAAGGTTACACCCCTAATCTCTCCCTTACAAATTATTTTTAAAAATTATTTTTGCTCACAAATAAAATGAGCAGTGGAAAAGGAAAAAATTATTTCAAACACCGACCAAATGAGAAGAGGTTCTTGTTTCAAAGAGAATTAGCCCTGTTTGGTGGAACTGTGGGAAACTGCTTATAACTTATGCCTAAACAGCTTATAACTTATAACTTTCAGCTTAAGCTGATTTCCAGCTTATTCTTTAAACATCTCCTGCCCACTCAAAGAATAAGCTGATTTCTGACTTCCAAAAAGCTATAAGTTATAAGCTATAAGCTAAACTAAACACATCAAAATAGCTTAAATTAAGCTGAAAGTTGGAATAAGCTGATTATAAGCTGTGCCAAACAGGCACAAAGTCATGTTATTCACATTTCATTTACTCCTTTTGTCCCAAAATAATGGTCTCTTTTGGGAAATTTAACTCTTTTTTATAGTACAATTGTACTATAAAAAAAAGTTAAATTTCCAAAATTACCCTTTGATAGTATATTTTATGAAAAATATCAATATCATAATTGTACTTTTTATATTATTTATGAATTTAAAAGACTGACAAAATAAAAAATTTATATTATTTTTATACTTAATTTTTTTTAAAAAAATTAATATTTTAAGATAATAAAAAATAAAATAAAAGATTAATATTTTGAAATGAAAAGAATATAATTAATGCTCAAAGACGAGTTGAAAACCAAGCACCATAATTCTAAGATTCTCTGGAGGTAAATAGAGACGTCTCCTATCTGATGGTTCCTTCGCTCAACCAAGTCAAGTCATTGCCTATGCCAGCTCATTCTTGACAGCTCCTAGTCGGACACCTCGCCACGAGTTCGGATCGTCGGTCGCCTTTTCCTGTGGCCCGTCCTGCGGCTCTCCCAAAACGACGTCGTTTTGGGAGAAATTTCAATTAAAAAAAAAAAAAAAAAAACTGAACAGAGGCAAACCAGAGCAGAGAGGGAGGAGAAGGAAGGAAGAGATCAAACCCATTTCCAAATATATATCCTTTGTTGTCTCAGACGAGGGAAACACGGAGCTCTTCCTTCCTTTATGAATTGTTGTCTCAGATCAAACCCATTGACCCATTTCTTCCTTTCTTTATGAATTGTTGTCTCAGATTTCAAAATACATGAGCCCTTTCCTGCTATGTTAATCTGATGAAACAGATATATAAATAAATATATATATATATATATATCCTTTGTTTGTTATATTAATCTGATCAAAATCTGATCAAAAACTTTGTTTGTTTTGATTTATAAATATATAATATAATATATATATCCTTTCTATGTTAATCTGATGAAACAGATCTGTGTTTGCCTGCTATGGATCGAAACAAATCTGATGAAATAGATCTGATGAAACATATTCATGTAACCCACATCTATGATTTCAATTTTTTTTTGGGTAAAATTGTTTGTATATTTGTTTGTTTTGATTTATAAATATATATACATATATATATCCTTATCTGATGATTGCGCTATGGATCGAAACAAATCTGAAAGAGAGAGAGTGAGAGTAGGAGAGACATTAGTAGAGCTGCCCTTCACCTGAAGACTACTTCTCTTTCTCTTTCAGGACTCAACTCAAGAGAGAAAGAGAGAGAGAGAGAGAGAGAGAGAGAGAAAATCCAAAGAGCTCCGTCTTTCCCTCGTTTGTGTCGCCATGATCTCCTCGAATGGAAGCATTTTTCTGGTAATTTCAATCAAACCCATTTCCAAATCCCTTGATTCAACTTTCCAATTTTTGGGTCGTCCTTCTATTTTTCTTTTGACATTGATTCCCAAACTTTCAAAGAATTTACTTTGTTCATTTTAAAATTGTTGAATCAGATTGTTACAAGGACAAAACAAACCCATTTCGTCAATTTCAATTTCAAGAACACCCATTTCTCTGCGTCTCTGTTGTGCTTTCTGGCATTAACATAGCAGGCAAAGTTTTTTTTTATCTCTTTCTTCCTTCTCCTCCCTCTCTGCTCTGGTTTGCCTCTGTTCAGTTTTTTTTTTTTTTTTAATTGAAATTTCTCCCAAAACGACGTCGTTTTGGGAGAGCCGCAGGACGGGCCGCAGAAAAGGGCGACCGACGATCCGGACTCACGGGGCCACTGCTGTGTCCCTTCTTGCTGTGTTCTTGCTATGCCGTAAAATGGTACAGTTTCACTTTTTTTTTTTTTTTTTAATATGTTTTCACTATATTTTTTGATATGATAAATTACACTTTATCCTAAACTTAAACTTAAAATAAAAAAATAAAAAAATTTTAAGAATTAAATCTAAACTCTAAACCCTAAAACAAAACAAAAAAAAAATTAAAAATTAAATTCTAAATCCTAAACCCTAAACTCTAAAGTTAAAAAAAAATTTAAAAAATTAAACCCTAAACCCTAAATCCTAAAATAAAAAAATAAATTTTAAAAATTAAACTCTAAATCCTAAATCCTAAACCCTAAAATAAAAAAAATTAAACCCTAAACTTGAAACCCTGAAATAAAAATAAATAAAATTTAAGAATTAAACCCTAAATCCTAAAACAAAAAAATAAATTTTAAGAATTAAACCTTAAACCCTAAACCCTAAAATAAAAAAATAAAAAAATAATTATCCCTAAATCCTAAATAAAAAAATAAAAAAAAATTTAAAAATTAAACCCTAAATCCTAAACTCTAAACCCTATAAAAAAAATTAAAAAAAGAAGAAGAAGAGAGATGAAACTATGCCATTTTAAGCACAACAGGAACACAGCAAGGAGGGGGCACAACAGTGACCCTGCTTCCCTACTAGCCTTGTGCAAATTTCTCAATCACAATTTCAATTTTTTTAATTATTTTTGTTTATAAAAATGAAAAATTAAAACATAAAAATAGAGTAATGTTATATTTTACTAGATTTTTTTTTACCAATAAATACAAATGTAATACAAGTAATATATTCAAGAAATGTCTATTTTTATAGAAAATTTGTACAAAAAATATGACAATATCATTTTTGTAAATAAAATACATTTCTATGAATATTTTTTTTGAAGTAAAATGTTAATATTAATCACATTGGACTCGGGGGTCGTGACAAGCAACAACACCGTTTAGCCCCCATTTTTTTTCCCCCAAGTTTGGCAATATGGTTTCATTTCCTTGTTTAAATTTCAAAATTTATTTTCAAATCAAGATGGTGAGCCTCTCTCAAAAATTAATTTTGTTTTAAAAAAATTCATATCTACTCAAAAATTGAATGAATTTGATTATTAGTTGGAAAAAATAAAAATAAAATTTGTATGAAAATTGAATTCTACAATATTTGTATGTCTTAAAATCACTAAAAACAAATTTTAAAAGTAAACCAATGTTCAAATTAAAATACTTGAAATCAATGAAAATTTAATTATACAACATTTAGCAATCGTATAATACTAAAAAAAGGTAATTATCAAATATATATATATATATATGAAATTTTAGCAACCAAATTATACCAAAATTAAAATTTTGAAGCTAAATTGTAAACCGACCAATTATACAATTATAGTTTGGCTTCAATTATTTATTTGTTGTTTTTGGTGGCATAATTTGGTTACTATAGGTTCATATATATTTGGTAGTTACATATTTTATTACGCTAACATCTCTTTTAATAAGATTAAAAAATCAAAACTAATACATATGATATGAAAATAAAAAAATAAAATAAACATTTCAATATAAATGACAATATCATTTTTTCATTTGTACAATATACGAATTTATGATAAAAAATAGATCAAGTCTTATATGAATTAAAATTCTAAGAACATAAAGTGTAATCATGTCAAACTTATTTTATATTTTTTCCAAATCTTAGGCAAATTCAATATAATTTACCCTTCAATTTTTGAGTAGACATGATTTTTTATTTTTTTAACAAAATGTTAATTTTTAAGGAGGGGCTTATCTTGATTTGAAAATGAATTTTGAAAATTAAAAAAGGGAAATGAAACCATATTGCAAAAACTTTAAGGAAAAAAAAAAAAAAAAAAAGCTAAACAGTGTTGTTGCTTGTTACCGCACTATGCTGTGACAGGGTGGCCCCTGATTCCTAAATTTATATTGATTCTATACTCATATTTGAGATACGTAATACTTTCCCTCATTGTTATCACCGGAGTCAAGGTCCAAGACATTACAATTTATAATTCCAAAGGTCTACAAATCCTAAAATCACTTTGATAATGGAAAATACTTGGACCCACAAGTTGTGACTCTCACAACCCCCAAATAATTTGTGACTTCTCCTTATGGTTTTTGTTTTTTGTTTTTTTTTTTTCTTTCTCTCTCCTCCCTCTCTCTCGCAAAATGTGTGGGGGTGTAGGGGGTGTTAGAGGTCTCTATCACAACTTCTTTGATAATACCCATAAAATACAAGATGAGCCTAACACACATACAAAAAAAATATATATATCATTGGTTTTGTTTGGGATATGAGTTAGTTTTTTGATTTTTTAATTAAATGGTTTGGGAAGTGGCTCATTGGGCTTTTTCGACTCAATGAGCCACAAAAGACAAAATAAGCTCATGAGTCACAACAGACAAAATATCACATTCAATCTCATAATCATTACACTCTTCTCTCACAAAAAAGTCAAAAAAGCCAAAAAGCCAAAAAACCCTTCCCAAACCAAACTTTTGAGCCCAGGCTCATATAGCCAAAAAAACCAAAAAGCCAACCCACTTCCCAAACGGAAAAGCCTTGTTTGATATATATGTTTTTTGACTTTTTTTTTATTTTTGTGAAAAAAAATAATTCTAATTTAGATGTGACATTTTCTCTTATTGATATTTTAATTTATTTTATCTATTTACACCTATTTTAATGGAAAAAAAAAAAACCCAAAAAAGCCATAGGCCAAGCGAAGGCATAGTGACAGGGACGGAATTAGGAGAAGACTATGGGGGGCCATGGCCCTCCTGTTTCTCTGAAAATTATTGTTTGCCATTGAATTTTGAAAATATATATATCATTTTATGCATAAAATGGCCCCCCAGTATAAAAAAAAATGCCATTCTTCTTCCATCTTGAATTCTCTTTCTATTTTACACCAAAAAAACTTTTTCATCTTATTAGAAATTGTTTCTATGGTATTTAAATTTTTTTTATGTATATATAATTTATATATATCATATTATACATACATGTATGTTTTGTGTATATGGTGAAAAAAATTATTTTCTTTTGACCCCTCCGATAATAAAATTCTGGTTCCGTCCCTGCATAGTGAGATCCAACCCATCGTCCTGATCATGATACAATATTTTTTTTAAGGAATAGCATATTTAGAAAAATATTTTTAAATTAGTGATAAACGTCACAAATAATAAACAGTAAAATTATAAATTTTTTATATATCACTTGTATTAATTTTGATTATTTAATCATATTAAAAAAATCAATATAATTATTAAATGTATAAAACTTGTGTTTATTTAAACTTCAAGATAGTTAGTATACTTTACCTTTAATAAATAAATAAATAAAATACTAGCCAAAACCTGGTAAGGCCATCTCCATCTGTACTCCAACTTTTAAAATAGGGTAAATTATAAATACATTTTCTGAAATTTGCTTAAAATATGAATTGCCCTCTGTAATTTGAAAAATTACAAATACCTCCCTGTCAGAATTTTTTATTTAACAGAATTATGAGAAAAGTGAAATTTCGAACTGTTCACCTGTACAATAATAAAATTATCTAAATTATTAATTGAAATAAAATTTTAACATTATTAAAAACTGTTAATTAACTTGATGATTTATTAATAAAAGAATCTATTTGTTATGAAATTATAAACCTTGAGGGACATAATGTAATTTCTAAAACTACAGGTGGTAATTTATAATTTAAGTAAATCTCAGGAGTATGTTTGTAATTTACCCTTTAAAATATGAGTAAAAATTTTATTTGATATGAAGCATTCAAATTTTATTTTTATTTTTATTTTTTTTTTGATGGAAACATCAATCAAGACAATCAAAACGGGTGCAAGCACAGAACAAAAATAATGTAGGCAATCAACATCACTCCAATTGATAATTTCATATTTAAACATAAATTTGTGTGAAAATTTGAGTAATGGCAGAATTATAAATTTGAAAGCAAAAATACGACGGTTCAAATTTTTTAGTAAACATTGGAAGTCTCTCTTTATTTAAGTGAATAAAAAAAAGAGAGGATAAAACTCAACTTGATACTCATTTCGTCTCATTTTATTTGTCAATTTTTTATTTTGGGATATCCCAAAAAAAATAGGGAAATTAGTATTCAGTGTATAATTTAAAAAATAATTTCAAGTCAATGATAAATTTTATCAATATTAATAATTAAATTCTTAAACTTTTTTCATCAATTTATAATATTTTTGTGAAAATACAACTGATAGGTAATTTCCTCAAAGAAATTTATCCATTTTGAAAAGTCAAAGTATAAAACGTGTAAAGTTTAACAAATTATCCCTTACAATAGTCATAATTATATTTGAAAGTGAGGAATAATTAGGCAATTGTTGAAATTAATGACTTAAAATTTGATTACTAATGTATTTATTACATATTTCCTTAAAAAGTGAGAATCTAAAAATGCCTATACCTTTCCTCTTAGGACCCTCATTTCTTTTGAATTCTAACCGCTAAAATTGATCATTTCCTCATAATCTCAAGTACACCTTTTAACTCTCACCCTTGACACTTTTTAACTGGCAGCCTCATCTCCAACTCCGGCAACCCATCCGCCTTAGGCAACCTTTCTACAATCCTCTTCTTCCATTGGAAACCCTCATTGAGCTGCTCTTCCTCACCGGCAACTCTTCTTCTCGCTCGAGCCCAAAATCAGAATTCTCCAACAAGACTCTAGCATGGAGAAGACCGAGGCAGCAGACGGCGAGCTTATGGAAAGAGACCCAGCCACTGAGAGAGGTGGCAGCGGTAACGGTGGAAGTAGTGGCGGTAGCGGTGGCGGAGAGGAAATTGAAGACCATAAAGGAAATTGTTTAGGAGCATTTGATTTTCTAACAAATGGTGTGAATGAGATAAGAGAATTTAGTGCAAATGCAAAGGTGTCTAGCCAAGTTTCCCGGATCATCTTCAAACTTGAAGAAAATGTCAAGAACAACGTCCTCAGAGAGCTTTGAAAACACTGTATCAGTCATTTTTGTTACAAACAAAGAAATGGGTATTAATACAAATTTTTTATTGTTTTGTTTTTCTAATGGATTTGTGAAATGGGTATAAACTATTCTTGGATTTATTGTTTATTTTTTATTTTTTGAAATTTAAGATGGATAATGGTAGTGACTGGGGATGTTGGTGGTGGTCGGTGAGTGAGGGTGTTGGTGGCTAGAGGTGATGTTGGTAATGGCAGCAGAGGTTGCTAACTAGAGTGGGGACCGACGACTGGAGGTGATGGAGATGGTTGGTACGATTAGGGTTAGGGTTTGGGAAATTAAAATTAGAAAGTTAGGGATGGGGTAAAATTAGAATTTTATGTTTGGACAGGAATTTTAAAAAACAAAATATGTGGGGAGTCCTAAAAAAAAGGTAACAATAAATAGCAACACCCTTAAAAAATCAAAATATAAAGTGTAAGTTGTCAAAATTTCTCTTCATAAATAATTAAAAATATATTTGAAAGTGAAAAATAAAACGGCAAATGTTAAAAATAATGGCTTTGAATTTGAATTTCTATATATTTATTTATTGTAGATTCACTTAAAAAGTTAAAAAGTTCCAAAATAGACAAACAAGTAAAGTCATAAACAAGTGGAGTTGAATTGAGTACTATATTATTTAAATATGACTTAAAAATTAGGATATTGATCAATAAATTTTATCTCACAAATAAATATTCTAATTAGTTTCAAATTTTTTCGGTTGATATGTTAAGTTTTATCAGTGGAGAGTTTTTTTTTGTGTGGTCTTACTTTTAATTTTGATAGTGTTTTGGTGGATAACTATACCTTTTTTTTAGAGAGCTTTTTTGATAAATCCCCTTTTTAAGAGTTTTATTTCATCTAATCTATATTCTTTTTACTATTACATTAGGTCCTATTTGAGGTAAGAAAACCAAAACACTTTAAATCTCTCATACCCCCATTAATGTTGATATTTAATATTGATTGTCATTATATCTTCACTTCAAAAAAATATATTAACTACACACCACTATTTAATACTGATATATATTACACATAAAAAATTAAATATGATTCTTTATTGATTGTCATTATGTTTTGGTAGTTCCCATGCATCATTGATTGTCATTATGGTTTGGTAATTCTCATGCATCCAAATGTTGACTGTACGTGATGACGTAAATGTTCACATTAGATGACGTGAATGTGAATGTTCACATCAGATGATGTTGTGATAAATGTGATATTAAGGTTCACATCAGCATTGCATCAAATTACATAACCACAAGCCTCAACTTTGATTTAAATATAAACATGATGTGCATATTCACACTAAAACATATGAATGTGAATGTTCACATGAATTCTGAAATATAGATATTAACTAAGAGGGTAATTTGTATAGCCAAATTGGGCTGAGCTAGGAAGTATTGTTTCTGAATATTGGGTCGCGTTGTGGGCTAAGTTACGAGCTCAAGATAGCTCGGTGTGGGAACAATGGTTGATAGGCCGGTTGGTGAGCTCCAGTTGCGGTCAGTAACCGAGCCGAAGTGCTATGTCGGCCACATATAGGAAGCCGAGCTAGAGGTAGCCCAGCAAGAGGATTCAAAGCAATTGGTGATCGTGAGGCCCGGTCAGGGTATTTGTGTCAGGTAGCTCGGCTAGGCGTAGCGAGCCAAGCAAGGTGATAACCATCTCACTTAGTTGGCAGTGAGTAGGGTGTTATCAGAATATGCATTATTCTTGGGAATGTAATTCCTATGAGGACTCTGCTAAGGAGAGTAGAGTCCTGCTAGGATTGTGCAAACCATCTCACTTGGTTGGTAGTGAGTAGAGTGTTATTAGGATAGACACTCTTTATTGATAGTGTGATTCCTATGAAGACTCTTATAAGGAAAGTTGGAATCCTACTAAGATTGTACCAGGTAGAATCTATAAAAGCTCATAGCAGAACCTATGTACAGGTATCCCAATTCTTACTCTAGAATACATAGAGCTTATTGTCTATTGTCTAGTAGCTGACTTAGGCATCGGAGGGGTTTCCGGCACACACCCGTCGGCTAGCTCACGTTTGTGTTTTCGGGAAGTAAAGCGACGACGTTTGGAGGAGCACAAACTTGATCTACAGGATTATATGAGAAGATTATTTCTTTGATTATTTCGTGCTCTAGCCGACTGGGGGGCAATTAAAAAGATTGGCAGGTTTGGCCAACACTTTTTTCTTCCTCTAGCCGAGATAAGGATCTAGGCTTAGGAATGTTGGCAAGTTTGACCAACACATTTTTTCTTCCTCAAGCCGAGATAAGGATCTAGGCTTAAGAAGGTTGGCAGGTTTGACCAACACATTTTTTCATTCTTCATCCGAGATAAGGATCTAGGCTCAAGAAGGTTGGTAGGTTTAACCAACACTTTTTTTTCCCTCAAGCCGAGGTAAGGATCTAGACTCAGGAAGGTTGACAGGTTTGACCAACACTTTCCTTTCTTCAGCCAAGATAAGAATCTAGGCTCAAGAAGGTTGGTAGGTTTGACCAACAAAATTTTGCACCCTTTAGCCGAGACAAGGATCTAGGCCAAAGGTGGTTGGTAGGCTTGACCAACAAATTTTTGGCACTCTTTGATCGGGATGACAGTTACCTCGGCCAAAGCAGGTTGGCAGGTTTGACAAACAAATTTTTTTGCACTATTTGGCCGAGATAATAGTTACCTCGGCCAAAGCAGATTGGCAGGTTTGACCAAAAAAATTTTGAACTCTTGGGCCAAGATGGTTATCTCGGCCAAGGAAGGTTAGCAGGGTTAGTAAACTGAGTTAGTCTGCTCGGCGAGACACAAAAAGAACGACTCATCGTATGATCGCGAACTCGAAAGTTATATACATTGAAGGCAAAAATGCAAGGCTATTCAAATTTTTTGGAGGTACATGACGGCTGTAACAGGAGAATGGGGCTAATAGGGGCACGCCTCGTGTCCTAGGAATGACGTCGTATCAAACATGCCAGATTAGTAGAATGACGTGCTGAGCAACTGACAAGACTTGTTGGGACTGAACGAGTTATGAGATCGAACAACTTCTTTAGTTCGGCAAAGTTGAGTGTTTTTAGCTCGGCTAGAGGAAAGTAATCCCAATCATGCTTCGCAGATGGAATTAAGGGGCAATTGAGAGGGTAATTTGTATAGCCAAATTGGGCCGAGCTAAGAAGTATTGTTTCTGAATATTGGGTCGTGTTGTGGGCCAAGTTACAAGCTCAGGATAGCTCAGTGTGGGAATAATGGTTGATAGACCGGTCGGTGAGCTCCAGTTGCGGTCAGTGGGCGAGCCGAAGTGCTATGTCGGCCACATATAGGAAGCAGAGCTAGAGGTAGCCCGGCGAGAGGATTCAAAGCAATTGGTGATCGTGCGGCCCGGTCAGGGTATTTGTTCCAGGTAGCTCGGCTAGGCGTAGCGAGCCAAACAAGGTGATAACCATCTCACTTAGTTGGCAGTGAGTAGGGTGTTATCAGAATATGCATTATTCTTGGGAATGTAATTCCTAGGAGGACTCTGCTAAGGAGAGTAGAGTCCTACTAGAATTGTGCAAACCATCTTACTTGGTTGGTAGTGAGTAGAGTGTTATCAGGATAGACACTCTTTTATTGAGAGTGTGATTCCTAGGAGGACTCTTATAAGGAGAGTTGGAATCCTACTAGGATTGTGCCAGGCAGAATCTATAAAAACTCATAGCAGAACCTATGTACAGGTATCCCAATTCTTACTCTAGAATACGCAGAGCTTATTGTTTATTATCTAGTAGCTGACTTAGGCATTGGAGGGGTTTCCGGTACACACCCGCCGGCTAGCTCGCGTTTGTGTTTTCAGGAAGTCAAGTGACAACGTTTGGAGGAGCGCAAACTTGATCAACAGGATTATACGAGAAAATTATTTTGTGCTCGTACATTAACATTATGAACATTAACATTTGTATTCACATTCATACGTTTTAGTGTGAACGTTCACGTCATCTGATATTAACATTTGTATTCACATTTATATGTTTTAGTGTGAACATTCATGTCATCACGTACAGTCAACATTTGAATGCATGGGAACTACCAAAACATAATGACAATCAATAAAGAACCATGTTTAATTTTTTGTGTGTAATGAATATCGACATTAAATAGTGGTATGTAGTTAATGTATATCAACATTAAATATAAGGGTATAAAAGTCTAAGAAAATAGTGTAAATCAAGAAAAAAATGCTTTATGGAATAAAAAGTATAAATACATGGGACTAAGTGGGTTATAAATTTCTTTCATGAACTTCTTGGATTAGAATACTCCTAAATAGAATTTATCAATAAAAATCCCTTTTTATTAATATGAGAGATATGATGTGATACTCTAATATAGCAAGTATTAATGTGACACTTCAAAAAAATTAAAAACTCCTTAGTGTACTTTTTTTTAAATGTGACAACGTGGCGAGTATGATGTGACACTCCAAAACTTTTATTCTAAAAAAACTAAAAATTTCTTAGTGTATTTTTTCCAAATGTGACAACGTGGCGGGTATGATGTGGCACTATATAAAAAAAATTAAAAACTTCTTAATGTACTTTTTCCAAATATGACATGTGA
This sequence comes from Camellia japonica, assembly GCA_030407325.1. Classification (NCBI taxonomy): domain Eukaryota; kingdom Viridiplantae; phylum Streptophyta; class Magnoliopsida; order Ericales; family Theaceae; genus Camellia; species Camellia japonica. The sequence continues at coordinate 164,719,396 of JAPPVO010000017.1, forward strand.
CAATCTAACGTAGCGAGTATGATGTGACACTGTAAAAAAATAAAAAAAATTTTGTGTGTTTTTTTTCAAATGTGACACTCCAACGTGGCAGGTATAATATGACATTTAAAAAATTTCTTAGTATACTTTTTCCAAATGTGACACGTTAGTGTGGCGGGCAAATGAGTCATTATATATCCAAAAGGATTAAATGAATTACAATAAAAAATATGGGACTATATGGATTACAAGTTCAAAACATGAGACTTATTGGTGAATTTTATTTTTTTTTATGATTTTCAAAATAAGTTCAAATTTAGTTATTTATACAACGAATCGATTTAAATGAGTATCTTGGTTATCAAACGCAAGTACCAAGTTGCTAAAATTTAATTGTGAATATTTAACGAGTTATAAAATGTGATCAAGTCTAACTTTATTACATGACGAATTGATTTTGAATAAATGTTTAACAAGCCAAACAAGAATTTATTAAAGAGTAAATAATTTTGTGAGTAATTTTGTATAGCAAGATTATACCCATACACTTTTTTTATAATATTTTTGGCAAATTACGTCGATAATCCTTATATTTTGGTTCGTATATCATTTTAGTCTATGTAATTTCAATTGAATCGATATTGACCATAAATTTATTATTTTATCTAAATTTAGTCTAGTTGATTAAAGTGTTAGTGCTTTTTTTTTTTATATAAAAAATACACACTTGCAGCATGTCACGTTTTTATAAGTAAAATTATAAATTTGTTCAAATTAGTAAATTAATTTCAACTAACTCAGCGATTATTTTTCTTCAAAACCTCTAATTGGCGATATCAATTAGATCAAATTGATATAAAATTTAAAAATAAAAATTACAATAATTAAAATCACACAATAAACAAAATTGAAGAAATACCAATAGATCCCATACCATGTCATGATATGAAGTCTACTCCAATTATGAGTAGATAGATAAAAATGTTTTAAAAAAAAGTGTAAATGTAGCCAACTCAACTAGGGCATTTGATGGTGTGGGGGTATTGAGTTAAATTCCTATAGAGGGAAATTGATATTTTTTGTAGTGGTGATTTATTTCTCTCTCATAAAATTATTGGAAAAATTATAAAAAAAAAAATTCAGAGTTTGAGTCATGTAATAAAATAAATCTTGAGTTTTTAATTTTGTCAATTTAAATCTTATACTTTGAATTTGTTTTCAATATAAACCATTTGTCTATTTTTGTTAAGTAAAATCAATAGAAAAATGAATATTTTAGTTATTAAACTCATGAAAAATATTATTTTAGACATTTTATATATATCTATATTGAGTTTAATGACTGAAATACTCATTTTTCATCTGTTTTACTTAACGAAAATAGGCGAATGGTTTAGATTGAAAACAAATTAAAAGAAAATGGTTTATATTGACAAAATTAAAAACTTAAGATTTATTTTGTTACAAAACTCCAACTTTAGAGTTTTTCTTGTAATTACCCCAAAATTATTTGATGATGTAAATATTTTTTATGTTTTTAATTACTTCGTATCAATTGAAAAGAAAAACAATGGCCGATTTTTTATACAAAGAGTAATGATATATAAATAGAAAATTCACACAAAATTTTCATACATAATGATGTAGCTTAATAGTGACCTTTTACTTTAAAATCAAATGTCCATAAAGATGACATATATTTACAACAATGCCACTATCATGTCATTTTGTGGTATTTTTTTGTATAAATTTTATGTAGCAATTTTTCTTGTACAAAATTAAAATTGAAATAAGTCATAGTCAAAGTTGGTAAATGCCCAAAAAAAAAAAATTAGGGGTGCTACTCGGCGGATTCGGTTAGGTTGGGAGATTGTCTAAGCGCAGTCCAAATTGTATTAAGATCTGCTTAAGCCCGCCTAAGCTCGAATTGTAACTCGAGATTGTATATCCAAGTTCGACCCGAGTTAAACCTGAATTGCCTAAGTTGCTTGAATTGTACATGAATTTTAGTTTTTTTTTTTTTTTTAAAGCTAAATTATTAATTTATTAAAATTAAACTATATTTACATTTTGTTTAAAAATCATTACTAAAATTATAACAAATAATTTATATAATGTAAGAGAGATGTTGTTATAGTAATCTTTGCAATTTATAAATGAGAATAAAAAAATATAAGATTTTGTGTTACTTATGTATATAACAGATATTCAATATTATTTAATAATTTAAATTATTTTAATATCATGTAATGACTAATAATTTATATGTATAATTCCGGTTTCAAATTACTTGCATTATTTAATATCTTTGTCTAAATCCGTTCAAATTTAATTCAGAATTATAATTTTTTAACCAAATAATTTCAAAAATATATTGTCCAAATCTTTAAAAAAAATCAAACTGGACTAAAGCCTCGTTTGAGAATAGATTTTTTTAATAATTTTTTAGTTTTTTGGCTAAAATATAATATAAAAAAATTAGTTTATTTGAGATAATTCTTTAATTTTTTATAAAAAGATATACAAAAATAAAAATAAAAAAATTATTTTATTATATAAATTATTAACTTTTTAATTTTTTTAAAAAATTTTTTAAACTAAAAGTGATATTGCCAAACTCACCTAATTTTAAGGACGTGGGACATCACATCAGCTCCCTTGCTAGTACTCCTGAAACCTGATCATTGCCTCTACTGACAAAACCCAGCATCTTCCGTAACGCTCCTCCCCCACGTAACTCTCTCCGAGGTAGTTCATATTTAATAATCAATTATTGAAACCTTAGTATATATTTATATATATATATATATATATGTGTGTGTGTGTGTGTGTATTGATCTTGCTTGAGCGCTGAGAAATCTCTGCGTGTCTTTCAAGGAATCGACGAGGGGATTCGAGGGTTGGGGGTTCGAAAATGGCGTTTTTGGGGCTGAGCTCTGGATTCAAATTGTTGTTTTCTCTAGCTATTTTGTACGGACTAATGTCGACTTTAGTTTACTTCGTTATTCACATGAAGTTCGTAAAGCCTCTCGGCATCGACGCACCGCTCGATCGCTTCTCGGAAGCTAGGGCCGTTGAGCACGTTCGAGTTTTGTCCAAAGAGATCGATGGTCGCCAGGTCAGTCAAATTTCAATCAGTTTTTAATTGTTTCAATCAATTTCTATTCGATTTTGTGTCTGGAAGTTATGGATTTACTATGTTATGTTTGGTTGACGAGAAAATGTAGGGAGGGAATAGAAATTTGACTGTTTTGAAAAATTCACTTGACTGAGGTGGGGTTTGGTTCGATTTTGTACTGAAAATTTTAGATGAATTATGTTCTGTTTGGTTGACGAGAAAATGTAGAGAGGGGAGAGCAATTTAAGTTTTTGAGTATTGGAGACAATCAAAAGTTCACTTGACTGAGGTGGGGTTCAATTGGATTTTGTACTGAAAGTTCTAGATTAGGAGTATTTAATAATCAGATTCCATACTTAAAACTGAATGTACGAAATAATCAATTAAACTTGTTTGATAACCACAATTAATGTCACTTAAAGATTTAAAGTGCCTTTTAAAATGTAAGCTAAAATTTTTTAAAAAATTAAGTCATATAAAACTTATTTAATTCTGATTGAATTTATAAATACTAAATATAAGTATCAATATACACCGTTACAAACTTACTACTACTATCACAGCCACCACCATCATGCCGGCGCCGGCACCGCCGCCATCACAATATACAATTTGAAAATAATAAATTTTAAATTTGATCTTATACATATCAAACAACTTATTTTTAGTTAAATACTTAAATTTTTATCAAACAGCACCTAACTATGTTTTGTTTGGTTGACGAGAAAATGTATTGAGGGGATAGAAATTTGGCACTTTTTGGTTTGGTTTTTAAAAATAAAAAAATAAAATTAAAAATCTAATTTGGTGAAAAAAATTATGGCTGAGCAAGGAATCCGTGAAATTCGTAATCCGATTCGGGCCAGTCCAATCCAGTAGGTTTGGATTGATCTTTTGAATCCGTGGTTGGTTTTGATTGAAAAATTAAAAATCCGTAATCCACAGATCGGTTTCAGATTGAATCCCACGGTTCCGGACTAGAACCGATCCAGGCAGTATACAAATAGCTTATATTTATATTATACACCCTCCAGCATAGTATCTTCTCTTATTTCATATAAAACTTAAACCCAAACCTAAACTCGCATAGTATCTCCTTTTACTGTTTTTATTTATTGGTTTTTAGTTTTAATTTGTAATGGTCTAAATAAACCAGTTTTCTTATAGTTGTTTAAATTCTAGAACAGTATGTCGTTATTATGGAAAAACATATTGCTATTGTGGAGCTTATATAATGCTATGTTTATGTTTTTATGAAATTAAAATGTTCTATATTTTTTTTGTTATTTAATTATGTGAATCCGTGGTCCTAAACCGATCCAATCCGTGTTTAAATGGATTGGTTCGAATTGATTCCACGATTTAAACGGATTGAATTGGTTCTAATTTTTCAAGAACCGTAGATAACAGATTGATCCTAATTTTACCTCAATCCGGACCGTGCTCACCCCTAAAAAAAATTTAAAAAATGAAAAATATTAATCATTTTCATATAATTTTATCTTTTCGAGTCTTGGAGTTCACTTGACTAAGGTGGGTTTTGGTTTGTACTGGAAGTTTTAGATTAATTATGTTCTGTTTGGTTGACGAGAAAATGTAGAGAGGGAATAGAAATTTGAGTGTTTTGAGTCTTGGAGACAATGAGAAGTTCACTTGACTGAGGTGGGTTTCAATTGGATTTTGTACTGGAAGTTCTAGATTAATTATGTCCTGTTTGGTTGACGAGAAAATGTAGAGAGGGGATAGAAATCTGGCTCTCTTTGCTTTGGTTTTCAAAAAAAAAATCTATATTTTTTTCTTCTAAAAATCTAATTTGATGAAAAAAAATTAGAAGAATGAAAATTATTAATCATTTTCATCTAGTTTTATCTTTTTGAGTCTTGGAGACAATGAAATGTTCACTTGACTGAGGTAGGTTTTTTTTTGATTTTGTACTGGAAGTTCTAGATTAACTACTTTATGTTTGGTTGACTAGAAAATGTGGAGAGGGCATAGAAATTAAAGTTTTGTGTCTTGGAAATTATTAAAAGTTCACTTGATTGAGGTGGGGTTGTTTCGATTTTGTACTGGAGGTTCTAGATTAACTATGTTCTATTTGGTTGACAAGAAAATGTAGGAAGGAATAGAAATTAAAGTTTTGAGCCTTGAAGACAATGAAAAGTTCATTTGACTTCCCTCGACTGAGCTGGGGCATTGGTATTGGCGCTGTGGTAGAACATGTATTGAAAATAGGTGAAAATTAAAAAGTATTTTGATTTCAGTGAAAAGTGTGTTGAGTTTTTGAATTCAATATAAATGTGTGTTTATATTTATTTATTTGTGGTCCCTAGGATAGTTGTTAGCAAGACCTGAGTGTTGTTTTATTTTCCATTTTTCTTTTCGTAAATGAAAGAAATTGAGTGGGAAAGATATTTTTTTTCTTTGTTGCCTGCTGCCAAACATGCAAATTTTCATTTTTAGCTGAAATAGCCAAAAAGTGGCTACCAAACATGGTGAATTCACTGAAGCTGTAGAACTAATGCATTATCAATGGAAATGAAAGCAAAACAGATTGCAGAAGATTTTAATTTTGTATGTATATGATTTATATCTAGTTTTCTTTCCCAGATTCTTTTTCTGTTTGACAAAACTATGCACGAATTGGCTGGATAGACGAAGATTTGTGCATTGTTTTTGTTGGTAAACTTTTTAGTGGGATTGTTGATAGGTAGGGCGACAAGGTTTAGATGATGCTGCTCAATACATCAAAACGCAGCTTGATATGATGAAGGAGCGAGCTGGATCTCATTTTAGGTTGGTACACAGTCTGCAGTTAAATTCTTCAAAATATGTTAATTTTACTGCTGAAAATTTGTTTTGCTTGCAGGATTGAGATTGAGGACACCACTGTCAATGGTACCTTCAACATGATGTTTTTAGGTTATAGCATATCTCTGGGATATAAAAACCATAGAAACATTATCATGAGGTATATTATATGTTGACGTAAATTTTGTTTCTATGTTGGATTTTTTGCTATTTTTCACTTGCCAAACTTGGTATATTATATTAGACTACCAGTTACTTTTAGGTTCCAGTATTGCATACAGCTTGCTGCATTTCTAATTCGCATATTACACCTCTGATTTTATTTTATACTACAATTTAAGATGGTATAAGATTTTCACAAATGTGACAGAGCATACTGACATATGAACAATTTAGACTTCCATTAGAGAGAGAGATTATCTCATAAGAATTGATTCCATACAATATTTTCTATGCAAGCATGCGTTAGTGCAATACTTCATAAATTGGCAATACATCAAATGCAAGTAGTTGGCCCATTTGCAAGACCATAGAAAAGCAAAATAAAAAAAAAAAAATTTGGCTACGAAGCAAAAAACATAAATGTTAAGTTGATAGAGAAATGTCATAGTCACTTAGATGATAAGTTTCATTTCCTATTGGCCTTGTTACAGCATGAACTACATAAAATCAAAGAAAAAGTGAATACAAAACTTGAAAGTGCTAAACCCTTTGCCATGATACAATAATCATCAGTTTCTGCTGTTTTTAGGACTGGAAAATGTTAAAAGCTGTTGTTAGTCTTGATATATGTGTAAAAAGTGTATAGATATGCGTGAAAGTGTTTAAGAATATATAAAAAGTATGTTGAAATTATAAATATTTTGGCATTATATCCTTCTTAATGACAGCTTGTTAGCATACCCTTTATAATTCCAATTCTGCATTAAAGGGGCAATTTTTGAATGTGTAAATGATACTAGGAAATGAGCTACCATCGTGAATGCCACCTTGAACTAACTTGATTTGTGTTGCAGGATATCATCTGTAGGTTCGCAAGACAATGACCCATCAGTTTTAGTGAATGGCCATTTTGATAGTCCACTTGGTTCTCCAGGCGCTGGTGATTGTGGTTCATGTGTTGGTGGGTTTTGAAGATCGTCTTTATGGTTTTGGCGATATTATCTTCATTACTTCTCCTTTGATTGTATGATTTTCTCTTTCACAGCATCAATGCTGGAAATAGCAAGGCTTACTGTTGATTCTGGGTGGGTTCCTCCTCGTCCAATCATATTTTTATTTAATGGTGCAGAAGAACTTTTTATGTTGGTAAGTAACTCTTGTGAATACTGAGTTCCTACCAAAAAATGAAAAAGAAACTCTGGTGTTGTTGTTGTGTATGCAAAATTACAATTTGACTATTATTCTTCTAATTTCATATAGTTCTTGTATATCTCACTTGATTGATAATGCCCTCTCTGCATTTCTATTTCAGATTTTCCCATTGTTCATGTTGTGGAAGCAATGATTTGGTGTCAACAAAATGAAATTGATGTGATGATTAAACATAAATCAAACATTTTTAGGAATATCAACAAATTACAGAATAGGGTCGTTGCACGTGGGTGATGATGATGATTATACCTCATACTGAACTAATCGTGAACCCTTGAGATATGGTCACGAATATCAACTAATTAAATTTGTACTACTGCAATCCGGTCACCTTCTGAGATTTGCCATTTGTAACACAACTTTTAGATTTCCTCTATTTGTCTTCCATTATTAATCGTCTTTTTTGATTGTCAATATTTTCCCTCAAAACATAGAGAGAGTTAGAGGGAGAGGGATGAAGATTATGGCTTGCATATTGTCAGTGTCACAGGATTCTGGCTTGATATTTTGCAAAGTTAATCCATTTCAATGTATATCTTTATTTACGTAAATGCGTAGTTATTTGATTCCTCTTCCTTTCCTCGCATTTAATTTCAATCCCAACATTGCCTGCACTATAGATGGGGTTATTTGTACACTGTAGGTCGAGTGGACGAAGCGAAAAATAGGATAGTTCTGTGCACATTGCATATTCTTTGTTGGTTTTGATTGCTAATATATTTTAATGTCTTTTTGATCATATATATTTTAATGTTGAGTAACTACTTTTTTACTTGAATGGAAGCATGTGCAGCAACTCAATAGGCCCATCATGACTTGTGTGCTGTGACCACTCATTTTGGCAGATCATGATCTGTTTACCACTGTTGTTTATTTATTTATTTTTTTGGATATGCCACTGTTGTTTTAAAATGTATGATAGACTGCAAATGGCAAATGTTGTAAATGGTAATGTATTATTTTGCACAATTGCCTATTTTAAGCTAATAGGAGTCTAGTGTTCTGTTCTCCAGCTAATAATCATTGAACTTGTTAACGGTCTCCAACATTTCAGGGTTCACATGGCTTCATGACATCACATAAATGGCGTGACACAATTGGAGCTTTTATAAATGTTGAGGCATCTGGGACAGGAGGCCTAGGTAGGATTCTATCTGCAGCTTGCCCTCTCTTGCTAATATTGTTAAATTATTTATACCATGCTTGTGATATATATTTTTGGGATTGGTAGACCTTGTCCTTTTTGGTGGGTTATAGTATAGGGATTGATCAATAACCTCAAGCTCAATGCTTTAAAATAAATAAATAAATGTGCTAGCTTACTTACTGTAACAGCAATAATGATAAAAATTCACTTGTTCAACATTGTTAATTTCTAGTTGAAAAATGACTGTACAAAAGTACGTAGTAACCAAACTATATTAGGAAGTAGCTATTATTTCTGGAAAACATAAAGAAGGTTTCTCTATCTTTCTATGGTTATATATATGTTTGGGAGGTGGAATTGGATGGTTTGATGTATAGTTACAATTGCTATTTTCTATTATTGTGAGGGGTTTTGGGGTTTTGTGAGTGGATTTGGGCTTCTTATGTATATGTGTATGTTTTTTTTTAAGTTACAAATCTTCCTAAATTAAGAGTCCCTAAAATTATTCAATTATATATTTTCCATTTATTTCTAATTTATTATATAGTAGGTTTTCTAAAATGAATCCACTCTATTATTGACTGGAACAGCCTATGACCAAATGTCAACTTTCAGTGTAATTCTGTGTATAGATTGTTTTTCATTATTGACTTCCTGAATTTTATTATGTTAAATGATATTCTTGCAGTGTTGGGAGTGTGTAAATTGACTTTTTCCATTAAAATCTTTAAAACTCTTTTGACATGAGAAAATATGACTGTGCCAAATAATCACCTATAATTGCCATTGTCTTTGGAGTTAAATTAGATATGTCAAATCAGGAACCCAATAAACTCCCTTCTCTCTTTTGATCACTTTTGATCCATTTTACTGAACTGGGTGATGGGAAATCACGGATATTTGCTGAACTGAATTTCAGAAAGTTCCCCAACTCATGTAATAAGAATTTGGTCTGTGGTTCACTGGAGTGTAATAATTCCAAGACAACTAAATTTGGTTATATTGGCTTATTGTTTTCTCTTCCTGAATCAGACCCTTTAAAATCTTGTTTGCATTGTATGTGCATATGAATACCATCAATAAACATGCCTAATCACTAACGCTTGCACTTATACGAGCTACCGTTGTGCTTCCTAAAAATCTGAAAGTTGAAAATACACTGAACTTTCTTATCTTTGTTTCAACTTAATACTTGAGGAGGTCATTTCTTAAATTCTCAAATTCTCACTATTACCATTGTCCTATTTCTTTGATAGTGCTTTCATCCTTTTTGTGCGCCGCTGATCCAATGCTCTCAGTTTTTGATATTGCTATTTTGATTGCAATTTTAAGTACCATTTATGGGTTATGGCCTGACCACTAATGCAGATGATTGAGTTAATTGATGGAAATTGTCTATTGATTTTACAGAAAGAAAAAAAAAAGAAAAAAAGAAAAAAAAAAAGGAATAGAAAATTCTAAGTTACGTATAACAATAGGAAAACTATCTTCTCCATTGGAGGTTCTAATCTTTGACATCTTTTGCATGTCATGCTCGCATTTATTGTGGAGCAGAACTCTCTGTTGATAAATTACTTTTCAATGAACAGATTTAGTCTGCCAATCTGGACCGGGGTCTTGGCCTTCGCTTGTTTACGCTCAATCAGCTTTATATCCTATGGCAAATAGTGCAGCTCAGGTTTTTGCTTTACTTCTCTGTGTATTTCTTATGAACTCCTTGATATTAGTTGATAAAGGAAGCATCAGTGTGGATATTGCACTTCAGTATTCTAAAAGTTGAAGATTTCTTATTTGAAGAATTTCAGTGAAACATGTGCATTTAACAAGTATATTAGTTAACTTGTTTGGAAAGATGTTTGGATTCATATTAGTGAATTTAAATATGATGTACTAGAAATTCATTGGGAAAATCAGACAGTTTGTAGTTTTTGTTAAAAATGCATGTTTTAGGAATTGCTATCTTAGCAAATAAATGTTTATGATTAAAATCTTTAAATAAAAATATATAACTCCATAAAAGTTGTTTTGCAATTATTTAAATTGAAGTTTGACATTTGTATATACATAATAATGGCACAAAATAATCATGATGATGCTTAATAAGATGCTCTGGTAACATGTTGCATTCAAGTTGGTTTACATAATGCAAATGGTGCTTAATATTCTTGGCTAATGAGCACGGTATGGTTAAATTTGGCAACTGAAATTTTATTTCATTGGACAGAGTAGTATGGAAACTTGTAGTAAATTCAGGAGAACAATCAAACTCCAATGAGATGCTCTGGTAGGAGTGTTCATGAGGCCTTTCATTGTGTGCTGCATGCAAGCTGACATTGTTTGTATTATACGTCATTTTTGGGGGTACTTACTCTTCTTAGGGTTGAAACTTTACAATTTATCTTCACTGCCTCGTCAATTATGTCAACGTGGTTGTTCCCCTGTTTTTACTTTTAATTCTGTACAATTGGTGTAGTTGTGAGTGTTTACTTATCTATTCATGTACAGGATGTTTTTCCTGTTATTCCTGGAGATACAGACTACAGAATTTTTGCTAATGATTACGGCAAGATTCCTGGACTGGATGTGATATTTCTCCTTGGTGGTTATTTTTATCATACCTCCTTCGACACAGTGGAAAGACTATTGTATGCATTACAATTGCTATTTTGGTACAGTTAATTTACTTGGAAGTTTACAATAATTTCATTCATGTTTGCTTCCTCTGACGCATGTACAACACTGTCAACCAGACCTGGCAGCATCCAAGTACGCGGGGATAATTTGTTCAGTGTAATTAAAGCCTTCACCAACTCTTCTAAGCTACAAAATGCCCTTGAACGAGAATCTCTTGGAGTTGCAGCCAATGAATCCGATAATGAACGAGCTGTTTTCTTTGATTACTTAGCATGGTTCTTGGTATTTGACAGTCTACTAAATCAAGATGTGGTTAATAGATGTTCTGCTAATTAATAGACAAAAAATATTTATTAGAGAACATGGTGTTAAGTGATAACAAATTTGTGAATCTTTCAGATATTCTACTCCAGAAAGCAAGCTGTGGTACTTCACAGCATTCCTGTTGCCATCTACCTATTTATGCCCTTCTTATTGCGCTTAGCAAATGTTGGGTTATCTTGTTCGATCGCAACATTTTATGACTTCATTAAAGGTAACATGGTTACTGCTCATATAATTGGAAAAATTGGTCCTGTTACTGTCATTTTGTGCTTGTTGAATGAGCTACTTCAATTTATCTAATATATTAGTATAACGTGGTCACTTTGCTAAATCTTCAGGAATGTTGGTCCATGCTACTGGGATCATTCTTGCAGTTCTTTTTCCAGTGATCTGTGCTATCTTGAGATTGCTTGTCACTGGTCATTCAATGAACTGGTAGGGATTCGTTTCATGCTAGATCACTTTCTGTCTAAACAATTGCCTTGAAGGAATGTCACATATCTTACTATACCATAAATGTCCATGTATTTGTCCATAAGAACTTTCTGTTAGATACAACATGTATCCAGTTGGAGCTTAACAATTGATATATATCTGTTAAATAGTTCTTGATTTTAATAGCAAGAACTTCCATTGGATAGTTGGGTGTGGTCATTGATGGAAACTTGTTCTTTGTGTATGATGCATGACATGAATGCAGAGTAGTGCTTTTCTTTTGTTTGTTTTCATAATTAATAACCTATTGTGGGGAACTGATGCTAAGCTCAAAGTGAATTGGTATCTTGGGTTGTATTACATAAAAAAGATCAAAAACAAAATTTAAAGTTCCATTCCACTTCAGAAGTTGAAGTTTGAAGTATACAACCTTGATCTGTTATTTTCTTTTCTTTGCAAGCAATGTATCCACTTGCTGATTTCCATGGATCTCCTGCTTGTCTAAATGCAGGTTTGCTCATCCGTTCTTAGCTTTCATGATGTTCGTACCATGCTCACTTGTTGGTCTACTGATTCCAAGAATTGTTTGGAGATGTTTTCCTCTCTCTCAAGATGTGTCTGTTCTTAAAGCATCAAGAGAGGTATAAGTTTTGCTCTAAACCTTGTTAAATGATAAAAGTGTACTAAATTTATAGTATATCATTGTCCATTAGTAGGAATTAGAGTTGTAAGAAATGGAGTTTTGGCTATTTGAATAACTTTTGAGTAACATGTACAAAAACAACCACTCCAGAAATGGAGGAAGGTTGCATTTGTCTTGTCCTCTCAAGACCCCGATTTAGCATGAGCCTTGTGCACTGGGTCAGCCTTTTAAGTCATCTTTGCAGGGAGTGAAAAAAACCATCCAACACAAAGTTGACTCTTTCACTATGCTCTTTCATGGTGAAGAAAAGCCACCATGGTGCCAAAACATGTCATTTGTGTTCCACTTAGAATGTCAGCCAACTAAATTACTGATTCAAGCCTTTTTAGAACTAATAATTTTGTTTGCCATCCATATTATGAGTTTTTTTTTTGGGGCTGAATTGATGGATATTGTGAGGCTTGTAGATTTTTGAGTCTTTGCATATGAATGATGCAAGTTGTGACAGGATCTGACAAGAAATGTTGTGGGTTTAGGGGTTTCATTATCAATAATATGTAATTTTTTTTTTCCAGTCCCATCTTTTGGTTTACCATAATTTTCATCAAAGACACATCTGCTTTTGGGAGGTTGCCAGATCCATATTCTGATTGCATTTCATAATATTCAGAGTGAGCATCTGACATATAGATCTTGCAGGAACTAGCTGATGAAGCAAGGTTTTGGGGAGCATTTGGGTTTTATGCTGTTTTGACTGCGGTGTGTTATTCGATCCTTTTGCTAATTCATTATTATTATGTTTTAACAAATTATTTGAGATGTGTGTTTGATTCGTTGAATTTTCAGTTAAAATTCAAGAGTATTTTAAAAAATTAATATTAGAATTGGCTAAATAGAACTTATGAAAGCAGGCTTATCTTGTAGCTGGCTTGAGTGGAGGTTTCTTGACTTTTTCCTCATCAGTTTTTATGCTTCCTGCATGGATCTGCTTCTGCCTATCACTGAAGTCTTTTGGTCGTCAATCACTCAGGTAGTAGTTATGATAAATTTTTTCCATTGTCATACGCTTTTTTGGACTGCATACTAGGTAATCTAATTTGTTATGCCACTGGTTTCAGGTCAATAGCATGTTATGTTGTTCCTCTAATACCTTGCCTTGCCTATTCTGTCTACTTTGGTGGGTTTATTGCCCAATTCTTAATTGAGAAGATGGGAATGATGGGTTCTCTGCCACCTCCTCATGGTTAGTACTTCTGGACTTCTTTTTCTGTAGCTTCTTTCATTTCATGATGTTTTGGTTCTGTAGCTCTCTTCTTGTTAAAAAGCTTGATTTACTAGTAGTTTACTCTCATGTTATATGGACTTGGATAAGGGTGTGGGGCGCAGTATACATCGAGGTGTCTGATTCTTCTAATTCCCATGTCCAATGAGACATGGCAAAATTCATATTTCTTAATTTATTTCTTTTATTTTTCTATAGTGAATAGTGTTCACAAGGTACCTTAGAGCATTTCATGCGTATGTAGGCGTTCAATGCATGGTTTTGTGGTAAACTTGAATTATCAATTGTGCTTACTAGGTGAATGTCCAAGTACTCATATACGCATATCCCACACCCTTCACCCAAGTTTTGAGTGTCTGACATGGGGATTTCATACATCTAGAAGAATCTAAGTAAAATAGGTTTACTCTTGTGCTAGGTTTTCTTCATATTTTTCAAATGTTGTATCTTTGCCAATTTACTACCCTTGAGAAAAAGAATTAAGGTTATTACTTACAAAGGATACATTAGATTTCTCCCCGTTCAAATATTTTCTTGATTCAAGTTTTGTTGAATTTTGCAATTTGCATCGTCATATTTCCTGCTCTCTAGTCACTTATGCTGGACTATCAACTCTTCGTTTAAACTTAATTGCAGTTAAGATTTTACCTTTTGTAAACTTTGTATATTGAGCAATTGTTTTTTCTTGTGTTTCTCCAACTGTAGTTTCAAATTTTATGATCTTCCTGTCCAAATTATTGAATGGTGTAAACTCCATGAATTTCATTTGTATGACTAATTAAACAGACAATGACGAACACCTGTATGGAACAATTTGTTTTTTATATGATTATACTTGAATTGGCAAGTGGTAAACTTGTATTTCCATGGATATTCATCTCATTGCATCTTTTTGATGCCGCAGAATTGGTGTCTGTGAGAAGGTTAATGTGAAAACTTGAAGGAGGATGTAGAGCAATATAGTTGAGTTTTTAGTGATATTCACAAGCTATGACATCACATTTAAACCTTTGCTTGCAGGTTATTTCGTTCCTGACATTGTAGTAGCAGCACTTACTGGAGTTGTACTGGTTGGTGTGTGGGACCTCTTATACCTGTTCTTGGCCATTGGTTAGCCAGATCAGCTATCCTGCAATTCTTGCTGCAACTTACCGTGATTGCCATGGCACTCTCATCACGATTCTTTCCATATAGCATTGACGCACCTAAAAGAGTTGTTTTCCAGCATACAGTTTTAACTACAGGTATTGAAGAAAAGTTCAAATGCTTCGAGTGTTATATTCGTTCTGTATACTATCATTGCAAGCCCAGTCTGAGTTACTCTGGATCAATTTTTTTCCCAGTTCCCGCTTTCAAAGTTGTGAGCTCTTCTTTGATAAGGAACAATCTTGAATCCACAATCTTGTTTTGATTACAAAAATTGTTGGTCCTGTTTGAAATGTGTATCTCATTTTGCTGCAGTCTAATTGCAAAAAATCTTTATTGTGTATCTTATTGGCTAGCCCTTTCTAAAGCATTGACTAATGAACAACCATGTGATATCTCTTCTAAATGCAACCCTTTTTTTGGGTAAAAGTTAACTGCAACTTTAGTGTTGGTTTATTGGAAATATTTAGTTGCTATTTTCATGTGTGTATATATATATTTTTTAAGATCTTAATTTTTAGAATTTGAACATACTCTTATGTGCATTACTCTTGTATCTTCTGACTAGTGTTTTACTTCTGGGATTGACAGATGCAAGTCACATTGTGGACACCAATTATGAGTTTTCTGTTGTTGACTCCAATTCTCTACTTTTTGTCTTCAAACATGCGCCTGAAGTGGCAAAAGAATTGCACATTGGTTCGGAGCTGTCTTTCGAAACAGCCAATTTTTCTCACCAAGAAAATTGGATGGTATGTGAATTAAGCCAACACAATGTCAAATCATGAATTGAAACGATATTTGAATGATTTATGCCTTAATAAGGAATTATAATTAACGTGATGTGTTTAAAAAAACACTGAACGTCTTTTCTATTGTACTAGATTTAATTTTTCATTCACCATTGATAGGTTGGTTTGTACTTGGAAGTGACTATTACTTTCATTCTTTATTGCTTTTAATTTCATTTGCATCTTTGGGTGAAACTTGAAGTGGTGATCTGTTTCTTATGCAGGCAATCTATCCGGTATCTTTCTTGTTCTCAAGAAGCTTGAAATTTTCTGCAAAAAGCGATGAGGTCTTGAAGGAATATAGATATTTCCCCCATCTATCAAGCTATAAGCCACAAACGATTTCTGGTAGTGGATCTCGGAAGGTCTACTTGGAATTATCATTAGGGTGAGTTGAAAGTGATGCACATTGCTATTACTAGACTGATTGAGATCTTTCTTCCTTATTTACACTTTCAGTTTTGAGCAGTGGATGTGTAAATATATTCTAAATATGCATGTGTAAAACCAGGGGCGGAGCCACAGCTATGACAGTGGTGTCAGTTGACACCACTGAGTTGAGAAATGCTTTTGAATTATATGTAGATTTTGTCTAAAACTTTTGGAGATTTTACAAGCTGACCAGTAGAATAAGGAAACATTCAAAAAAAAAACTTTATGAGCTTCACAAATTGGCCCCAATGGAATGGGAAAATATGTATAAAGAAATAAAAGTATTGTTTAGGTCATTAAAATGAAAGTAGAATGGAATGAAATAGAACGGTTATTTCTTAACCTCCCTATAAAATAACCATTTTTTTTTATAATGGTGAATGATGACACTATTTGCAATTCATTTTCACCATCTTTTTAGTGAACTAAACGTGACAGAACATTCTAATGAAATGATTATTTTAATTCCATTTTTATTCTAATGAACCAAACATTGAAAATGACTCACCAAGATTGTAGCAACCAGCATACAATGTTGTCTCCTCCTCGCAATTTTCATTCCTTTATGCCAACTCTTCTTGTCACCGTCTTTAAAATAAATATAAAAAAAAAAACAAACAAAACAAAACAAAAACATAAACAAAAAGAAAAACTTGTCAATGGTCTATGCCTGGAAGATTTGCAAGTTAACCTGATTCAAGCATTTCGAGAAATTTCATTTAGCAAAAAGTGTTTGCTTGATTTTTGTGAAAACAATAATAAGAGTTTTTTTTTTTTTTTAATTATTTTTGTTGATGTGATTGACAATATATATAAATAATGTATTATGTGAAAGTTGATTTTTAATAAATTGTGTGAACTTAAAAAAATTTACATAATTACATTGATGATGACTTGTTGAATGACCCACTTAGATGAAATTTTTGGCTACGCCACTGTAAAACATCATTGTTGTTGAATTGTAGGTAAACCTAAATATTGTTTCTTTCTTGTGTAAATGACCAAGTGTGGGTGAGAGAGATTAGAGACGATCGGTTGTTGACCTCTGGGAAGATGGCAGACACTTTAATAGCCTGAGATCATAGGAGGTGGAAGAGAAGAGCAATGCAGGCTTAAAGAGGAAAGGGGTGGCAGTGAGAGACCTTGAACACTTTGTACATGTTGTATGATTCTTGTTGCTCTTGTTATATGATTGTGGCTGCACTTATGATGCCGTTATATAGACTCCAGGAGTATTGGAGCCCAAGCAACCTAAGGACAGGTGACAAGTTCTCCTCAACTTGACAGGAGGGTGATATCAACCCTACTAGTTGTCTCCTATGATTCAAGTCCTTGGGAAGGTTGCATTATAGGAGCTGCAGGTGTAGGTATGATATCTTGAGAAGTGTATCATATATGCAACAGGTGTAAGGTCAACGTCCCTTTCTCTAAACCACGTCAAGGGGGAGCTATCGCCGTAGGGAGATTGCTACATGACCTTGACAATCTCTAGGTCTTAGCCTCTAATCCACAATCCTCTAATGATCCCAAACAAGAGTGTCTAGGTCTTGCTCCCAACCTAGGCAGCCAAGGGGGTGAGTGCATGGGTGAGCCAATGGATCATCCTGAGCAACTAAGTAAACATAAGTGAGCTAATGGTCCAACTATGTTGCTATGGAGCTAGGGTGAGTGGGTAGAGCATATATTTCTTGAGTTATGAAGAGCCATGGAGAGCTCTAGGTGAGCCATCTCTATCAAGGTGAGTTGTGGTCCTGTTTTCATACTTGGTGGTGTACATCTACCGCTTAGGCTAGGCATACGACCCCAACTCATCGTGGTGCCTCAGGGGTCTACCACATGGATGTGTGATGGTGATGACATGACGACCATAGGGCTCGCCACGTGCCAAGCATAATATAGATACCCACACCAAGTTAATAGTGAACAGGTTAAATGTCAAATTTACACATTTGTTTGATTTGACATATTATTTTTTGACATAGAAAACATAGTGTGAGGTTCTATATGATGCACTCTCACATCAAAACATGAGGTTTTATACATTTCTGTATTTTTCCCTGTTTCAGTTCTTTAAAGGAGGTTTGGGTTGCTGTCCTTAACATTACTGGTCCTCTATCTAATTGGTCACTTGCAAACAATGTTCTTCCAGGTGACAAATATAGTGTTGGTTCTTTCTCATCATGTTATGAGCTTTAAGTACTTGTATCCATACATAATTTATGCTTTTGAATATATATATATATTTTTTTTACAGCTCCTGAAAGATTGAATGGTGGTCCACCTTCATATATGTGTAGACTTAGTGGAGCAAGCAATGATAACTGGACCTTCTGGTTGGAGGTAAAGCTCTAACCTCTTTTGATGTTTCTTTTTTTGTCTGTATTTCTACTGCCTCCTTTTCTCTTTTTCATTTTGTCAGCTTTCTTCATAACAAAATGTGAGTTGGAATCGCTCTAATTCATGCGATTGATTTTTCTGACATACGCTTAATTAATGCTGCATCAGTTTATTGAGTATGTTTATTAATTGATATGTTAATAATATATGTTGTTTAAGAGGCCTGGCAATTGCAAAGTATTGTTAGAATTCCACATCTCTAGATTGATATCATTGCCTTCGTAATTTTTATTCGTCCAATTTTATCATGACCATTAATTCCAACATACAAATCACAACTTTCTCGGATTTCCCTGTTTTGATTGCTTCCCAGTACAATAAAATAAATTGTATATAAAAAATGATGATCCAATGCCCAAAATTCCTGCTAAAACGGGATCTAGGAAGGGGAAGATATACACAGCTTTACCCTAGTACTGGAGGTTTCCGCTACTCAAACCTACACCACCACCAGGAATGCTAAATTAAAATGGATATAAACTAAAATTACAAATATATATATATACACCAAATTCATCTTCCTTCCATCACTAGATTGTATCAGTTTTCAAATCAGCGATAAAAGCTATGGTTCAAACCTATATTCAATATCTTTCTTTGGGTTTTTCTCCTCATTTATGCCCGATTTTCCGTGGAAATTGCAGGCAAACAGTACTGAAGCTTTGAGGATTGAAGTTGCCGTATTAGACCAATACTTGCTGGAATCAACCAAGAAGTTGAGAGGCCTTTTCCCGGACTGGGTGGATGTCACTGCTTATTCAAGTTTCATGTCTAGTTATGTCTTCTAGTCCCCCTTTGATTATTCTCTGTTTGTAAAGACAAAAAATTTTGAGCTGCCCTTTTTTGCTCCGAAAGTAATTTTGTATCCAATGATTTAGTGTAATCAAAGCAAATGTAGGGATTTTTTATTTTTTTTTTAAATGTCATTTCTTGATACATTTTTGGGCTTCAACCGAAAAACGGAATGGAGCTACAGAAGAATGATAGATTATTTTTGAGTCTTATACTATCATTTTGAACAGATGATTTCTTGGTATTATTGGTTTTGTTACGTATGCTTGAAAGGGTGACTGGTGAAATCAGCAGTTGATTTTTGGCTTTAAACTTATTTTGGGTCATATTATTTATCTTTTTTTTACACTTTTTTTCAAAAGAAGTCAAAAAAATCAAAAAGACAAATTTTAACTAACTTTTCAAAACAACCAATAATCAGGAAAGTGAATATTTGGTTTGGACTTCTTGTTTTTTGGTAATACAAAAGGATAAAGTGATAATTTCTGAGATTCTTTTATTTTATTTTTTTATTTTGGGTGAGGAGATGAAGGGATTTCCTGTCGAGATGAAAAGTGATCAAAGTTGGATTTAATTTTGTGTGTTTAGTGTTTTGTTAATTTAAAGAGTGAAAAAGGTTTCGTTTGTTATGCAATACTTTTAGTTTAGAAGTTAAAAAATTATTAAAAAAATCAAAAAGTTTATAATATATATTAAAAAATTAAAGATTCATTTTCTCTATATTCTTTGTACATATTTTTGTAAAAAATTAAAAAGTCATTCCAAATATAATAATTTTTTTTACCTCATATTTTAATTAAAAAATTACTAAAATAATTTGTTCCCAAACGAGTTCTTAATACTCTCTTAAGTGAGATATATGTTAAATGAATAATAATGAGTGTATTCGCTACAATTGATCACTGATGGATTGTTTCACACATCAAAAATAAACTCTAAACTGTACCAAATTTCTTAGAATAATGGCAAATCTAGGTATCGATCTACAAAGATAATTGTGAAATTAAACTAATTTAATTGTTAAATTCCTAGATTAATTTTGATCGAAGAGATAGTTGATTCATAAACTAATCTAATAATAAATAAAATAAATTAAGAGATTAAACTAGCAATTATAAATGAAATTGGAATTACTGATTATGGAAAAACTTAAGGTAATAAATTCATCACTAGTTACATAAATAAGGTTTCAATTTGAAAATCAATTATGTTACGGTTTGAATAAAATAATACTTTGTAACGACAAGCTTTAAGCATTGATCAAGAAAATTATCACGTCTAATGTAAGGGCACGAACCATTTCAAATAGTACGGGTCGTTCGCTCAAAACTAAGGTAGCAATACAACTCGTCCCTCGTAGTATGGTTCGTCTCATACCTTGAATATGAAATAATAAAAAATCATTGTATGGAAATCATTCAACAATCACAAAAAGCAAAATACTTAAAGAGATAATGGAAAATATATCAACAATGATTCATCCCCCCTTTTTCCCCACCCCTTTTGACCCCCTCTCTCTCTCATTGGTCCCCTTTTCTTTTTCTTTTTCTTTTTTTTCCTGCTTCTCCAATCACCACCCGCCACGTGGCAAAGGGGGTGAGGGGGTGACCCCCAAAAGGGGGTCCCAAGCATTATTCAAAATATATATTTGAAACTTCTTAAACACCATACAATTTGTTCAAACCTTTCCATAATCAAAAAGCAAAGAAAAAACTTATTTACTTGGCTAGGGTTTCATCAAAACCCTAGAAAGATGAGCCTAACCACTTATGAAGGGGTGAGAAGAAGTAAAATAAGAAGAACCCTCAATGGAAATTGCCTTTGAAGTTCAAGAATCCCTTTTTCCAAACCCTAGCCTCTTCTCTCTCCTGGATTTTTCAGAACCCTAATCCACCTTTTCGTCTCTTTTTATACCTCTAGCCTTTTCCAACAGATTCAAAAATCGGGCACAGTTTTCATGGCACGACCGCACGTGCGGGAAACACCACCGCCCATGCAGGAAAAACCCTCCGCATGTGCAATTTTTGCAGTAGCTGATTGGCTAATTTGATTGGGCCGCACGTGCGAAAATGGTCCTCCGCATGCGTGGAAAGCCATTTTTCCAGTTAAAATGCTGTGTTTTTGGTTATTTTGTGCTCCAACCGCATCAAACTTGATTGACATTAAACAAACATAAAATATACAATTTGACTGGCAAGTAAGGTTAAGGGATCCTAATTACCGGCCTCAATACTATACAATTTGGCCTCGATCAATCACTTTAGCAACAACTGGAGTCAAAGTATAAACCTTTGGCCTATTTTAAAAAGTAGTTAATCATTTTTTTATTTTTATTTTTCAAAAAAAAATGTATAAAAAAATAAGAGGTGATGTTATTCAAAAAAGTTAAAATGTTAAAAAACTGACTTTTAACCAAATTATCAAAATAGGATAGTTATTAAACATTTGACATTAGAGATGTCATTATATCATGAAAAATGTTGGATATAATGTATTGCGCAAGAAAAAATTTATACTAAACACACAAACAAATTTAAAAATGTAATTCAACAAGAAAGAACATTGTAAGAGAAGAGTAAATTTGAATACTATAAATTGTTAGAAATGTATTCTTAAATATAGGTATGACCAAAACAAAATTTAAAAAAAAAAAAAATAATAATGTAAATTTGGAGGTTCAAATGAAGAATTTATTCGAAATTTTGATTATCAAATTTGAAGTCAAGTGATTAGGAATGGTCAACTTAGAATCTTTGTTATCAAGAATTGAGAAGTGATATTTAAAATGCAAATATCTGTTGTCATTTTTAAATAAAAAATGTTACAAACGCTTAAAAGCATATTAAAAAATTTACACAATGTTCACATAGGTGTAATATTCATGTAATGTGTGTCTCACATGCATTGTGTCCCTTTTTTGTTTTTTTGAACATAAATGCGTTGTGTCCATAACATTACTTTCGTAAATACCACCATAAATTTCCCATTGGGTTAGCTTTTGTAAAAATTTAAATTAAATTTTATTAACTTTAAATTTGAAGTTTCATGTCCAACTAACTTATTTTAAGAGTATCAGAATCAATTGAAAATTTTAATATTTGATGTGATGACATAATTTGATAAAAAACTAAACATATAAAGGTATGGTGCAAATAGATTGTTATTCGTAATATTAAAATAGAGTGTTTTTTTATAATCCTTATCATTTATTATTTAGAATTAATTATATTTTTTATTTTCAAAATATGAATTTTATATTATTTTAAAGAGCTCTTCAAAAAATTATATATAAATTTATTTTTAAATCTATTTTATCAATCAACTATTTTCTTAACATATTGGCCCCGTTTGGTAGAGTTGTGGGAAAGTGATTATAACTTATAGCCTACCAGCTTATAGCTTATAATTGTGAACATAACCTGACTTTTGACTTACAAATTAAGCTTCTCCTCCCCCACTCAAAGAATAAGTTGATTTTTGACTTACAAAAAGCTATAAGCTGTATTATTAAGCTGAACCAAACACATCAAAATAGTTTAAATTAAGCTAAAATAAGCCCTACCAAATAGGGGCATTACTGAATTTAAAAAGTAATTTTTTGGCCTGAATATAATGTTTAACAATCTATACTATATATTAAGTAAAAGGGGGTTTTTAATTCCAAGTCTTGTGGGAGCTCCAATCTCATAATCTAAATTTTCTGATTTTTTGATTTTTTTTATAAAAAAAACCTAAGCATTTATTAACTTCTCCCAATTTTCAAATCTTACCCTTATATAATAACACTTTAATACATTAAGAACAAGCATAAAAAAAATTCTTTGAAATCCAACACATGAATTCCTTGAAAAGTTCTAACACATATGATTATTATCCCTCATAATAACACTTTAATGCATTAGGAACAAGTATAAATTTTTTTTTTTTGAAAAGCCCAACACATATAACTATTATCAAAATATTAAACTTTAATATAATATAATAAAAAAAAAAGACATTTAATTCCTTGAAAAATCCAACACATATGATTATTATTAAAATATTAAATTTTAATATAATATAAAAAAAGGAAAAAAGAAGACATTTAAAAAAAAAAACATTTAAAAATCGCAATTCACATATATAGATAATTGTAAATATATTAAGAAAAATGGGGTTTTTAAATTCCAAGCCTCGTGGGAGCTCCAATATCTTAATCTTAATTTTCTAAATTTTTGATTTAAAAAAAAAAAAAACCTCAGCATTTATTGATTTGGTCAAAATCCCCTAATCAGTATTTATTAACTTTTTTTAATTCATATGCATACATTTATTGATTTGGTCAAAATCCCTGATTAGCATTCAAAATCTCATCATACAAATAATTATAAATACAGTCCATGCATAGTTACTGCAGTAGCCTTTTTAAGTTCTCCTGTACACTATGGTTAGTGATAAGATTGTTAAAATTATTTTTATAAAAAATCTTAAAAAACATAATTTATATATTAAAAAAAAATTAAAATAAATATAAATATATATAATTAATAGGCTAGTTTATATTTAAGGAAAAAGTGATTTGATTTTGATAACTATTATCAAAATATTAAACTTTAATATAATATAATAAAAAAAGAAGACATTTAATTCCTTGAAAAGTCCAACACATATGATTATTATCAAAATATTAAACTTTAATATAATATAAAAAAAGAAAAAAAGAAGACATTTAAAAAAAAACATTTAAAAATCGCAATTCACATATATAGATAATTGTAAATATATTAAGAAAAATGAGGTTTTTAAACCCCAAGCCTCGTGAGAGCTCCAATATCTCAATCTTAATTTTCTAAATTTTTGATTTAAAAAAAAAAACCTCAGCATTTATTGATTTGGTCAAAATCCCCTAATCAGTATTTATTAACTTTTTTTAATTCACATGCCTACATTTATTGATTTGGTCAAAATCCCTGATTAGCATTCAAAATCTCCTCATAAAAATAATTATAAATACAGCCCATGCATAGTTACTGCAGTAGCCTTTTTAATTTCTCCTGTACACTATGATTAGTGATAAGATTGTTAAAATTATTTTTATAAAAAATCTTAAAAAATATAATTTATATATTAAAAAAAATTAAAATAAATATAAAATATATATTAGAAAAATGAGTGAGACCCCCTTGTGGAGGACCCCCACAACCCCTTACTGATCTACACTATTTATGATGTGTGGGGTCCACTCATGTATGTGTGGGGTCCACATCATGAATGGTGTGGATCACAAAGGGGGTTGTTGGGGTCCTCTACAAAGGGGTCTCTATCATTACTGATATAATTAATAGGCTAGTTTATATTTAAGGAAAAAGTGATTTGATTTTGATAAGAAGTGCGGCATTGGGCCTATTAAAACCCGGCCCAATTGACCCTTCCCCTAGGTTTCTCCATAATTAGGGTTTTCATTTCGCCTATAAAACGAAGCGCTAAAGCAAACCCTAAACTCCTCATCCTGAACTCGCAAAGCCACGCAATCCACGCTCTTCTCCACGCAGAAGCAGCAATCATGGTGACTTCTCTCTCTCTCTCTCAATCTGATTTTCGAGCTGTAACATGCATATATATATACACAATACATATATATACGATTGCCATGTAAATCTATTTTGTTAATCTTTCAGGTGAAATACTCGAAAGAGCCGGACAATCCCACCAAGTGTAAGTACTTTCTTACTTTTACCTCTTCAATCAACGATCTGTTCTTTACGCGCATTTACATTTTGATTCATAGTCATTTTCATCGATGTGTTAGGGTTTTGTTTAGTCCTTTTAATCTGCTTCGATACAAATAGAGAAATTCGTTTTTATTTTGTATTCAATGTTTTGGAAACACTGTTTGTTCATCATGTTTCTCATTATTTCAGCCTGCAAAGCTAGGGGCTCCGATCTCAGAGTTCATTTCAAGGTATTTATGATCTCAGTTCTGTTGCATTTTATTTACCCAAAAAACAATTCTGTTGCATGAATTTAATTTTTTTTCTTTGTGTGTGAATTGATATTTTTAAGTTTTATTTGTTGAAAGAAATGTGAATGCATTACTTGGCTGGCATGTAATAGGTCGCTTACTTGGAATGAATCATTATATATGTCTTCAAATTTGTTCCGTTAGGCTGTGTTTGAATAATGAATTTGGATAGGAATTTGAAAAGGAAAAGGTTCAAATTTGTTCCGTTACGCTGTTTTTGGTTGGGAAATTTGGGAAGAAATTTAGAAAGCAAAAGGAAAAAGTAGGTAATATGTGAATGAGATATTTATATTTTATTTAGTTTCACATAATTTTTTTCTTTTTCCATTCTAAATCTCTTTCCAAATTCCTCAACTTTGTTTGAATAATGGATTTGAATAGGGGTTTGGCAAGGGAAATGAAAAAGGAAAAGGGGAGTGAAGTGTAGTTATATTTTATTCTTATTTCATCTATCTTTTTTTCTTTTTCTTTTCCTTTTGAAATTTTTAGCCAAATTCATTATATAAACATAGCCTTAGTCTAGCGTCGTGAATCTGAAGAATAATTATAGTTTTCATGTATTTGTCAGTTTCATCTCTACTTGGTGTAGAGAACTTGTCAAAATATGTTTATTTTGCTTCACTTTTTCTTTCCCTGTGGCTGAAATGAAGGCATGAAATATATCTATTAGCTTTGTGTTGTCTTTAGACTGAATTAACCTGATGAAAAAAGCAGGGGCATGTTGCCTTTTGGTGGACAGGCCTCTCGTAAACTTCAGGGAAAGTAGTTTTGCATTGTTGGGTGAGCCTCTCGAGTAGTTTAATGACTGAAGGTTCAGTTAATGATGGTACATTATAATCAATTTAAGTATGTTAGCGCATGTTATAAAATGATTTAACAGCTCTCTAAATTTGATATTTAGGCTTAGCTTATGTTGGATAGTTGAATCTATGTTATCTGGATGTTTTGTTCATATACTACTTTTAATTAATGACTCCTACTTACACCTTGAGTAAATTTCCATGGGCACAATTTTCATTTAGTTGCACTTAAAATACTATTATTGTGATCCGAGATCATGATAAGGCTTTTTCCATACAAACTCAATATTTATAAAAACTAGGGTGGAAGAGTTTTTACTTCAGCTGGATTGTATTCTAAAGGAATGGTAGCATCACAATCCACCCTGTCCCAGACATGGCCATCATAAATGCTTCCTGCAATGGCGGTTCAGTATAAGCCATTCAATCTTATTTTCTTCTATTTTTTCTCTTCCCATAGAATTCCCTCTTGAAACATTTCCAGGAACTTGATTCTTATTTCCTCTTCTTCTAGCAGCATTTCTTCTTTATACAGCTGGAAATGTAGCATATTAACCTGATGAAAAAAAGCAGGGGCCTGTTGCCTTCTTGTGGACAGGTCTCTCGTAAACTTCAGGGAAATCATTTTTCATTGTTATTGGGTGAACCTCTCGAGTAGTTAATGACTGAAGGTTCAGTAAATGATGGGACATTGTAATCAATTTAAGTATGTTAGTTCATGTTTTGAAATGAATGTAACAGCTTCTAAACTGGTGTTTTAGGCTCAGCTTATGTTGGAGAGTTGTGTCTATGTTATCTGGAGGTCTGTTGACATACTACTTTTTAATTAATGACTCTCCTTACACGTGAAGCGCTGAGTTCTTGGTGTGTTTTTTGTTACCTTACGAACTCAATATCTATGAAAACTCAAGGGGGAAGAATTTTTACTGAAGCCAAAAGGTATCCTAAAGGAATTGTCAAATCCATACAGTCCCAAACGTGGCCATTGTAAATGGTTCATGCGATGGCGTTGGAAGCAGGCTATGGATAGGCAATTCAATTTTATTCTCTTTTTCTAAATTTCTCATTTCCCATAGAAGTCCTCCTTGAAACATTTCCAGAAACTTGAGTCTTATTTTCTAGTCTTTCGGTAGCACTTTCCTTTTGAGTGGCCGTAAATTTATCATTAGCTTTAGGTTGTCTTTAAATTGTATTAACCTGTTGAAAAAAGCAGGGGCCTGTTGCCTTCTTGTGGATAGGTCTCTCATAAACTTCAGGGAAATCATTTTTTTCATTGTTATTGGGTGAACCTCTCGAGTAGTTAATGACTGAAGGTTCAGTAAATGATGGGACATTGTAATCAATTTATGTATGTTCATGTTTTAAAATAATCGTAACAGCTTAGACTGGCTTTTGTTAGATTGTTGTTTATGGAATATGTAGGTTTGTTGACATATTACTTTTTAATTAATGACTTTCCTTACACCTTAAGTAAATTCTGTTGGATAAATTTTTATTTAGTTGCACTTAAGATACTATTGTGATTCTCTCTGTTTTTTGCTACCTTACTAACTCAATATCTATAAAAACTTAAGGGGGAAGAGTTTTATTGAAGCCTTACCCAAAGGTATAATCCTGTCAGTACCAAGCGTGGCCATGATAAATGGTTCGTGTGATGGCATTGGAAGCAGGTTATAATCAATTTGTTTCCCCCGCTTTTTCTGAAATTTGCACTTTTCATATAACTCCCTCATGGAACATTTCCGGAAAATTGAGTCTTATTTCCTATTCTTCTGGCAGCATTTCTCCTTTGAGCAGCTGTAAATTTAGCACTGGCTTTGGGTTGTCTGTAATTATATTAACCTGATGAAAAAAGCAGGGGCCTGTTGCCTTTTTGTGGACAGATCTCTCGTAGACTTCAGGAAAATCATTTTTTCATCATTATTGGGTGAACCTCTTGATTGATTAATGAATGAAGGTTCAGTAAATGATGGGACATTATAATCTGTTTTAGTATGCTAATGTGTGTTTTGAAATGATCTTAACAGCTCTCTAAATTACTGTTTAGGCTTAGCTTATGTTAGACAGTTTTATCTATGTTATTTGAAGGTTTGTTAATATATTAATGACTCTCCTTGTGCCTTAATTAAATTATCTCTGGCTCAGATTTCATTTAATTGCACTTAGGAGTGATCCTAATGCTTTTTGTTACAACCAGAATACTAAGGGCACATTTATGTTTGTTGTAGAAACAAGAATAAGGATGGTGTTATTGATTTGTCTAGCAACGCTTGCCATTCATCTTTAGATGCATTTGCATTATTAGTTAGTTAAAGGACTTACCAATCCTTCAATCCTGAATGTCTGTTCTTGTTTTAAATGTGCATAGATCATTTTTATTCAATGATCATCTCATCACTTTTATTTTGTGACAATTGCTTAGTTGTCATGATTTTAGCCGTACCTAACGGCAAGTGTCTCTAAATTCAATTTTGAATTCACAGTGCTATTTCTTCGTGTTAAATTAATAGAACACAAGGGAGACAGCGCATGCCATCAGGAAGCTACCTTTGACCAAGGCTAAAAGGTATTTAGAAGATGTTCTGGCTCACAAGCAGGCTATTCCCTTCACACGCTTTTGTCGGGGTGTGGGTCGAACTGCCCAGGCAAAGAACAGACATTCAAATGGACAAGGACGCTGGCCTGTCAAATCTGCAGGCTTCATACTTGACTTGCTTAAAAATGCTGAGAGTAATGCCGAGGTACTGTCCATTCTGGCAATACAATACTCGTTTAATTAGTTTAACTTTTTCTACTTTTTCAACTTTCTTTACTGATTGCATGATTGTTCATTCATTCACTAGGTGAAAGGTTTGGATGTGGATACACTTTACATATCTCACATTCAGGTGAATCAGGCACAGAAGCAGAGACGCCGCACATACCGTGCTCATGGAAGAATAAACCGTATGTTTAATTTCTTTTTTTTATATATTGTTTATCCATTTATTTTTATATTTTAATTGTTTACTGGAGTTTTTTCATTTGTTTCTTCTTTGGACAGCTTACATGTCTTCCCCATGCCATATTGAGTTAATCTTGTCCGAGAAGGAAGAGCCAGTAAAAAAGGAGGTAGGCCGTCTCCCCTTGTCATTTAGCATTCTTAGAATTCGAATTAGAGGAAGATTGGCGATGAAAAGTATAGAGGAGAAATTATGCACTCGTTTTTGTTGGGTCTTATCGACATTTTTTTTTTTTTTTTTGTGTGCGCAGCCTGAGTCTCAGTTGACAACTAGTAAATCCAGAAAGTCTCAAGCTCTGCGAAGTGGTGCATCCTCTTAAACAGCTTTGATAGAACCAGCAGAGTTTAAGAAGTTTTGCAGTCTCTTTCTATGCATTTCTATTGTCTCTCAGTACTGTTTTCCATTTTTCATTATTGATCTTTTACTTGAGAGGATATATGTATGGCTTGTTTTGTTGCAACCAAAATGCTATTGTCAAATTGCATTGTATTTGGAGATTTCTTGATAAAACATAGTTGATTTCTTTTTTGAATGTCACTGCTGATGGATGCATGGGCAATGGGGAATGGAAAATTTTCGGAGTTATTTTGGCTATGATTTGATGTAAGCGTGGAAAAATTATCAAGTCAACACCATTCCTTCTTTGTTGGAAGATTGCATTTTTGGGTTTTGTGGTCTCATATATATGGCAATAAAAATTTAGATAGTTTTTCTATTTGGGTGAGTTTGTAGGCTTTACCTGCCTGAAAAAGAGTTTGTAGGCTTTTGTTGTCATCATGAGATAAGAATCTGTTTTGATCTGGCAAAGAATGGCAGATCTCGAATGTAACAATTGTGGTTGCTGCTTTTGAGAAAATTGATTGATGATTTTTGCCAATTGGTGTTGGTGGTTTTTCTATCTTGTTGGATGGGTTTGGGGATGTTGCTGTGCTGTGCTCAAAACTGTGACCTTTTGAATGCTTGAATAAACGCTATCTTCGTCCAAACACCGTCTTTTTCGTTGTGGAAACTTTACTTTCCGTTGTAGAAACTTTACATGAGTTTCGTCTCTTTTTATTTATTTATTTATTTATTATATGTATCATGTTGATGAAGATCTCGCAAAAGCTCCTCTACGTGAAACTCAAATGAGTGAGTTCCATTATTTTTCTGTATGAGTATTGAAGTTCTCAAATGAAATCAAAGGGAAGAAGAAAAGAGACCAAAAATATTTTAGCTAAATGTGGAATTTGGACTCAAATCTTCAAGATTTCTTTCACTTGAATGTTTTATTTCACTAATTTTGTATTTCTTTTGTTTCACTTGAAAATAGGGTTTGTTTTCAAGTTGCATGTTGTTGACCTACCCTATGTTTCATAATGAATCTTGGAGGAGATTATTGTACTGCATACACAGAAAAATGAGAACTTCATTAAACTGACTAATCTGGGAATTAATCTCACCGTGAACTTAATCTATATCTATATATATATATATATATATGGGGGCAGCAGCCCTACGGCAGTGGAGGCGGAGGTTCGAGGGAGCAGGAGGTAGTCGAACATTTGTGAGGTTTATACGAGAAGGCTTCGCTTCGAGTCCAGCGTGCCGGTAGGGAATGAAACACGTCTTGACGAACATAGCTTTTATTCAAGCGTTCAAAACGTCACAATTTTGAGTGCAGCAGCATTCCCCAAACCCCATTTGGGTGTTCTTGGTAATATTGTTGGCAACAATGTTAGAGATTTACATTTTGTGCTTACAAATGTATTGTACTTACAAATATATTTACAATGATATGATAAGGGTGATGGATTTCATATCATTGAATGTTTAACCAATTAAAAATAAACTTGTCAGATTACATTATTATGGGTTAAATTATAAAAGATTTATGCGTGTTTCAAATATATATATTTTTAATTTTTGGCATGAGATGATTGAAGTCAAGAGTAGTACATTTTTTATGGTGGGTTTGTCCTGCAAAAACCTGAAGAAAGTGAATCTACCAATATAATTTAATCTAAATTACTTAGTAGTAAATTAGGGATGCATTTTATATGCTATTTATTATTTTGTCCATTCATTGATGTGCAATCCGGGAAATTATTCAATATTTCTGGAGTATCACGTGTCTGTATTTTCTAACTAATCATAATTCAATATGTCCCTTCATGTTCCCCAATCACCAAACATAATATCCCACCTACCCACCTTCTCCACCCATCATAATACTATGAAATATCACGTGTTCATACTCCGGAATTACCCACAGAGAGATGCAGTATTGTCATACAAACACAAATATTTTATATAAACTAACGTTTATTTATATTTATTTATTAAATTTTTTAAAAATTTATTATTAAAATTTATAATTACAAAAATATCATTATCCAGTTTATTTAGTAACTTTTGAAATGGAGGTATCAAAAAAAAATTATAAATAATATGATATATTATTAATAATAGTTTATAAGTTACGAAAGTTACAAAATAGGAGAAATTACTCATGAATCCCATATTGAGAAATGTTGCTTTATCTAGTCCCGAGTGTTTTTTCGTAAACCATTTAGTCCTTTTTATTTTGGTATGATATCTTTGTTTGTTATATTGTATTTTTCAATTATCGATTTGCCCATATTGTGATTTCATTTTTGATTTTGTCTTGCTATTGGATAAGGTATGTTGTAACATTCATTTTTTGTAGGTGGTGTTTAGTGGACTGTGTGGGTAGATTTTGATGTTAACCAGTTGGTGTTTACTTTCTAACATTGGCTTTGCTTCTCTACGATTTCTTTTGTAGGTTGGGTGTAGTGTTGGTCAAAATAGAAAATTAACAATAAATAATAGATTTTCAATGTCCAACCCATGGATTATTAACTACAATTACCACATCACCAACATCAAGCGTCCCTCACCCACATTAACAAACAAACAACATGCCCACCATAAAACAACAACAAAAACGCAAGCACACACTCCCGTATGGTTTACTCAACATAAGACACCAACCTACATCACCACAAAACCACAACATAGTAATGGTAATAGCAAGAATAAAAAATACACATAACTCCATCCCGTATTTGCCATTGACACACCCCAACAAACATTACATAATTCAACATCACCACATCGTACAATGCAATCAACACTACTAAAACATATACATTTCAACCTAATCCACATCGTACCAAAACCCAGGCCTACATTACAAATCCAAAAAATACATACCTCGTCCCATGTTTTATGGTAATGTTCTGCAGCGACAGTGATGGATAGATGTTGTCCTCACCGACATTAATTGACGAAATGGTAATCCCACACAACGTCACGCCGAACAAACTCTATTACTATGAAGGAGAGATGTAGATCAATGTTAATTTGGGCAACTAGGGTATACCAATTTACTCAGCCAACATTAACAAACTAAACACAAATCACGGCAAACAAACTTCACAAATCATTGCAACGTCGGAATCAAAATCTAAAACCTTTTGTATTCACCGTTACAGTTTCGAACGCTAACTGGGGACACCAACAAAACATTGCAGTTCGTCGTTGGGCATTTTGGTAAATTGAACATCAATAGTATCCCATATTTACCCTCCCTTCTTGAACCCCACGCGCATAAAATATGAGTTTCAAAGTCTTTCCAATACAAATGGGACCTCTCAGTCCTTCAAAAAAAACACAGGACTTAATGGTTTAATATTTAATGGTACTTTACCCTAAAAAATATATATAAGATGATAAAAATAAATATTAAGTGTAATACTTTATTGTTTTAGTTTTGTTATATCGGATCATGGAGAAAAATTAATTCTAGTCTCACTATTTCATTGGGGCAAAAAAAACGTTACTGGGTGAGGGAAAACGGGAAGAAAATTGTTATCCTACGCTTAAGCCCTGATCCCATCACTTCTTGGGAGATTTGCTTAAAAAAAATTTATAATAAAATTTTATTGTATTAGTTTTCTTGAAATGTCTAACAAATATCATTATTATCAAAATATTAAACTTTAAAATAATATAATTTTTGATATAGATGTCGATTTTTAATAAAATTAATATTTTTACAATTCTCTTATTAAGATCTATCAAATACGATCCATGTTGACTATAAAATTCTTTAAAAACAAAATTATTGCCGTTAAAATTGATTTAAACCGTAATAGTAACATGTTACTCTGTTTGACAGTAACATGTTATTCTGTCTTACAGTAATATGTTACTATGTTTAATAGTAACATGTCAATATTGTCCAACAAATAATTTTTTATTTTTATTTTTATCCTTACTCAATTATGTGTTTTATCCTTAGGAGTTTATGAAGAAAAATAAATTAGACTATATTTTTTTACCAAATAAGGATTTAATGGAGGAGTTTTAAGTAAATTTCTCTCACTTTTCTTTATATTATGTTAAGACTAGATAATAATAACAATATAAATGGTAGTTTATATTAAAAAACAAAACAAAAACAAAACAAAGAGAAATAACAAATCAATGGTAAGTTCAAAGATAAATATCAATTTGATAGAAAATTTTAGGAGTAATTAACATCCCAGTGAAAATTAGAAAAAAATATTTATATATTAATTTTTATAAAATTTATTATTAATTTATAATTATTTTTTAAAAATAACACTGATGTTATATTTCCTCAAAATTCTATGAGTTTAATTTTTAGAGTAGCAAAATTTTTCATTAATAAGTAATTATTTTCTCTGACTTCTACTTAAATAATTTAATAATAATAATTTATGTGTTTAATTTCATGCAATGCATTTATATATCAAGCCCAATATATATTGCTGAATTTTTTTATTTTTATTTTTTTTGAACTGATACTATATATAGCTGATTTTAATCTTCTTGTTTACATTTTTCGTACCCCCTCTTCTTTCTTTTTTTAGGTACGACGGAAAGTAATACCCTCTTCTTTCACGCATCGTCGCCTTCTTCGCTGAACCAGGCAAGTATCCTCTCTCGATCAACATGTTCACTTTTATCACAGTTCTAGGGTTTCTAGTCCATATATATACATATAGTGTATGTAATTCTCCGATCCACAGTTTGTAGTTGAATTCTAGGGTTTATCTTTAGCGATCGATTCATTTTCACTCGTTTGTATAATCTACATATCTATTGATATCTGCAACTGTGTGTGTATGTATGTTTTCTCAGTTCTTAAACTCGATTTCGATTTCAATTTCAATTTCGAGTTCAAATGCTCATCTTTCTGTCTTTGTTCTATAATAATTGATTCTCTCTCTCTCTCTCTCTTCAGAGATGGATTGGCAAGGGCAGAAGCTATCGGAGCAGTTGATGCAGATTCTTCTGCTGGCTTTTGCGGTGGTGGCGTTTGCAACGGGCTATGTCTTGGGATCGTTCCAGACAATGTTGTTAATCTACGCCGCCGGGGTAGTTATCACTACTTTGATCACTGTTCCCAATTGGCCTTTCTTCAATCGAAACCCTCTCAAGTGGCTCGATCCAAGTGAAGCCGAGAAGCATCCGAAGCCGCAGATATCTTCTAATTCTAGTTCGAAGAAGAAGACCTCTAAGAAGTAGGTCAATTCACTTATCATATTCAGGTTATTTCTAGGGTTTTTGATGACTTTTTGGATGTGTTTGGTATCTGTGTCTCTGCTTTTTGGCTTAATTGGACCTATAGAGTTGCCTTTAATTTGATAACTTTATACAATGACTAAAGGATTTAATCTTCGCATTTGCCTTTGGCGTCAATCTCAGTTTTGGTTCTCGTTTATTTCTTGGCTCTATAGCTGTTTTAGGTGTTTATTGGAGTGCTTTTTTTTCTCTATTGGAATGCTAATTCATTGGATAGTTCTCTTGTCACTTTACATTTAGAATTGAATGTGGGTAACTACACAGTTGAATTGTGGTAGTTTACGTTTTGTACCCATTTTAATTAGGTTTAACCAATTTGTTTTCCATATGTGAAATTTCGATCTAGATGCTTATGAATTGGTTGTATTTGTTATTGATGTTATGAACTTGTATATGGATATGGCCTCATCCTGGTAAGCATTTCTTAGGTGATAAAATGCTGTATTCATTCAGATTCTAATGCGACATATGGTGAGAGTTCTCATTTATTCACTTTGGAAGAATTTTTTTATTTGGACTACATAGGATTTTCATTTAGACAGATCACGTTATGTAGATTCAGCATCTAACTGCCTAAGAGTTAGCATTTAGATTTGGAAAGGGAGCGCACAGTAGGTGCTTCAGGTTTGTGGGAAAAAGAATACCAAAGTGTAAAGTGGGGAAGATATTTGTTTTGATTTTCTACTTTCCAATGGGGCAAGTACATACCATATCGTTGTGGATGTGGTTTGCCCTTTTAGAGCTACTTCAATTTGTCTCAGCAATGGACTCATCTAATATTACACACCTTTTACCTCTTTGGTCAATAGGTATCAGGTACATTGTTGGTGGGAGTCCTATATAGCATAAAGTAGTATCTATTAGAGCATCTCCGACATTAATAGACATTTTACCTAGCCCAAGGTTATTATAAAGTATACATTTTATTTTGCCTATCCATTTTTTCATGTTTATACTCCAACCCAGCTCTATATTTTAGTTATTCATCCAAATACTTCTCATTTTATGGAATGCCACATTAGCAACCAAGATGGAGGGAAAGGATCATAAGGATTAAATATTATTTGCCAAGCATTTGAAGGATAGCTGCATTTAGCTGGTATGAGTTAAGGCAAAATGCCTAATCATGTACCTTAGTGCGTTGGAGTTGAAAAAAGTGAATTATATTAGGTGTTTTGACTTATAGGCATTATATGCCTAGTGGGTTGGAGATAATCTTAGATAGCTTGGATAAGTTTCAACTTTGGGCGTCGGTGGGTGCTGGAATGAAATCCTAGTCTTTTTTTGCGAGCTTAGAGAGAATTTCTAGAGATGAAGATGGTTGTCTAACTAATACCAAGAATTTGTATATTTTTGCAAGTGCAAAATTTAGATCAACATAAATTTGATAACCTAACCATATGCAATTGAAATCAAGTCAAATCTACAAAACAATTGTGCAGAAACTTAATCCAACGGGAAAAGGAGGAAAATGTAGGAATAAACTTTGTAGGACTTCATGCCAAATAATATCTGAGTTTCTGCAAGTTTGAAGCAATCGATATGATGTTTTCTGGCATGTTGATTCATACATAGATCTTGTGGAGTGAATGAACTCCTTTCTCAGATTTGTGTGTATATGTGGCTGACCAAATTTATGGACTTGGGTCATTATTGACCAATTAGTGTCATGTACCGTTGTCTAGTTTGGGATAATAAATTTGAAATATATTTATGTTAGATTCTTAGGAGCATAGCGTAAGAGAAACAGTCTTGATGATGAGCATAAATTCTGTGAGGACATGTCTTCTGAATCAGGTTGACATGTGCTAGGCTAGGAGCATTTGCTCAAAGCAAATGTGATCTTTTGAAGGAGAATGCATCATTTTAAAGAAAATGGCTGTAAACACAAACAGTCGAGCCTATTCGTGCAGTACATTCACTATAGTTTACACAATTGAAAGTTCTACATGTGGTTATCATTGTTTTCTTGAGGTAGAATAATTCTTCTATGTATCCATATCCTCTTCTCTTTTTTTGTTTTTCTCCCCTTTCTTTTTTTAATTTTTTAAAATTTACATTGTAATAATGCCTACTGTAGGCATTATTTTGTTTCTGGGGGACAATTGTGACTCCTCCAGTCATAAGGGGTCAGCCATTTTCAATGGCTTGATTCAACAGATGACCTTACCTTGGCTTGCATTAGGGGTGAAAGAACTACTACTAAAATCAAACTGACCGACCGTACCGAACTAAACTGCCGGTTTGCGGTCTGTTTGTTTCTCTCTAATTCGCTTGGTCGGTATGATTTTTCAGGTTTTTCGGTTTTTGATTTCGGTCCAAGTTTTAGTTAATTTTACACCGAACCGCACCGAAATAAACTTCTATCTTGGCAGTCCACGTGTTTTAATCCTAGCAGCTCACTCAATATAACATAATGACACAACTTTTGAGCTTCCCACAGTGAAAAACTTTAAAACACCTTTTTGCTTCCCTAGGTAAACAAGCAGTCTCTCTCATCTCTCTCTACTGATTCATCTTCTCTCTCTCTCACTCACTCACTGATTCAGTCCCTTAGGTTTCTCTCAATCCCACTTCCCTCTTCCATGTTTTTGCTCCATGCTTCCGAATCTGCATCGCCATTTGTTGCCGAATCAAAAACCCCTCACCTCTCTTTGGGACTATCAAAAGCACAACCGCCAGCAGTACCTTCCTTCATCCCTTCCTCCTCCTTCACCCAATTCTCTGAATCTGCACCGCCATTTGACTTGAAACCCACTCGTCTCTCCCTCTGATCCTCAAATCTTCGTCCTTCCAAAGGAACAAAGCTGAAATAAATTTCAAGGATGCAGTAAAACCATCCATCTTGCAAAGACTTGTTCACTCCTCTTTTACTCTTTTTTTGGTGTAACATTTCGACACCGAACTAACGTAAATTTCAAGTCCTAACTTTTGATTTTGAAAATCCTAATTTCGATTTTGAATGCCCTAATATTTGGAACCCTTTTGAAAACCCGATCTGGTTTCAACATTAGATTTTAATCATGAGCAATATCTGTTTGCTAGTTGATTTTTCATGGTGTATACTCATATATATGTATATATATATATGTTTGTGAATCAATTGACTATTATATATATAATCTTTTCTAGATCATCATATATATTTGTCAAATCCTTTCTAAATCTCAAACCATAACAACCGCAGCAAACCGCATAGACCGGTTTGGTGCAGTTTATATGTGTACCTCAGTCTGTTCGGTTCACATAATTACAAAACCAAATAAATTGGTTCGGCCCAAAAACTGGAAAAAGAAACCGGTTGCACCGCACCGCACCGCACCGATTTCACCCCTAGCTCGCATCATGTTATCTATAAAGTCATCAACAAAAGTTTGATATTGCTCCCCCTAAGAACAGGTGGTATGTGGGAAGAGAGGCTAGCTTGTTTTTATGGTGCAGACTTTAGTAGTGTCTCAAGGTTAGTTACTCACAGCCAAGTTTACACAATACAGGGAAAAGGGTGGAGACATTGGCGTAAGAACAGCACTCTGTTTGCTTTGCAAATTTAAAAAGTAGCTTTTGAGTTTTGACATTGGCGTAAAAACAGCACTCTGTTTGCCTTGCAAATTTAAACAAATAGTTTGAGTTTTTGATCAGTATATATATGTATATTTTTCTTCTAGGGATTTGTTTATTATTTTTAGATTTGCTTATTAGATAAACTTAAAAAATGTAGGGTAAATTATTTATAAATCTTATTTGGAAGACTTATACAAGATATGATCTTACGAAAAAACTTGTAACTTAGTAGGTTCTATGATTATTTTTGTGGACATATCTACCTCCAATTTTAATTAATTAATAACTTGATTAATGATAATATCATATATGGGAAATTCAATGTTACCATTGTTATTATAGATTGTGATCATATCTATATGGTTAGAAATTTAAAATTCAAAATAACCTAATTAATGGCAATGCCATATATGGAAAATCCAATGTTACCATAGATTGTGATTGTATCTATATGGTTGAAAATTTGAAATTCAAAACGGAAATATAACATGTAATATCTTAAACCCAATGTGACATTGACATTCTTATATGCTTCTGAAATTCAAAATAACTTGATTAATAGCAATATCATATATGGAAAATCCAATGTTACTATAGATCGTGATCATATCTATATGGTTGGAAATTTGAAATTTAAAACATAAATGTAACATGTAACCTTCCAAACCCAATGTGATATTTCCAAACCCACGTGACATTCTCATATGTTTTTCGTCACAAACTCGACATAAATGTAACATGTTGCATCCCAAACACACCGTAACATTCCCATACTCTTCTCATACCAAATCCAAAGTGACATTTCAATACTCCACCGTTGAATTATGAATAATGTAACCTTTTAAATGTAACATGTAACATCTCAACCCAACTTATGTATTGAACCACCATCACCCCCAACTCAGCGTAACTTTAACATCGGGCGATAAGATTCAATTCACATTCACATTCAATTACAAACCCAAATCTCCAATAATTTTGCACAATGTATTGTAATATATATATGAACACTGATTACAACAGAGACACGATACACATTCAAACACACATATTACAACCGAACAAACATCCAAATTCAACCCACATTCAATTAAAAAATTGAAAATTCAGTAATTTTCCACAAGGTGCTGTGACATGTATGTAAGCACGATTACAACAACGACACCATACAAATTCAAAGACAAATGCAACCGAACGTAACACACAAAAGACATAACAATGTTGTGGATGTGGGTTAACATTATAACGTAAATGTAACGTCATTGGAGGCTAATAAAAGTGTGTCAATGGATAGTTGTAATAGATTGTCAAAGCCACATCAGATAAGATGACAGTGAAATATGAGCAAATGGCACCACACAACAACAAATCTCACTGATTGGAGAGGCAAAAACCATAATTGGAGTCCAAAATCGGGAGAAACAAACAACACACAACCCCCAACCTTGACGACACCATCGACCATATCCGCATTCAAACAAGCAACATTTTCAAAATCCACCAGAATCCACAATCAGGGCGACATTCACGTTCACGGACATATCCTTCACAATCCACTTTTCTAAAAGCCTCAAAAAACGTGATATTCTAAATGATACAATAACCTATAATATAGAAACAAATTAGAAGTATAACAGTACACTAACACCATTCATTTATAACTCATAACATCTTGTGGAATACATTCTTATCTAAATAAGACTTGAAACTCTATAAGAAATTATACAGGATTTCACATTAAATTAGTTCCTATAATAGGACGTATAAATAATTTTTTCAAAAATATAAAATATAAAAATTCAGTACATTTTAATATTTTCTTTTTTGTAATTATTGAATTCCTTTTATATTTCTTCACAAATATTTAATTTTAAGTACATTTAAATTAAGTGTATTTAAAAATTTTAAAAAACATTAAGTACATTAAAGACAACAAAACATGACAAACAGAAAATTCAAAATTAAAAAATCACGTTCATCTCATGGAAATCACTCACTGTACAAACGTGAATTCATCAAGCTTCTGGAACAACAGTACCAAGTTACAAACGAGAATTCATCAAGTGCCTGGAATAACAGTACCAAGTTGTAGTGGTGATGGGGTCGCATGTCTGTCGCATCAAGCAAGCAGATTGCTATAGGTAGGTGATGTTACAAGCTGGATGGGGGAGCTCACATCAACCAAATGCATGCAATTCCATTCCGTTAAACCAAAAGCATTAGAATTTTAAAGCCAGAATGGTTCCATTTCAGAGCCATGTAAGGGGCAAACCAAAACCAAAACCAAAACCATCACCATCACCACCATCACCATCACCATCACCATCACCATCTAAGCATATATTTGCAAGTATGTCACCAACAGTCAATATAGAGGAATCATATATTTGCAAGTATGTCACCAACAGTCAATATAGAGGGATGTACATTTGCCTTTCTGGGTTTAAAAACTTTCAATCCCCATGTCAGCTTCCATCAAACAAGGAAAAACTCCCAGGAAATCTTCTTCATCTCACACTGTGCCATGTGTGAACTTCTCATAAACCCTATGACAAAAGGGGTCAAGAAACTAACTATTTATTTACAATGTAATAATGAGTCAGAGGACATTGCTTCCTACTGGTTTTCATGCTTCATTGCTCTTAAAATGGGATCATCTATGAAGTGGTCGTCATCATCATCGTCATCGTCATCAAGTTCGTCCAAGTCATCTAGTATTGACTGGTTCATCTTCTTACGAGATTGTCTCCGGTGCTTCTTAGGCTCCAACCTTGGTTCTGCTTGCTTGACACCCATATCTCCCATCTTGTACCTGCAGAAGACATAATCCATATATATCATGAACCAAAGAACGCAAAATAACGAGAAATCAATGAAAAACATGGAAAGTTTTTGGAAATTATTCAAGGAAAACTGAAAGTTAAACAAGTTTGGTCAAGAACTACAAAACTTGGGACTTTTATCACAGTGGTCCAAAATCATAGCAAAGTTCTTCTACATGTAATCAAATTATCCATAAATAGATGGCTTGTACAATTGTGGGCAATAAAACGAAGAATATACTCGAGTACAGATTTACTAAAAGTGCATGGATTTTCTAATGATTTGACAAAGTATTTTAGAATACCTCAAAAAACATAAGTGTGGAGTTGTGCGCTGAGTTTTGAAAATAGAAAATTTGTTTGATTAAGAGTTTTAAAAAAAGTTATTGAGTTTTAAAGAGAGTTTTGAGTTTTATTTTAAGTTTTGAGTTTTTAAATTTTGAGTGTATTTTGAATTTCTTTTGATTTATTTTTTTAAAATATTTAAGAAATTTTTATTTTTTATTTTAAATATATAATTTTTATTAAAAAATTTTATTTTAAATATTTTATATTTTTTAATATTCTAAACTCAAAATACAACTCCACATTCAAATAGTAACCAAACACATAACTCAAAAATCAATTTAAAAACTATTTTCAAAATTCATAACCAAACATATAACTTAAAACTCCACACTATGCTCAAAACTCCACACTCAAATCATAACCAAAAACATAACAAAAAAATTAAAAATTTAAAAATATATTTATAAAACAAAACAAAATAAAATATTTTAAATAAAAATTATATATTTAAAATAAAAAATAAAAAATAAAATTTTTAAATTTTTTATTATTTAAAATATTTTAAAAAAATACAACACACAAATGTATGAAATACAGTACACATTAAAATAAATAAATAAATAAATATGTAAAATATAAGATATTTACCCTAAAAAAAATAAAACTAAGAAAATTTTTAAATATTTAAAAAAATAAATCTAAAAAATTTTAAAATACAATTCAAAACTCAAAATACAACTCAACTTTTTTCAAAACTCATAACCAAACAAATTTTCTCTTTTCAAAAATCAACTCATAACTCAAAATACGACTCTAGACTCAAATCATGATTCTAAAAATAATTTTAAAAAATAAAATAAAAAAATCTTTTTTAAATCTTTTTTTTTTTTAAATAGAATTTTGAAAAGAGTTTGGTTTTGAGTTTTAAAAAGAATTTTTGTGTTTGGTTATGATTTTTGAAAGTAATTTTTGAATTGAGTTTGGTAATGTTTTTGAATTGTGTGTTTGGTTAACAGTTTTGAAAAGAGTTTTTGAAATTTTTTGATTGAAATCACAATTCCAAAACAAAAACCAAACGGCGCCCAAGATTTTCTCTGGGATTTGTAGTCTATAGTCGAAAAATAACTCTTTTTTAAATAAAAAAATTCTAGTAGTCTATATGCTTGACAATTACATGGATGACTAGCATAAATCTGATAAAAACAAACATGGAAGTGACCAAAAAGACGTCTAGGCAAGATATAATAGAGCCAAGCAATTTTAACAGAGACCAAAAACAAAAAAAATTCCAGATTATAACAACCACTATTACACAATGCCAGACCCAATAAAAGGAAAGAAACACGAGTGAATGTATGAAACCAATAAACTAATTGTGTGTGTTATAATGGAGGCCTTTGTTATTAACAAACTATATAAGCATGTATCACAGAAAATATCAGTCATGATGCATTACGGAATTTACTTTTGCATACCTTACATCTCCCTCTCTTTTGGTTCCAACTGTTCTCAACTGAAATTCCTCTCTGATTTTGATCTCATCAAGCAGTTGGAAATAGTATGGATATCTTTCCCAATCACCTTTCACAATGCAACCGGGTTCACCGAGATGCAAGCAATCATTGAACGAGCATTTTGTGGGCTCACCATCCTTGAGCATTCTCCGAATCTGAGAATGAAGGCATCAGATAGAAACAAACAACACAATGTGATGTCAGAAATTCAGAATTAGGCATACAACAAGGGCATGGTATCCTCCATCCCCTTGTCCCAAAACACTCATAACTGCTGAATAATGACTTGATATTCCGAACTCGAAATTCTCACATGATCCAATAGCTGTTAATTTCAGGACAGGGGGTGGTTTTGGGGACAGGAACCTTGGCCTACGAAAAGAACCAAGTGAAACAAAATATTCAAAGTTGAAAGCAGAAACCTCCGGGAAATGTTGAGCAATTGATTGTTTTGTTACTTTCATCAAACTAGGTTGGTTAAACCCAGGAGTATCTACAAGAAATCCCCCTCCAGATAATGGAAGAATAGAGACATTGCGAGTAGTGTGCTTCCCCCTGCCACTTCTTGTTGACACTTCTCCAACATGCTGATCTGCAAACCACTTGCTGCCTAGAATCTGAAGCACGGTAGAGATTAGAGGAACAAATAGTAGACTGACTAGTGGACACAAATATGGGTAGAAAAAGAAATAGAAGATCATAAGACCAAGTACAAGCAAAGAGAGAAAACGTACAGAATCAAACCAATTATCCCCTTCAGCGGCACCAAGAACATGCTTATTGCTTCTCAAAGCATTGATCAGACTGGACTTCCCTACACCACTTGGACCCACAATAACAGAGGTCTGCTCTCTCAAAGTGAACTCAAGAGTATCAAGTCCATATTTTGATTTGACACTGCAAAAAATTGGTTCATAGCCCCAGTTGCGAAGCCTAATTTTCCATGCTTCCAGTGACTGCATAATCCACCAAGGCTAACAAAATTTGAAAACTAGCAACAAGAT
Source organism: Camellia japonica (assembly GCA_030407325.1). Classification (NCBI taxonomy): domain Eukaryota; kingdom Viridiplantae; phylum Streptophyta; class Magnoliopsida; order Ericales; family Theaceae; genus Camellia; species Camellia japonica. Next base: position 164,763,306 of record JAPPVO010000017.1, read on the forward strand.
AACAAATAGAAGGCTGAAAATAAATAGAATAACACAATCTCATATGTATATATATATATCAAATCCTATCAAAACAAGATGCAAATGCCAATCCATCTGTTAGAAAAACAGTACCATAACAAACTTTAGCAAGCAAAGTTATGCTTCCAGTATTCTTAAAAACTTAAGCCACAGTTAAGTATGATTTACGCATTAACTCTCCTATGCGAATCATGCACTTGAGAGGAAAACCTACAATTTCATTTTTCAAGCAATTGACAATTTGACATAAGCAAATGCAGCGATGTCTAACTAGCACATTAAAGATTCAATGTCACTACAGCATTCACAATGTTTCCAGTAGTCTTAAAACCTTAAGCCACATTGAACTATGATTTAGGCATTATCTCATACACATTAACTCTCCTATGCGAATCATGCACTTGCGAGGAAAACCTCAAATTTCATTTTTCAAGCAATTGACACAAGCAATCTAACTAGCACATTAAAGATTCAATGTTACTACAACATTATTCACAATTTGCTTCAAAAATTCAAATTCAATTTCATATAAGATTCACACAAGACATTGAAAGAGAATTTGAGAATGACCTCTTCATCAACAAGCTCTGATTTATTCAGTGCCAGAGTGAGTGGTATTCCTGTCGACTCGGCCTCAACCAAAAACCTAGTGAGTGAGAACGGCTCAACCTTCGGCTGATCCATAGAGAACAAAACTAGCAAATGATCAATATTCGCCACCGGAGGATCAAGAATCTCAGTCTTCCTCTGAAAAACATTCTCGATCATTCCTCTACGATCCACCCAATCAATAGACCCTACCAAAACCTTGTCCCCAACCAGTACTCTCCTCTTGATCTTCTTCAACACAGCTTTCACTACACACAACAATTCAACTCCAACTCTCTTCTCTTCCGAAGATTCAACCGATTCAGCTGTGGAAGTTTCTGGAGAGTCCGATTGAACAACGACGCGCATGAAATTCGCTTGTGCGGAGGCGACCATGCCGATGGCTTGGTTCTGAGAGAGATCAGGCTTGTCTTCGGGGGAGAGAACAGGTGCGAGATTGGAGGAGAAGTGCTTGACTGTTTGGCGTGCCTTGAGGAGGTTCTTGTTCGGTTTTTTCGAGACATTGTTAGGGTTGTTGTGTTGTCTGGCGGTTATAGCGAATGAGAGGAAGCGGAAGGAGGGGAGGCGGCGGAGGACGGTGGCGGAGAGAGGGAGGCACGGGGTCGTGCGGTGGCGGAAGATGGAAATGGAGGCGATCGGCATGTGGTGGTTGGTGGTGGCTTTGAGAGAGAGAGAGAGAGAGAGAGAGAAGTTAGGGCTTGGGTAGAGCGAGAAATTGTAGAGAGAGAGTCATGACTAATGAGTACTGGTTGTTATGTAACTGTTATATGTATCTATACTATATATATATATATATATTTCAGTTTCTCTCTCTCTCTAGCTCTAGCTCTAGCTCGAATGGCGACCAGCAAGTTTCAGCTTCAGCTTCTTACTTTCCTTGTTATGCCTCGTTTGAGAATCCTCCTTTTTAGTCAAAAAGTCAAAAAATTATTAAATTAGTTAAAAAGTCAATAATCTATATCAAAAAAGTCAAAGATTCTCTTTTCTCTTTACTTTTTACATATCTTTTCATAAAAAGTCAAAAAAAATCATCTTAAACATACTAATTTTTTTAATTCTATTTTAGTCAAATAGCTAAAAAGTTATTAAATTAATCTGTTGCCAAACGAGACTTTAATTAGTCTGTTGCCAAACGAGGCTTAGTGTTCTGTGCTATATTGCCAAGGCAAAATAGTACAAGCCGGATTTGGTTCATTACGGCGTCGTTTTGTCATTTGGAGGCCCACTAATTACAAACGCAGATGCTGGAAAACTAATGGCCCACGCAGCCCAGCTAACCAATGGATGGCGGCCTATTTTAGAAAGTGGGTCAAAACTTGATTTTTTTTAATTAAAAATGTATAAAAAAATAAAGAAGTGATGTGATTAAAAAAAATTTAAAAATTATTTTTAACCAACTTTTTAGAATAAGTTTGAAGTAAATAAAGTATAATTTCTTATGTTTGTTAATAATTAATTTTTTAGTTTATTTAAATTATTTATTTCATAAGTTATAAACAGGAGTTGAGCAAAATTCTGGGACAATTACAAAAAATGAAAAAAAAATATAATAATCCCATATGTTGCATCAAACACTGGTGTTGAAGATTTTGAAGTTCAATAAATTTTGCAAAAGGGTTTGAAAACAATATTTAAGTCGCTACTTAACCCAATTTATAAATATATAGAAATTTATTTAACTTTTGTATTTTGTTTGATGAAAGAGAATGTACATAGAAAATGTATCACACGATTCACAAGATTTGGGGCTAGAAAAAATAAAAATAGAGGGAGGGCTTAGGACATAATTTTTTTTAAATTTTGTTAGTGCAATCCTGGCCTGAACCAGGCCCGCCCAATGATAATTCCTACAAGTGACACCGATTGCCAAATGTTGTCCAATAGTTCAGGCCCAAATTCTTTGAAGAGCTCATGGGCCTTAGCCCTTACATAGCAAGAGTCATCTATGTACATCATTTCTTTTTTGGGGGTTCTTGGGATGTTTTATATCTCATTTTTACATGCTATGATTTTAATTTTTAAATTTTCATTCAGTATATATATATAGACAGAGAAATATGGGAACTACGCTGAAAGCAGTGCATGAGTCAGAACACTTGCACAAATAAATATTTTTAAATGAAAATGATTTATAAGTAAAATTTTTATACATAAAACTCGTATAATTATGATATTTTATAATACTAAACTAAGATAATGGATAAAATATCATATCATTTTGTATAAAAAAAATTGTATGAAAATTATGTTGTCACTAGGCATGGTCATAGTGTGTGCGTCAATTGAATCTAAATAACAATAATTCTAATAATAATAATAATAATAATCTCATGCTAATAATATAAAATTAATCAGTGTGTTTGGTTTGATTAAGTTTTTTAAAAATTAAGTTTTTTGGTTTTCGTATTTTTTTGTTTTTAGTGAATATTTTAAAATTTTAAACATTTTATTTACTTTTTTAGATGCACCTTACTTAGATATATCTAAAAAGTAAAAAATTTGTGAAAAAATATTTTTTAAAAATTAATAAATATATAAAAATACAAAAAATGAATTGAATTATTGTATTTTTGGTATTAGTGAATTTTTAAAATATTTTTTTCACAATTTTTTTACTTTTTAGGTATATTTATGTTAGGTATGTCTAAAAAGTAAAAAAAAAATTACTTAAAATATTAAAAAAAATCAATAAAAACAAAAAAACACGAAAAATAAGAAAGTAAAATTTTCTGAAAAGTATTTTTGAAAACCTATAACCAAGCAAAGTAAATATATTTTGGAAGTGAGTGGCCGACCAACACAATTCATCACAAACTATTCATGGTGTGATCAATTTAGAGACCTCCCATCTCATATGAAAATTTCAAATTCAAAGTTAAGTAGGTAGGTGATGCTTCTTTATCTTGATGAAATTATAATATGGTAATATTACAGTGTCATCTATCAATAAGAAGGAATAATTTTGACCAATAATATGTTCTTAGGCCTCGTTTGGGAACCCTCCCTTTTAGCCAAAAAATCAAAAAGTTACTAATTAGCCAAAAAGCCAACAACCCATACCAAAAAATCAAAAATTCTCTTTTCTCTCTACTTTTTGCACATCTTTTCGTAAAAAGCCAAAAAGTCATCCCAAACATACTAGTTTTTTTTAACTCATATTTTAGCCAAATAGCCAAAAAGTTATTAAATTAGCCTGTTCCCAAACGGGACCTTAGTTAGGGATAAGATAAATGCAATGATATATGGCCACAATTGTGTGATATTTGCAAATCAAGTTGATAATACGAGACTTACATAGGCACAATTATGGATTAAACTTTATATGTCAATATCAACTTACAAAATAACATTCAACATTGTGGAAAAAAAGACGCTCCGTGAGAGTATCACAGCATTCGCGGGCCCTATTCTTGAGATAACAGATTGTCAGCCAGATTTAATCCAATCCATAGAAAGAGATCCATCCCCAAAGCATTAATGGAACTCAAGTACACGTCATAGAAGAGGCTAAGTTTCGATCAGAATATAGTGGTGGATCGCCGAAGAGAGTCAACTGGAGAAAACCAAACAAATCCGCACTCCTCCGGATTCGAACCTAACTCACTCCAGTGAAGAAAACTGTTATCTCCACTAGGCGGCCCAGGTGATTAATTACTAACATGCTTTCAAAAGGAAAAAAATAAAATATAAATATAAATATATATATTTTTTTTTTAACCTTATAATGGGCGTACATAGCCAAGCACTTCAAAACTAAAGTCCTGATTTGCAAGTGAGTTAGATTTAGGTTGGAACTAAAAAAATATAAAAAGATAAAATATGTTAATAAGATAAAATAACACATATAAATCATAATCATTTCATTTTTTTCTCACAAAAAGTTAAAAGTCAAAAAGTTCTTTCCAAACAAAACTAATTTAGTCCGGTTAAATTAGTTAAAAAACTAAAAAATCAGGCTAAAAAGATTATCCTAAATATTTTGTAAAAAAATATAATATCCTATTTTGGAAGTAAGAAGGATAGATTGATTTATCAAAGTTGTCAAAACAAAGGGCAATAAAAATTTCTGAGATGACTGGAGGGAGTAATTTTATCATCAAGATAAGCTTATGAATATTTACAGACTAAGACCTATTTTTATCAATTAAGACAGAGATTTGGTAAATTAGATATAAGAAAGTTTAAGTTTGTAAGTGTTCATAACATTATTATTAGGCGTGAAACGTTGGAAATTAGGTTAAGGGAGGGGTCGGGAAGTCTGAAAAAATGGACTGTCAGTGGCCTAGAGAAGAGGAGTAAAGTTGGGATTAAGCGGGTTCAAAAAAAAAAAAAAAAAAAAAAAAGGGGGGGGGGTGGACAATAATTTAGAAGGCAGATCCAAATAAATTTAGAAAGAGCTATTAGAAGCACTTCATATTAGAAAGAGTTATTTGAAGAGTGATATCTGAACCTAAATGACCTATTACAAATTCTAATCCCGTTTTAATGATTCAAATCGTTTATTTTATAAAATCATATATATATACATAAACAAGGGTGAAGTTAGAAATTTGATTTTTTTTTTTTTGGGGGGGGAGGTGGGGAAGGTATGTATGCAAAATATATACACACACTATATATAAAAATAATAATAAAAAGTGACATATACCATTTATATTAATAATATCAACTTGAAAAAAATTATATTATTAACTAAAAGGTGAAATAATAGAAGATCATTTCATTATATATTGTAAAATAATATTAAAATAGTATTACTTTTTAGGGAAAATTATCCAAAAGTCCCATATATCAGATTAGCAACCCCATTTAGTCCTACCAATTAACGCATATACTGATAGATCCCATAGGTGATAACATTATCACTAATAGGTCCTATTTTGATTTATATTTTGATATTATGGTCGCTCCTACCCTTTCATTTACTGCGTCACACCTCACTGTCACACATCACACTGTCACACACGTCACACAGCAAAAAGTACTATAGGGCATTTTTCCCAATGTGACACCCAAACACATACTGTCACACTGTCACGCTGTCACACACGTTACACAGCAAAAAGTACTATAGGGCATTTTCCCAATGTGACACCCAAACACATACACACGTCACACAGCAAAAAGTACTATAGGCCATTTTTCCCAATGTGACACCCAAACACATACTGTCACACTGTCACACACGTCACACAGCAAAAAGTACTATAGGGCATTTTTCCCAATGTGACATCAAAACACACACCGTCACACTATCTCACATAACCCAACAAACAAGGGCATTTCAGGAAGATACACATACTGCAGGACCAAACAGAGTAATAAAAATATTTAAGGACTAATTGCACCAACATTTCACATTACGGGACTTATCAGTAACTCTCCCTATTTTTTATTAGCTATTGAAATAAATAGTTAATAAACTGTTTTTTTTTTTTAATTATTTTAAATTACGCATAATCTTATATGCATGCTGTAAATACTAATAAAATATAAAAAATAATATGTAATTTTCCAAAATTGGGGGCACTCTCGGTCCCACTGTAATTCCGCTCCTGGATATAAACCATATTTTGCGATGTGTACTAAAAAAAAGATATACTCCATTTGATTTAGTTTTTAAAATGAATTTTGAGTTTTGAATTATATTTTGAATGATAAAATTTTGAAATGAATTTTGAAAGAGAAAACTTATTTAGTTTCGAGTTTTGAAACTAATTTTTGAATTGTATATTTTAAAAATTGTTTGGTTATAAGTTTTGAAAAAAAAAAATTTTGAAACTAATTTTTATTTAATTTATTTTTTAAAATTTTTTATTTTTTATTTTGTAAAAAAATATTTATTTATTTATTTATGTATATTTTAGAACAAAATATTTTTTTATTTTTTAAAATTATTTAAAAAATTTAGACAAAAGTTATTTTAAAAATAAAAAATATTTTTAAAAATATTTTTTAAATATTTTCAATATTCAAAAATTTTATTCTTTTATTTTAAAATTTTATTTATTTTATAAATATTTTTTAATATTTAATTTTTTAAAAAATTTTAAAAATTTTTGAATCGCCCATATATATCTAAATTATAACAAATTATTTGGCCAATACTTAAAAAAATAACAAAATATTTTTTAAAAAATAAAAAATATATTTTTTTCAAAAATAACAAAAAAAAATTAGAGAACAAAATAAAAAAATATTTTGTTTCAATTTTTTTGAATTTTAAAAAGAGTTTTGAAAACTTATTTAGTTATGAGTTTGTTTTTTAAAATAAATTTTTGAAATTTTGATTTAAAAACAAAACGAAACGCGACCATAAATTTTCAGGTAAACTATCAATCTTAATAGTTAGACTTTATTCTCATCAAATTCTATTGAAAACAAGTCCTATTAAAATTGTAACTAAAAATGTTTTTTTATGATAATTTTTTGTGCATATCGCTAAAAATTAACAATTAGTGACTTTTTTGTCATGATTTTTATAAATTGTCACTAAAATTTACAATTAGTGACGTTTCCCTATGGCTAATTTTTTAAACTATCGCTGAAAGTTAAAAATTAATAACTTTTTAAGACAATTTTTTAAAATTGTTTCTAAAACTTATACTTAGTGACATTTTTTGTGATAAAATTTTCAATCTGTGCCCTAAAAATTAACAATTAGTGATATTTTTCAATAATATTTGATAAATAATACCATTAATTATTATAAAACTTATTAAATAATAAATTCACAATTAAAACCTACCCATAAATCCCCTCAATTTTTCCTTATAATTTTTCCCAATGGTGTGTTTGGGTAGGAGTTGGGGTGTTTGCTGTGCACAACATTGTTATGTAGCTTTATGAACTTATTTTGAGATCCGTTTTGATAATTCGAACTGTTTACATTTTAGAGTATATCTAGTAGAATATATTTGTGAAAAATTAAATTAATCGGATATCGTTAATCCTTTCATCCATTCACATTTGTATTCATTTTAATATTTTAAATCACAATGTCATTTATTTTTGAAGATACAAATATGAGTAGATGAAAAAATTAACGTCCGACTAACTTAAATTTTTACAAATATATTCTACTTAATATATTTTAAAATATAAACGATTCAAATTATTAAAATAGGTTATAAAATATTAATTTATAGAGCCGACAGTAATACCCGCTGTGCTGGTGCACAGCCGGCACCCAAATCCGTTTGGGTATGTCTAATAAGTCCAAGCTTATCCACCTAAGATACTCTTCCACAATGGGCACGCACAACAATCGTAAGCCGATAAGGAAAGAATACACCCCTCCATACATAACTTGGCACGCCGTCAGTGTCACTCCCTACAACTTGATATGTGGGTTTAATTTCAGTTTTTTGAATTTAATTTTTAAAAAAATTAATTTTTTATTTTTTCATATTTTTTTTAGTAAATATTTTTAAAATTTTAAGTATTTTTTTAATATTTTTTAAGATATACCTTACTTAAATATATCTAAAAAGTAAAATATTTGTAAAAAATATTAAAAAAATTAATAAATACACAAAAATATTAAAAAAATATACTGAATTTCTGTATTTTTTGTATTTTTGGTATTTAGTGATTTTTTTAAAGATTTTTTTCACAAAAATTATACTTTTTAAGTCTATTTATATTAGGTGCGTCTAAAAATTAAAAAAATTACTTAAAATATTAAAAAAATAATTTAAAAAAAACAAAAAATAAGAAAGTATAATTTTTGAAAATTTTCAAAAAACTAGAAACAAACATAGGGAATAGTTTTCTTTTTCCCACACCAACAAAAAATATATATATATATATATATAATAATAATTAGGGAGAATTTCAAAAAAAAAGTAAAAAGTAAAAAAAATAATTTCCAAATGACAAAAGTACAAAATTTATTTACATAATCTAATATATAAATTATTTATACCTCCATCAGTTTAAAATTATTTTCTACCCTCAATTATTTTATTTTATTTTATTTTATATTCTCCCTAATAATTACATTTCAACAGAGTTTGATAATTTCTATATAAAAAAAGTTATTATAGATTAAAAAAAGTAAAAAAATCATTATATTGTTTGACATTAGTCAAAAAAGTTTTAAAAAAAATCATATTTTTAATACATTATTGAGATGTTTGACCTTTTTTTTTGTATTATTAAATTTTTTTAATTACTTGTTGTCAAAAAGCCAAGTTAATGACCTTAGTCTCTTTTTATCAAAAATTTGTTAGTCACTGACATGGAATGGAAGAAAAATAATCGTGTGTTTGGTTTAGGTTTTTCGGATTAAGTTTTTTAAAAATTGATTTTTTTTGTTTTTGTTTTTTTTTGTTTTTAGTGAATATTTTTTAATTTTAAATATTTTTTTACTTTTTTAGATGCACCTTACTTAGATGTATCTAAAAAGTAAAAAACTTGTAAAAAAATATTTTAAAAAATTAATAAATACATAAAAATACAAAAAATGTACTGAATTCTTATATTTTTTTTATATTTTTGGTATTTAGTGAATTTTTAAAAGATTTTTTAATAATTTTTTTACTTTTTAGGTGTATTTATGTTAGGTGTGTCTAAAAAGTAAAAAAAATTGCTTAAAATGTTAAAAAAATTCAGTAAAAACAAAAAAATACGGAAAATAAGAAAGTATAATTTTCTGAAAAGTGATTTTCGAAAAGTGAAAATAAGCAAGGTGAATATTATCATATATTTTATATTGAAAATGTATGTTTTATCTTATTTATGTTTATATTTTCACATTATATGCATTAATTTCGATTATTTTAACATTATTGTAAAATATTGATATAATTATTTAAAATTATAAAATTTACTATATATTTTTCTTCAAATCACAATGAGGTCAGTGTAATGTAATTTAAAAAAATAAAAAGAAAATAACAAAGTTAGCAATAGATAAGACTTTTTTTTGGGTAGGTACAATAGGTAAGACTTGCTCATCAGAATGACCCATCTCCTGCTAATGTGGACTCTTCTGTCTGATCATAATCTTCTAATCTGATTTTCTGTGGGCTATCTGAAGACATAAACGTTATCAAACCCACGTTCTCAGCTTGTTTTATGGTATTTTTTATTCTAAAAAAAATGGTTAAGACATGATCATTAAACACACATTGATTATAAATTTTTATTATGGTTGAGGTTAGTGTTATACCGTGTCATTTTTGTGCCATGTTATTGTGAATTTTTATTTAAAATATTATAATATTAGCACAACTTATTTAAATAAACATATCAATTATTTTAATATTTACTTTATCTACTTATAATCGCATCAACCTGAACAAAATATACCTAACATGATTAGTATAATAATAAACAAATTATATGATTTATTTTAAGCCTACTTATTTCACGCCATATATATAAGTAATTTGTTTAAACATTAACATTCACAAAGATAATATGTATATCAATATTCATAAAAATTAATAAATAATTCACTACACATCTCATACGGACCCATTAATATCCAAACATCCAATAAAATTTCAAAAACAAACAATTTTTCTTCTAATATTAAAATTTAATTCAATAGTTGAGAATAAAATATTTGAGATTCTATGACTACTTGGATTGAAATTGTATTTTTGATTACTTGAAGATTAATGGTGGATTCATGTCACTTGTCAACATAATTTTTTACATGAGTTTTAACCCTAATATAATCCGTTTTATATTTTTGAGTTGTATCATATTCGTGTTAATATCAAAAAATAGTTAAACCTAATTCTCTAATTATATATACGATTCCAATTATATTAACCATTCACGTGTCGGATTCATCACTATTACATTATTAAAATGGAATAGTAAGAAGAGTGAATTATGCCAAAAGCTTTATGTTGTGTTTGGTTGGGAGATTTAGGGAGGGATTTGGAAAGGAAAATGGAAAAGGTGTGTAAAATTAAGTGAAATGTAGGTATATTTTATTCACATTTCACCTAACTTTTCCCTTTCCCTTTCAAATCCCTCCTCAAATCCTCCAACCAAACACAGCGTTAAACTTTGTATTTTTTTCAATTAATGAGATATTTAGAATGATCTAAATAAATATATTTTTTAACTTTTTATGAAAAAAAATGAAACATGGATTGAGTTTGATATAATGTGATAAAGAGGTGATATAACTCAAATAAAATGATTGTAATCCAAATAAAATAATGTGTTAAAATAACATGTATTTTTTTAACACATATCAAACACTCTCGAGTTTTTAAATTAATTTTTTGTTTTCTTGTCTAAATTGGCTCAATATAACCAATGTAATTCTAAACAACCCGTGATAAGAAAAAGGACTTAAGAACTTGTAAATTATAGTCAAACTAAACATGGAGTGGGGTAGGCGGCCACTGCCGACCATGACATATACTTTAATATTATTATTGGAAAATACTAAAAACAATTCTAAGTATTGTCAAGAGTTGTTTGGAAATATATTAAATAAGTGTATTTATTTGAATCACTTTCGATTTGTTTGGTTCTTATTTTTATGATTTATTTTTCAAAATATTGAAATTTTTTATTTTTCATTTTTTCATTGAATTTTTATAATATTCTAAGTAATTTTTAAAATTTTTAGATATACCTAACATAAATACACTTACAAAAAATAATATTTTTGATTTTTTTTTATAGAAAATTCACTAAATACCAAAAATATAAATAAAAAAAAAAAACGAGAATTTAGTATATTTTTCGTATTCTTGTGTATTTATTGATATTTTAAAATATTTTTTTACAAATATTTTACTTTTTAGATACATCTAAGTAAGGTATTAAAAAGTATAAAAAATTATTTAAAAATTTTAAAATATTCAGTAAAAACAAAAAAAACAAAAACTCAATTTCCAAAAAATTAATCCAGAAAATAAAACAAAGCACACTGATTAGTTTTTTTTTTTTTTTAAAATTTTTTTACATATCTTTTTGTAAAAAATTAAAAGTACACTAAATAAGCAAAGTTCATAAAAAAGGTTCTTATTAACAAGTATCCTTAAGGGACAAGTAAAAGACAAAATATTTGAAGAACACAAGATATTTCTCACTGAATTCAATGCACTTTATTAAAATTAATTTACTTTTTAATAATTTTGCATATTTTCAAAGACACTTTATATACACTTTCCAATATTAAACAATATATAAGAGGCACTTGTTAGTATTTGCCTTCAAAAAATATATAAAAAGTGTATAAAGTATATTGAAATATATAAAAATATTTTGAAATATGTGAGAAGTGTAAAGTAATTATAAATCTTTTGATATTTAGGCCTTTTTGGAAATGAGAAAATAACAAAAAAGTCAAAAAGTCACTATAAATTATCACATAATTTTTTTTATTTTTCTACATATCTTTTTATAAAAAGTTAAAAATCAACTAAAATAGTCAATTCTCACACCGGCCTTATTACTTTGGATTCGTTTGCAAATTCAATATTTTAATTAAAAAGTTAAAAATCATAAAAAATGTCATAAATTTTATTTATTTGTTTTATTTTTTATATATATATATATATATATATATTGTAAAAAATAAAATATTTTAAAATTTTCACTTTTTATTTTAATTAAAATAAAAAAATCGCTTTTTTAACAAATCCATAAGCAAGTGAATGTAGTATATATAGATATAAGAAAAATATCGCATCAGTATATACTAAAAAAATCTTTTCAAATAGATAATATCCATCATAAACATTTATATAATATTATAATTTTTTTTATATGATTTTATAATTAATTTTTAAAACCACTACTCACAAGTAGGACGGTGCAAAATATCGCTCAATCCGTTAAAATCGCACCGATCCGTATCAATTTGCATCGCTCTAACCGCTAATCCTGGTTTAAATTTTAAAATTTATAATTCTCCAACAGAACCGTTCCGCTCCGCTATAGTTAATACATGTATATTTTTTAACTTCATGAAATATCATATAAAAATAGGTGAAGAAATTTAAGATATGAAATTTATTACAATTAGTGATTATATATGTGAAACATTATTTTGTAAAATTACTTTGTTATATATCTAAAAATATTATACAATTATTGTTAAATATTATGAATATATGATAATTAATTAGAATATTCTTCAATTCGTCAATCCGTCAAAAATCGCTTAAACTGTAATTTGTCAATCCGCTAATTCACTAACTCGTCATTTAATTTATAATTTTATTCTCAAACCATCCGAATCGCACCTCAATTACCCCTGCTCACAAGTAATTCTTCCATATATTCAGTCCAGTTTTTCCAAAGAAAACCATGAATGGCCTCAGATTCAACGGCGCGATGAGGAGATGGGACACCTCGAACGTGCCAAGGGTCAATATATGTGCACTTTGTGTTTGATTAATCAACCGAACCTGAATATCCAAATAAAGTCCTTCCAATAATGTAAATCCGAACCTCTTTCCAAACAAAGTCCTTCCAATAATGTAAATGGTTGCATTGTCTTGTCTAACATGGTTGGCTGGCTGATACAATTTCATATAATCGAATTATACCAAGAAAATAAATTTCCTCCCCGTACAGTTTTGCAACACTATAAATAAATTATTTATTAGTTTATGGTTATGAGACTGACTTTTCTCTAATCCGTGATCGGATTGGAGAGTATTATTAGACCCGTGAAGGTCCATCATAGGTTTCGTTTTAATAATCTGAACCGATAACGTGTAAAACTCGTCGAGTATTATATGTCTGTAAAAAATCATTTTGATCGGATATCGATAGCTACATGATAAAATCAATTTTGTATTAAAAAAAAATAGACGGTAAAAAAATAAACGGTTGACAGAAATCTGATTCAATGAGATAGTTATCGATATCCAATCAACGTGATTTTTTACAAGTATATAGTACTTGACAAGTTCTACACATTGAACGGTTTAGATTATCGAAACGAGACCCGTGGTAGGCCCACCAACACCTTCCAGTTCGTTTGGACCAAAGGGAAGTTCAACCCTATTTTTATTATATTATTTTTTAATTTTTTTATAATAAGTAAAAAAATCAATTTATAAGCGATTTGTTTTAGGCCTTCTTTGAAAATAAGTTAAAAAATTAAAAAATCAACATACTTCTTTTATCTTTTTATACACTTTCTTATAAAAAATTAAAAAATTACTAAAAAAAATCAATTTCTAAACAGATTCTTACGCTGTGTTTGGTTGGAGAATTTGGAAAAGAAATTAGAAACTGTAGGTGAAATGAGAATAAAATATATCTATATTTTACCTAATTTCACACACCTTTTCTTTTTTTATTTTCAAATCTTTCTCAAATCTCTTAACCAAATATAACATTAGTCTGAAGATGTTGAGATTGAGCTAATAATCATCTCACATAAAATATTTGTTTTGGAATAATATCATAAGAACAGTTTGATGGGACCATGAGTTCCTTCCAAGGAGATATTGGATTTCACAATCCAACTTTGGGCATGAAAATATCATTATACTCTTATTTTATAAAAATAATAAAATTACATTTTATATATTGAGAATTTTTTTTAAAAATTTATAGATTTAATGTCAATCAACTAATATCACCATACTATTACATAACAAATAGAATATATCTTATATCTCTAATTCAATACTACCATACTAATAATTATCTCACTAAATCTTATCATACTAATAATTTTATCCAATCTAATTCAGCATATAAATAGGCCTTAGAATATTATGTGGCACTATATAGTGCTTCTAATTAATGATGTAGTAAAAAACTTTTTAGATAGGGACAATATTGATTAAGTAATTAGAAAACAATTTTAAAAAGCAAACATAAATTATATTAACCTCTCATGAGGTATGAAGAAAATATAGTAAATTTATAAATTTGGCATAATTATATTTTCTTAAAGTTTTAATTCACATATCACTTAACTCATTTTTTATAAAATAAAATAAAAAAAACTGCTAATCATATATATGAAAAATGATATTATCATAATTTTTAACACTAAATTATATGTTTAACCCTGTTTATTTTTCCATGTTCATACTATCAATATTAGTTTTACTTATTTTAGTTCTACTAAAAAAGAAGTCAGTATAATTATGTCAAAAATATCGAACTTTCTATATATTTTTTTTAAATCTCAAGAGACGTCAGTATAATTTATCAAAAAAATAAATAAAATGAAGGGGAAACAAACAAAAAAAAAAGTGAGAAGCTAAAAAAATAATTACAAACTCATAAAAGTACGAGTGATTTATGTGCTAAATTATGCAAATGAATGTTGTACTTCATGAATTTACAATTATTTTTTTATTTCTATTTTTTTTGTTGTTGGTATTTTCACTATTAGGTCTCGTTTGGCAAGTTGGATTGGGACTAAAATATTCAATAAATCAAAACATATAGTATATAATTGCTGACTCGTTTTTCTTTTTTGAAGGGATTTTGTTGGTGCGATTGAAGGGCATAGGGATGGTCATGTGTCGGGTTTGGGATAAGTTTATAGAAGTCTGTCTCTTCTCAGTATCATATCTGGGGTAGAGCAAATCGAGGGTGACGGAAGCGGGGGCGGGAGGTGGATTAATTTTGTAACTTGAAAAATAAAAATATTAATAAAAATTATAAATAATATAATATATTATGAATAATAAGTTATACTTAATGAGAATTATATTATATAAGATAGAAAATAAATGAATAAAAATTCATATTAAATATAATATTTTAGTGTTTTAACTTTATTATAATAAAAGTAAATAAATTATATATATATATATATATATATATATGCATATAATTAGGGCGGGTTTGGGTGGAATGGGGGGGGGAAGCAAAATTCGTCCCTGCCCTACTTTTTAATTAAGCAGAAATGACTGAGGTCGAATTGTATATTATTGAAGCCGATACCTAGAATCTCTTAAACTTCTTCTCTAGTCAATTTGCGTATTTTGGTGTCGTTTGGGAAATGGGTTGGCTTTTTAGCTTTTTGACTTTTTGGCTTTTTTAGCTATTTTAGCCTGGACTAAAAAGCTTGGTTTGGAAAGGGCTTTTTGGCTTTTTTTGTAAGAGAATAGTGTAATGATTATGGGTTGGATGTGATGTTTTGTTTATTGTGGCTAAAATAGCCTGTTTTGTCTTTTGTGGCTAAAATAGCCAAAAAAGCCCATGAACCTTCTTCCCAAACGAAGCCAATGGCATTGTTGTAAATGTTAATCAGGTTGGATGCGGTGGGAGCACAAAATGAGCAAAAACATAGCAATTTAGCAGAAAAGCGCTTCCCACACGTACGGAGGGTTTTTCCTGTACATGTGGTGACATTTCCTACACGTGCGCCCGTACCTCGAAATTTGTGTACGATATTTTGAACTTGTTTTGAAAAGGTAGAAGTATAAAAGGAAGAAAAAAAAAAAAAAAACTAGAATAGGGTTCTGAAATTTTCCAAAGAATAGGAGAGGCTAGGGTTTGAAGAGAGGGTTCTCAAGCTTCAAGAATATCTCTCATGGTGGCTTCTTCTTCCTCTACCTTTTTCTCACTCCTCTATGAGTGGCTAGTTCTTCTTTTTCTAGGGTTTTGATGAAGCCCTAACCAAATAAATAGAGTTTTTTTTTTGGTTTTCATTGTTGCAATGGTTTGAACGAGTTGTATGGTGTTCAAGAAGTTTTTTAAATATATTTTTCATTATTTTCTTCAAGTATTTTACTTTCTATGATTGTTGAATGCTTTCCACGCAATGATTTTCTATTCTTTCGTGTTTAAGGTATGAGACGAGCTATACTACGAGGAATGAGTCATGTTACTACCCTAGTTTAGAACGAACAACTCGTTCTACTTGAGATATGTGTGAGTGATTTTCTGATCACACTGCCCTCCTTAGTGATTCAGCTGTAGAACACAGGCAGAATAGATGCACCCTGCTGTCCTACACAGAAAGAAAAGGCTCCGGCGGTGTTGTTTTCCACCCGGGGGCACTCCGACGATCAAGTCAGTATATCTCTTAAAGATAATCAAGTATTCAACTCACAAGCTTGAGTACAAAAACATACCTTTGACCCATGGGGTGCCTCTCTTTATAGCAATACAATCCTAATCCAATAGGAGCCTAACTCCAATGGACTCAGGATTACTGCCAATCTGGAACTCCAGTGGGACTAGGATAAACCCTCTAAGAGTTTCATCTTTACCCAAACTGAAGTCTTCTCTCAATCTAGGACTCTGTCCTTTATCCGTTTATCTCGGATTCCGATATCTTCGGAGATAACCTCGGCAACTCCGAGATCACCTCGGCGTAACTACACGGCACGTGGCACCTCGGCTGACACGTCGGGTCACCTTGCACGTGTTGGTACTCAGAAAATATATCCCCACAACTGCCCCTAGGTTCTATTACCTCGGCATTCTGAGGTGATGGAACCTATATTGTTCTTCTTTTCAGTACGTCGGCGTCAGAACTCTTCAGCCGAGGTCATTCTATTAAAGCCAACATGTCTTCTTTCAAGAACAAGAATTCAAATGAACTCCTCTACGCGCATGAGCTGTCATGCATCACTTCTCAACTGTTTCTCTTACGTGTTTTATCTTCATTGGCCCGTGCCTGTGACGCGCTGGTAAGCCGTCTTTCATCCGTTCGCGCCGTCTGACGCGTGCGTTGCCCTAGGCACAATAATTGCCTTATTTTGCCGCCGTTTCACTTTTTTGACAAAAACTCTTGCCTTTCCTTTTTTTTCTTCACCTTTACATATCAATTTTCTCTTGCTTTCTCTCTCTTTGAACTCGTTCCTTTGAATCTGCCATTGTTTAAGCTCGAAGCTCTGCAACCGTCTTCATCTCTTTCATTCCTGTGAAGCTCTCCGCTACTGTTTCAAACCGTCGTCTGTCCTCGACGAATTTCATTCCGGCCTCACTTTATCTGGTAAGCACACTGGCCCTTCTTTCCCAGTTCTTGTTGTTTCTGAAATTTCCTGCTTACTATATGCTCAAGCATTCAATTTGTGAATCACTCACTGAATGTATCTTATTTTATGATTTTGCACATGTCACGAACACTTTGCACTGTTTCACCACTATTCTTGACCCTCAACCCTTTGTAATCTTCGTGTTTCTAATAGCCCATTGTTTGTTCTTGAATCTGAAATTTGCCTTTGTTTTCTGCCTTTTGTATTTTTTCCAGATTTGTGCCCTTGATCTTCGTCTTCATAGTTTTAGGTTTGGGATTTGTTTTATAGAACCTTCAATTCTTAGGAAAAACTGAAACAAGCTTTATCAATATATACCTGAGTTTAAGCCGAGGTCCCAAAAACCCTTTAAAAGCATCCTGTTTCTGTAGCCAAGTACCTTTATACCAAAATCATGGGTATGTAGAGACATAGGGTAAACACCCCAACCAAACTTGAATTTTTAGGCAGAGTTCTCTATTCCTGATGACGTCCACCTTAAGCAGCTGGGATGATGATTCCATCATGCCTACAGACAATACAATGCATTTCCCTGTTGTAGCTTTTGTTGAATGTGGACTTCGGCTCCCACTCAATCCCCTATTTCGTGAAGTTCTTCACTACTACACCTTGAACCCTATGCAACTCACCATCAATTCCTTTAGAACACTTAATGGTATCATAGCCTTAGCTCGGCAGGAGAATGTTAGGATCACTCTCGCCGATATCCAATATTGTTATACTATGTGCCGCCCTTAACCTGAAAGAAAAGGTTATGTGTATTACCTCAAGCCGAGGTCTACCGAATTTAAAATCGTAGCCGACCTCCCAGACTCCAACAAAGGGGCTGGAGACGATTATCTTATTGCTTCTGAAATTGGGAATTTGGCCCAGACGAAGAAGCCATCTCTACCCTCTTCCCCGAACAGTCAAGAGGGCAAGGGTAAGAGCCCAACGCCAATTACTTAGCTGTTGTTTTTTTTCCAAGTCTTCAAAGATTTACCTGTTTCTGATGTTGTGCTCCTTTTTTTTGCAGACGTTCGCAAGCCACCCAAGGACTTTTCGCCAGTCCTATTTCCTTGGAAAAAGACCTAAAGAAGCTCCTGAACCTTCGATCCAGAAGCGCAAGGCTCCACTGGTGTTGAACTTCATCCCCTCCTACAAATCTACCTTGCCGACGTTCCAAAAAGAAAGAAAAAGAGCTTATCGCCTCCTTCTGCTACTACTATACAAACCAATCAAACACCGTCCGGGCTGACCAAGGATCAACTTCTGATCTAGCTGATCAACTATCCACTTCAGCCCCATACTTAGTCCCAAATACCAGAAAGAAAACGTCGGCGAAGACTTGTCAAGACCGCCGAAATGGTTCGCCCAAAGCCTGTTGTGCAAGATCTCTGGCCGACCTCCCAGTCGATGCCGACGCTGTACCAACTCAAACAGTGTTCCGCCAAAACCAAAAAAACCAAGAAAGCCCAGCCAAAGGCCAAAGTAACTGAGGCTAAGGCTGAGGATGCCTTGCCTATCTCCCAACTGGCTGAGAGCAAGAAGACCGCTTCACCTCGGTCAAGAGGTCTGCTGAAACTCAACCATCAAGATCCAAAAATCAAAGAAGCCAAGGTCTTCTTCCTGCACAACTCAAAGTCCCAAATACCAAATGTCCCCGGTGACACCTGAGATTACCTGGAGAATAAGCCTGTTCTTGCCAGTGACAGCGCCGACGACATAAACGTCGGCGTTGCACTCAGCACAGCCTTTTCTCCCAGGTGATCTAGAAAAGAATGCTGAGATGAGTGAATTTGAAAATTATGCTTGATGCTTCAACGTTGCGTTCAAGTAAGTGTCTTCACTTATAACCTGTCTTCTTTATCTTTTTATACTTGTAAATTTTGCACTAACTTTTTGTTTGTGTCCTTTCAGGCTGTCAGCATGCACATTCCTTCTCCATGCAATCCTTTGAGACCAGGGAGTTAAATGACTTAAGAAGGAGTATTCTGCCCTTCAAAAGATAAACAGAATCTTCAAGCAAAGATGAAGACGTTGGAGGACCAGGCTGAGGCTGCTACTCAAGCCCAACAGTTAGCCGAAGAAAAGGCTGAATCGGCCGAGGCTATAAAGACGGTGCTGAAGCCCAAAAGAAAGACCGAGGAAAAGCAGCCCAAGCCGAGAAGGAACTCCAGGAGGCTTTGGCCACCAAGGATGCTGAGATCAAGGCGGCTGATGATAAGGCATACGCCCAAGGCATGGCTGTTACTGAGAATACAAACTTCAAGTCAGGCAGGCATGCAACAGGGGCTTCTCCCTGGTTGGATGTCTCTTGTCAAAAAGCTTAATATCCCAGATGACTCGCCATTGCGCAAGGCTGATGCTATTCCTCTTCCCTTTCCTCCTCCTCCACCTCCAAGGCAGGCTGAGGAAGAAGCTGAGTCTGAATCCGAAGCTGAAGATGAGGATGAAGACAATAATGATGAAGAGGCCTTGGTGAGAAAGTCTAAGGATGCTGCTGAGGTCAAGTCTCTTCCTCAAGTTGAGCAGATCCTAGACTTAACCCAAGATGAGGAGACTGAGATGGTGCCCAAGGAAGCTGATCCAGTTCATTTATCGTCTGACCTTCCTTTAGCTGAAAGAAGTCTTGATAAAACACTTGCGGAGATCGATGCCGAGATTGCGGTAGACAAAGATGCCGAGGTTATGGGAGAAAAAGATGCCGAGGTGGTTCTTCCAGAGCCCTCCGAGGTCCTAGCCCAACCATCTGTTAATGCTGAAGAAGATTGAATGTCTTTTGTACTTTTTTCTTTTTTGTACTTGTGTTTTCAGAACAATGTAAGCTTCCTCTTTATGGCCGACGCGCCTTTCTTTGTCACTTGTGAACAATTAACTTTTGCTAGGCCATAGTGCCTTTATTATACAACTGAAACTGTTTTTCTCTGAATGCTTTAGTCTTTAATTTCTCTTCATTGCTTCTGTATGGCTTTATACTTAGAATATTTTATGATTTACATAATTCTTCCTTTGCACAATCTTCTCGGGGTTACATACCTCGGGTATAATAACTGCAAATTTTACTTCGGCAAGACATTGACCTGCAATCTTTTCATAAATTTCAACAAGTATAAAACATATACTATTCAATGTTAACTTTGCAGACTTTTCTCAAGTTTCAACGAGTGTTTAAACAGCAATCTCAATCTGTCCTATTTGTAAATTGCTACAAATTTCAACAAGGATTAACATATACAGTAAACTTTTCTCAAGTTAGAATAAGTATTAAACAATGATCTACTTGTAAATTGCTGCAAATTTCAACAAGGGTTTACACAATTATATTTACCTTAACCTGTAAATTGCTGCAAATTTCAACAGATGATCATATGTCGGCTTAACTTTAACTTGTAAATTGCTACAAATTTCAACAAGTGTTAAACATCTTCTTTGGTTTATCCAACCAGTAGATTGCTATAAGTCTGTAAGCAATAACCTCGGCTTCACTTCGACTTGTAAATTGCTACAAATTTCAACAAGCGAAGAGAAACAGATATCTCGGCTTAACTTCAACTTGTAAATTGCTACAAATTTCAACAAGTGAAGTTAAAGAACCATCTCGGCTTACCTTTAACTTGTAAATTGCTACAAATTTCAACAAGTGGTAAGCTTTGTATCGGTTTGACCAACTTGTAAATTGCTACAAATTTCGACAAGTGGTAAACTTTGTATCGGTCTGACCAACTTGTAAATTGCTACAAATTTCAACAAGTGGTAGACTTTGTATCGGCCTGACCAACTTGTAAATTGCTACAAATTTCAACAAGTGGTAGACTTTGTATCGGTCTGACCAACTTGTAAATTGCTACAAATTTCAACAAGTGGTAGACTTTGTCTTCTCTGTGCCCCCAATGTGAACTTAAGTTCCACTTTGGTTCTCATTTTTTGTGTCTTCCAGAAACAATGTTAAGTATCTTAATCAATCATATGTGCTTGAAGAATTCCGAAAAGATTTTATTGATGACATCGGTAAAAAATAATGAACATCTCAATGATAGAAAAATTTCAAATTACAAGTGTTCCAGGGTCTTGGTAATGCTTTGCCCTCATTGTCTTCAAGCCGATAAGCTCCATTGCCTAACACCGAAGTAATTCTGTAAGGTCCTTCCCAGTTTGGGCCAAGCTTGCCCTCTCTGGGATCTTTCTTGTTGCCGACGACTTTTCTCAAGACTAGGTCGCCGACTTGAAAATCTCTTGGGTTGACCTTCTTGTTGTAAGCTCTGGCAAGCTGTTACTGGTATACTGCAAGCTGAATTGCAGCCTTCTCTCTTCGCTCTTCTAAAAGATCCAGATCTCGGGCTAAGAGTATGTCATTAGTCCCATTCTCAACTCCCTGGGTTCGGATCCCTGGGATGCCGACTTCCAGTGGAATTACTGCTTCTGTGCCATAGGCCATGGCAAATGGGGGATTCCCCCGTTGATCTGCCGGCGTAGTCCGATATGCCCAAAGTACGTTGGGCAATTCGTCTACCCACTTCCCTTTTGCTGCCTGCAGCCTCTTCTTTATTCCATCCAAAATTACTTTGTTGGATGCTTCTGCTTGCCCATTACTTTGGGGGAAACTTGGTGTTGAAAAGTAATTCTTGATCTTGAATTTTGCACAGAAGTTCTTAATAAGTTTGCTGTCAAACTGCGTTCCGTTGTCGCAACGATGGCTCTAGGGATGCCGAATCTGGTGATAATGTTTTTCCATATGAAATTCTGACTTCCACATCTCGGATTTGGCAAGAGGTTCTGCCTCTATCCACTTTGTGAAGTAATCTGTTGCTACCAGTGTCACGACCCAAACCCGGCCCTATGGGTTTAGCACCGTAACCGGCCAGTAATCCGAGATTACCGAAGGCCTGCTTAACAGTAATACAGTTTAACAGAGTTCAGGGCCTGGCGGAAGCCAATACAGTAAATAACTAGTGTCCATTGAGCTGTGAAAATCTGTATGCCAAAAACATTTTTCATGCATTCATACAGTTCAAACAGTACGGTCTATACAATCATATACAAACATTCAGTACGGGGACCTAATCCCTCGATAACAGTACAGTAAAAACAGTAGACAGTCTATACAGTAATACAAAACAGTAAGGAGACCGATGGGGAACACAAAACACCCCAAGCCATAGCATGGCAACTCGGAACCTTACAGTGAGGCACATAGGCTGGCTTGACAAAACTGGGACTCTACCCCGACGCCTCTAGCTTTGATCCGATGCCTGCACACCTACATATATATATGAGCAGTGAGCTAAAGCCCAGTGAATAACATAATGCGTAAAGAGGTTAAGAATGTAATGTCCTTACGGTAATGAAAATGATTCATTAAACAGTGTTTCAATCATTCAGTCAGAACAGTTAATCAATCATATGTGGTACATCCATTAGCATAGCAGTAAACGGTAGGTCTTAAGGACCGCACAGTAATGATGGCCAGTCATTCAGTAAACAGTATGGTTCCACAGGGGAACCGACAGAGCTCTGTAACAGTAACAGTAAACAGTAAGTGCTAAGGATGCCACAGTACAGTTCAGAATACAGGACATACATTCATTCAGTAAATAATAACAGTTCAATAAACAGTCCAGTTCAGTATTCAAAAGATAACCATTTTGAACATATCTTTACACAATCGTTACTCACAGAGATTGGGCTAATAGCAGCTAGAGCGTGTCCCCGAGAGCCCACCCTAAACAGTTAACAAATAGAACACACACTAAGTTTCACAGTCGAGAAGGATGATAATTAAATCCCTAAATTTTCTCGGTGTGGTTCTACGTCTAAATCCTCATTAAGATGCCTTAAACTAGGCCTAAGAATGCCTAGAATGGGATGAGGATGCAAAAATACACTTAGAAAATATTTTGCAAAGTTTGCTGAAAATAGGTGCTTCGCTCGAGCGAGCCTTCCTTCGCTCGAGCGAGCTTCCAAAATCAAAGGCTTCGCTCGAGCGAACAATCCTTCGCTCGAGCGGTCTGATGAACAGTAAAAGTACTGGATGCTCGATTTTACGCGCGATACCACGCTCGATGCTCGCTCGAGCGAGCCCTGAATAAAGGTGCTCGCTCGAGCGACCTTCGCTCGAGAAAGCCAAATCTGGAAATTTCCAGATTTGCCTTCCAAGCTCAAACCAAGCATTCTCAACTCAAATCTCGACCTCTTGGGCCCAAATTCTGGAAAATACATCTACATTCAATATACAACAAGTTTCAAGAGCCAATTTGAACATGCAAGGGCCAAGAGTTGGTCGATTAAAGCCATTTTTCAAACCCATTTCAAGAACAATTTCAAACATGCAATGCATGAACTTTAAACCAAAATCAAGCTTCAAACCTTGCTCTAATGAGCTCAATTCTTGGAAAACAAAATGAAAACATGGACTTTGATATAAACATGAGCATGCATGTACAATCCATCATGAATTCCACTTCAAAATGCACCAAAATGGCCATGCATGCATGAATTCAAGCATAAATCAACCTCTATGCACTAAATCATGGCTTGATTCTACAATGGAGCCTAGAACATGCAAGATGAAGCTCAAGACAACAAGAAGAAGATGGATTTTTCTTACCTAAGTCTCAATTACAAGTCTTGCAAGCTCAAATTAGCAATCTATGTTACAAATCTTCAAGTTCTTCTAGCAATTCACAAGATGAGCTCAATTCTCTCTTACTCTCCCTCTCTCTCACTCTATATTTCGGCTAAGACAAGGAGAATGGCTGAGGAATGTTTTAATTGAATGTATAAGTTCAACAATGTGAATAAACAAGGCCCACTCAATGGCAAAGTGGTAATTACGTCAAACTCTTTAATTGGCTCTATTTAATCTAATTTAATCATTCCTAAACAATTTTCAGATAAATATACCATTAAATCACAAATATTCTACTGATCTCAAAACTCTAAACGGTTCTTAATTCGGCCGCCGATAAGGCCTTCAATTAGCAGTTTAAACATATGAATTCAAACAGATAATCAATCAATCAAACAGATGCAATATGCAATTCAATAAATAAACTTATTCAATTTCAGTTTCGATTTCAATCAGTTTATTCAGTACTTCAGTTAATTCAATTATCAGTCATTATCAGTTCAGTTTAGCAGTAATCAGTACTATTCAGTGGTTTATCGGTAATCAGTACGAGGGTTGTTACAGTCTCCCCTCCTTATAAGGAGTTTAGTCCTCTAAACTCGAGTTACCTTCATTTGGAAGAAAACAGGATTCAGCGGAACAAATCAGGATATCGCCTAGCCATGTCATCTTCCCTTTCCCAAGTGGCATACACACCACCATGGTTCTGCCAGTCAACTTTCACTAGTGGGATCTCTTTGTTTCTCAGTTTCTTGATCCGTCGGTTTACAATCTGTATAGGCCGTTCCTCGTAAGTGTAGTCATCACTCAACACTACGAGTAGGCTCAATCACATGAAACGGATCCGAATAATCTCTCAACATCGAAATGTGGAAGACGTTATGCATATGCTCCATTTCAGGAGGAAGTGCAACTTGATACGCCACCGGATTGATTTTCTCAATCAATCATACGGTCCGACATACCGCGGCGCTAACTTGCCTTTGACTCCAAAACGAGTCTGGCCTTTCATTGGTGTCACTTTCACAAAAACGTGATCACCCACTTCATACTCTCTGTCCCGTCTTCTGACATCCGCATAACTTTTCTGTCTACTCTGTGCAGTTTTCAGTCTCTGCTGTATCAGTTTGATCTTTTCAGTCGTCTCATAACAATCTCGGGCCCAAGCAAAGGCCCATCTCCAACTTCTGCCCAGCAAATTGGAGATCTACACTTTCTGCCATACAATGCCTCGAAAGGCGCCATACCAATACTCGAATGGTAGCTGTTGTTGTAGGCGAATTCAGCCAACGGCAAATGACTTTCCCAGTTTCCCTGAAATCAAGGACACACATTCTCAGTAGATCCTCTAAAGTTGGATGGTCCTTTCTGACTGTCCATCTGTCTGAGGATGATAGGCACTACTCAGCCTCAATTCAGTACCCAATGCAGTCTGTAGGCTTTGCCAGAACCTCGATGTAAACTTCGAATCCCTGTCAGAAACAATAGACACAGGCACTCCGTGCTCTAACAATTTCATCAATATAGATAACAGCCAGTTTGTCCGCATTATAATTGTCTTGACAGGTAAGAAGTGAGCAGATTTGGTCAGTCTATCAACAATAACCCAAATAGAATCCATACCTTTCCTGGAGCGAGGTAACCAACGATAAAATCCATCGTGATATGCTCCCATTTCCACTCTGGTATGGGTAAGGGTTGCAGTAATCCGGCAGGTCGTGATGTTCAGCTTTGACTTGTTGGCAATGAAGACACTTGGACACAAATCGGCAATTTCTTTCTTCATTCCCGGCCACCAGAAATTCTGTTTCAGATCTTGATACATTTTCGTATTCCCCGGGTGGATCGAAAACTTCGAATTGTGGCCTTCTTGCAGAACTCTTCTTTTCAATTCAGTGTCATTTGGTACACACAGTCTTCTTGAAATTTCAGTACATTGTTGTCAAATTTGAACCCCGGTCTCGGTTTTGAATCTCTCTCTTCGATGATTTTCTTCAAGTAATCATCCAGTTGTGTTTCTCCTTAATTCTTCAATCAATGCTGGTTGAGCAGTAATGGCAGCTAAGGTTCCACCTTGTTCCTTCAAAACAATTTCAATCTCAGACTTTTCAAGGTCGCAAAGCAACTCCTTCTGTCCAGTCAGCAAACAGGCTAAGTTCCCAATCGATTTTCGGCTCAAAGCATCGGCAACGGTATTGGCTTTTCCCGGATGGTACAGAATCTGTAGGTCATAATCTTTGATCAGTTCAAGCCATCTCCGCTGTCTCATATTCAGTTCTTTCTGTGTGAAGAAGTATTTCAAAGTCTTGTGATCGGTATATACTTCACATGTTGCCCCATACAAATAGTGACGCCAAATTTTCAATGAAAAAACCACTGCAGCAAGTTCCAGATCATGGGTTGGGTAATTCTTTTCATGAGGTCTCAACTGTCGGGAAGCATAAGCAATAACTCTCCCATTCTGCATTAAAACACATCCCAAACCCTTATGAGAAGCATCACTAAAAACAGTGTAACCATCTGTACCTGAAGGTAGGGTAAGGACCGGTGCAGTCACAAGTCGGGTTTTCAACTCTTGGAAAGCAGATTCCCTCTGGTCAGTCCAGTCAAATGATATCCCCTTCTGTGTCAACTGAGTCAGTGGTAAGGCAATCTTGGAGAAATCTTTGACAAATCTTCTGTAATATCCAGCCAATCCCAAAAAGCTTCGGACTTCGGTTACATTCGTTGGTCTAGGCCAGTTCACTACAGCTTCAATTTTCTGCGGATCAACAGAAATTCCATCTTTGCTAACAACATGCCCCAAAAACATCACATGATCAAGCCAAAATTCACATTTAGACAGTTTAGCATACAGTTTCTGTTCTCTTAAGGTCTGTAGGGCAAGTCTTAGATGGTGTTCATGTTCTTCAACAGTCTTAGAATAAATCAGTATGTCATCAATAAATACCACAATGAAATCATCAAGGTATGGTTTAAAAATTCTGTTCATAAGGTCCATAAATGCAGCAGGGGCATTCGTGACTCCGAATGGCATAACTAAAAATTCATAATGGCCATACCTCGTTCTAAAAGCAGTTTTCCAATGTCTTCTGGTTTAACTTTCAGTTGATGATACCCCGATCTAGATCAATCTTGGAAAACACTTGTGCACCCTGTAACTGATCAAATAAATCATCAATACGTGGCAATGGGTATTTATTTTTCACAGTTACCTTGTTCAATTCACGATAATCAATGCACAGTCTCAGTGAGCCATCTTTCTTCTTCACAAACAAAACAGGTGCACCCCACAGTGAAGTACTGGGCCTGATAAACTTCTTGTCTAACAGCTCTTGCAATTGCACTTTCAATTCCTTCAGTTCAGTTGGGGCCATTCTGTAAGGAGCTTTAGATATTGGTTGTGTACCCGGAACTACATCAACAGTGAATTCAATCTCCCTGTCAATCAAATCCCCTGGTAGATCATCTGGAAATACATCTGGGAATTCTCTGACTATAGGAAATCAATTCACATCAGTTTTAACATCATCAGCAGACAGTCAGTACAGAACACAGATATCCTTTACACCCCTTTCTAATCAGTTTAACAGCTTTCACAGAAGAAATCAGATACGGAGGAGGTACTACTCCAACCCCATTAAACACAAATTCAGGTAAACCCGGTGGACGGAAAACAACTTGTTTGGTCACACAATCGATAGTAGCATGATATTTTTGTAACCAATCCATCCCCAATATTACATCAAAATGATCATATTCAATGGCAGTAAATCAATAAATGCATATCCCCAACAATAATCTCACAAGCAGGATACATATATGCACATGTCATGGATCCCCCAACAGGTGATGATACAGCTAGCAATAATTCATATTCTAAGGGTCTATTCAATTTTCGTGAAAAAGCATGCGACATAAGAATGTGTAGACCCCGAATCAATCAATACATATGCATTTTGAGCACAATAGAGAGGATACCTGACACAACAGTCTCAGTTTTTGCACGTCTCCCGGTACTAGGGCAAACACTCGGCCCTGCCTCATAGGCTCTTTCCCGGTAGCTTTGGGGTTAGGCTTTGCTACATTTGATGCTGCTGGCTCGGTGTAGCTTTACTACTAACTGGTGGAGCAGAAGGGCAGTCTTTAATTCTGTGGCCCACCTTGCCACACCTGAAACAAGCTCCAGAAATCTGATAGCAAACCCCTTTGTGCTTGTTGCCACATAGGAGCAGGGTGGAGTAAATCCACTCCCTTGGCTGGGGCTAGTTGTCGACCCCGTATTCTGTTTCTTGTTTGCAGGGTTATGCTTGCCTTTCTTAAACTTGAAACCCATGCCTTTTACCATGCCATTCAGTTGTTGGTGTTTCAGTTTTCAGTGCTTCAATATTTGATTCGGCCATCAAGGCCCTGTCAAGAACACCCACATAAGTTGGCAATTTCAACATGTTGACTCGGTCAAGGATAGCAACATTCAGGCCGCCTTCAAATCTCCTGGCCTTCTTGTATTCAGTATCCACCATATGTGGTGCATATCGAGCAAGTCGGTAAACTTTGTTTCATATTCAGCAACTGACATTGTGCCCTGTTTTAACTGTTCAAATTCAGTGACCTTCCTGTCCCTAACACACTGAGGGAAGTACTTTTCAAAAGGCTACTTTAAACTGAGCCCAAGTCATAACTGTATTATCATCACGGTAACATCCACCACCTTCTTGCTTCTTCTTGAAGGTGAAGGTTGCTAACAGTACTTTGTTTGCTCCGAACACGGAAACACTTCAAACAATTTTTCTCGCCCAAGCTTCAGCCTTCAATGGTTCAAGGCCTCCCTGAAAGGATGGCGGTTTCAACTTGCTGAACTTCTGGGTAAGAGCAATAATATCCCCATCATTCACATTTTGCATTCTGTTCCGGTTGCACCGGAGGAGGAGGAGTGGGGGCTGTTGGTTCTGTTGTTCAGTCTCAATTATCAGTCCCATCATTTTTCATCTGGCCATTCGGTAGTGAGGATGATCAGTTTCATTTGCAGTTTGTTATCCATTTCACTATAAGCAGTTATAACAGTTATCATTATAACATTAAACAGTTTAACATTTTAACACATAATTCAGTCAGTCATAAGCACACACTTTTCAAATTCATGAGATGCCCTAATTGCTTTTCTAGGACACCCTATAGCTCATTTGGACACGTGTGTGCGGTATAACTCGTGGTTAAGTATCGCTCTGATACCACTCTGTCACGACCCAAACCCGGCCCTATGGGTTTAGCACCGTAACCGGCCAGTAATCCGAGATTACCGAAGGCCTGCTTAACAGTAATACAGTTAACAGAGTTCAGGGCCTGGCGGAAGCCAATACAGTAAATAACTAGTGTCCATTGAGCTGTGAAAATCTGTATGCCAAAAACATTTTTCATGCATTCATACAGTTCAAACAGTACGTCTATACAATCATACAAACATTCAGTACGGGGACTAATCCCTCGATAACAGTACAGTAAAACAGTAACAGTCTATACAGTATACAAAACAGTAGGAGACCGATGGGGAAACAAAACACCCCAAGCCATAGCATGGCAACTCGGAACCTCAGTGAGGCACATAGGCTGGCTTGACAAAACTGGGACCAACCCACGCTCCTAGCTCTGGTCTGGCTGCTGAGAACCTACATATATATATAAACAGTGAGCTAAAGCCCAGTGAATAACATAAAGCGTAAAGAGGTTAAGAATGAATGTCCTTACAGTAATGAAAACAGTTCATTAAACAGTATTTCAGTCATTGTCAGAACAGTTATCATTATGTGGTACATCCATTAGCATAACAGTAAAGTAGGTCAAAGACCGAACAGTAATGATGGCCAGTCATTCAGTAAACAGTATGGTTCCACAAGGGAACCGACAGAGATCTCTGTAACAGTAACAGTAACAGTAGTGCTAAGGATGCCACAGTACAGTTCAGAAATAAAGGACATACATTCATTCAGTAAATAATACAGTTCAGTAAACAGTTCAGTTCAGTATTCAAAAGATAACATTTTGAACATATCTTTACACAATTGTTACTCACAGAGATTGGGCTAATAGCAGCTAGAGCGCGTCCCCGAGAGCCAACCCTAAACAGTTAACAAATAGAACACACACTAAGTTTCACAGTCGGGAAGGATGATAATTAAATCCCTAAATTTCCTCGGTGTGGTTCTACGTCTAAATCCTCATTAAGATGTCTTAAACTAGGCCTAAGAATGCCTAGGATGGATGAGGATGCAAAAATACAGTTGGAAGGCATTTTTCAAAAGTTGCTGAAAATAGGCTTCGCTCGAGCGAGCCTTCCTTCGCTCGAGCGAGCTTCCAAAATCAAAGGCTTCGCTCGAGCGAACAATCCTTCGCTCGAGCGGTCTGATGAACAGTAAAAGTACTGGATGCTCGATTTTTACGCGCGATACCACGCTCGATGCTCGCTCGAGCGGAGCCCTGAATAAAGGTGCTCGCTCGAGCGAGGAATCCTTCGCTCGAGCGAAGAAGCCAAATCTGGAATTTCCAGATTTGCCTTCCAAGCTCAAACCAAGCATTCTCAACTCAATTCTCGACCTCTTGGCCCAAATTCTGGAAAATACATCTACATTCAATATACAAGTTTCAAAAGCCAATTTACATGCAAGGGCCAAGGTTGGTCAATTAAAGCCATTTTTCAAACCCATTTCAAGAACAATTTCAAAACATGCAATGCATGAACTTTAAACCAAAATCAAGCTTCAAATCTTGCTCTAATGAGCTCAATTTGGAAAACAAATGAAAACATGGACTTTGATATAAACATGAGCATGCATGTACAATCCATCATGAATTCAACTTCAAAATGCACCAAAATGGCATGCATGCATGAATTCAAGCATAATTCAACCTCTATGCACTAAATCATGGCTTGATTCTACAATGGAGCCTAACATGCAAGATGAAGCTCAAGACAACAAGAAGAAGATGGATTTCTTACCTAAGTCTCAATTACAAGTCTTGCAAGCTCAAATTAGCAATCTATGTTACAAATCTTCAAGTTCTTCTAGCAATTCACAAGATGAGCTCAATTCTCTCTTACTCTCCCTCTCTCTCACTCTATTTTTGGCTAAGACAAGGAGAATGGCTGAGGAATGTTTTAATTGAAGTGTGATGAAGTTCAACAATGTGAATAAACAAGGCCCCACTCAATGGCAAAGTGGTAATTACGTCAAACTCTTTAATTGGCTCTATTTAATCTAATTTAATCATTCCTAAACAATTTTCAGATAAATATACCATTAAATCACGAATATTCTACTGATCTCAAAACTCTAAACGGTTTCTAATTCGGCCGCCGATAAGGCCTTCAATTAGCAATTTAAACATATGAATTCAAACAGACATCATCAATCGAACAGATGCAATATGCAATTCAACAAATAACTTATTCAATTTCAGTTTCGATTTCAATCAGTTTTCAGTGCTTCAGTCACTTCAATTATCAGTCATTATCAGTTCAGTTTAGCAGTAATCAGTAGGCACCTTAAAAGAGGTCCAGTGAAGGACCTTCTGTAGAGATGTCCGTCCGCAGTTAGGCTGAATCTTGCCGACTTCAATCTGACTTTGTGTGTCTCCTTGCGGTCTTCTGGCAGCTTTCCTTCTTTCAGGAATGCCACAATTGCATCCATCCAGCTTGGCCCCATGTCCACACACATTGCCTCTTGCTTTGCGTTCTGTGGTTCTATACTCGGGCCCGACATGTAGTCGATCATAATTGTTCTTGTCTTTCCAGTCTGCATTTGTAATGACCCGGAACCGTGCGTCACAATTATCAGTAATTAATTATGCTTTAGTATGATTTAATTGAAGAATATCTGTTGGAATGACAACTTCGGGACTGAAATTGACAACCATAAGGGGTTCAGAAAACGAAATTGAACATGTCTATGTGATACCTGGAATTTTTAGAATCATTTGGGAAATTAAATTGATGACTGAATTTTGTCCAATCGCTAAGTCTTGTTTGGCTCAAGTTGGCACAAATGTTTATTTATTTGATATATATGATTATATATAAGGCTTGACCCCATTGTTGACTCAACAAAGAAAAAAATCTGGAAGAAAAAGAGAGAGAGAGAGAGAGAGAGAGAGAGAGTTCGGGAGAAGGGAAAAAGCAAGGGAAGAAGGTAGAGAAAAGGGGGAAATTAAGCTTAACTAGTTCAAATTGATTACTCAAGGTAAGGATTTTCTTCTATTTTCTTGAAATAAAGTAGAATCATCATGATCTTATGATATTAATGAATTGAAAGGGGAATCATGTGAAATTGAACATGCATGGCATGAATTTATGATTATTCGACATAGTTGAGAAAGAACCTCCATGGATGTTTAGAAATGAAGCTTTTATGTGCAAGTTTCATGGTTTTCCAACTTAACTCATGGGTTGATCTTATATATGATGCAATTGGGTTTGAATTGAAGTTGTAATGTTTCATTTATGTTGTTGATCAAGTGTTTTAAGACTTGAATTTCATAAGATTGGAAGTGGGTTTTGCAAAAAGGGAAGATTGAAGCTTTGAGAAGTCCAGAATTTCGGATTTCGCATGGTCCGCTCGAGCGTGAAAATCAGCCTCTCAGCAGTTTTGGAAAATTGTGCAGTCCGCTCGAGCGGACAAGTGGGCGCTCGAGCGGGAGGGCCTATTTCAGGAAAAGTTTGGGAAGTTGTTTTATGTGATTTTAACATGTTAATTGCATCATTTAGTATCTCATGAGCATGAATTAAAGTAAAGAAAGATTAGATGAGCATGAAATGAAGTAAAGAAGAATGTAATGGCATGAATGATATGATTTATCGATGATGAATGTTAAGAATGTGTTATAATGTTGATAATTGCAGGTCAGAGGCGAAGACCGTGCACCGGTTTTGGAAACCCACTATGAGTAACATTTCTGTAAAGATATGTTATTATGAACTATGTGTAAAAGTGCTACGTTATGCTATGGTTTTGAAATGATAAATGTTTTCTGTGAACGAATGTCCAGTTTGCGAATCTAGTACGGCATCCATAGATAGTTTTAAGTCGTGGGGGACGGCATAGAAGTGCAGGCCCATGATCAATAGAGTCATGGGGGACGACATGGAAATGCAGGCCCATAACCAGTTTACGAGATCTCGGTATGTGTTTAATCGGTGTCCGGGACCGGTTACTCTAGTCGTTTGACGACAATGTTATGCCATGTTATGTTCTATGGAGTATGCCATTATGTATGTTCTTATGAGATGATTGATTATGATTATGAATGATACGTTTTAACGGATTTAATGAAATGTCGGAATTCGTTCACTAACCCTTTACGTTAATGGTTACTTGCTGAGCTTTAGCTCATTGTTTGTATTTATGTATTTATAGGTGAGTCCTCAGGAGTCAAGCCTAGGCGGGGACTTGTTCGAGCCGCCGTTTTGAAGCCAACCAGATGTCTTGTGTGCCTCTGAGCTGGGGCTAGGCCTGGAAGGCCGTATGAGTTTTGGTTTGAGTTTATTAGTGGCAAGTGCCTATGTTTGTATATGATCTTTTGATCCATGTTATGTACAGTAGTGGGTAAATTAACATTTTGGCATGTAAGTACTTGTTCATATAAATGCACATCTTTGGACTATTAGTGTTTAGTTTTTCGCTTCCGCGAGCCCCGATTATTTATGTTTTGTACAGGAAGGCCTGTGGTAATCCAGGATTACTGGCCGGTTACGATGCCGACCTTCTCGGGACGGGTTTGGGTCGTGACAGCATTGAACTTGCCAGGTTGGCCAACGTGTCGGCGTGGCTGTTATTATCTCGGCTTACTTGAAGAAGTCGGCAGTTCTGAATAACTCGCCAATCTGATAACCTCTTTTGGCATATGCCGACATCCTCTCGTCTCTGGCTGCAAATTCTCCTGTTGACTGGTTAACAATTAACTGTGAATCACAAAAAACTATTACTTCATCTACTTCTGCTGCTGCCGCTGCGCACTTTAGTCCTGCAATTAATGCCTCGTATTCTGCTTCATTGTTTGAGGCCTTGAACCCCAAACGGATGGATTGTTTTCTATTATTTCTCCCATCTGGGGATATCAGCAACTCCTGCCCCCGCTCCCTGTCGGTTTGAACTTCCATTGACAAACAGTCTGAATGAATCGCCGATGTAGATGCTGCAAGGTCTGAGCTTTTCCTTCTTTCGCTCTTTTGCTTTTGGCTGGGATTCTCCTTGCTTGCTAGGACCTTGTTCATCCTGGCTTAACGGGGCCCGATGTTTGAGGCATTCAGGCGTGAATTCTGCCACGAAGTCGGCCAAAACCTGGCCCTTGATTGCTCTTCTGGGCCTGAATTCCAGGTCATACTGGCCCAAGGCCACTGCCCACCTTGCAATTCTTCCTGTTAAGTCTCCTTGTTGCAATAAGGACTTCAATGGGTGCTCTGTTAGCACTACAATTTTGTGTGCCTGGAAGTAGTGGTTCAACTTCTTTGAGGCCATTACCAAGGCCAGCATTAACTTCTTCAGTGGTAAGTACCTTGTTTCATCAGCGTTCACCAAGGTTTTACTTACATAATAGACAGCCTTCTGTTCTCCCTGTTCTTTTCGGATTAGCACTGCACTTACTGCGTGCTCTGACACGGCTAAGTACAAAAACAACTCCTCCCCAGGTTCAGGTGTGGAAAGAACTGGGGCCGTGGTCAGATACTTCTTTAGGTCGGCCAAAGCGGCCTTATATTCTTCAGTCCATAGGAAGTCTGCGGTCTTTTTTACCAGGTTGAAGAAGGGTTTACACTTGTCTGAACTTCGGCTTATGAACCTGTTTAGGGCTATGGCCCTGCTAGTGAGCATTTGAACCTGTTTTGCCGATGTTGGGCTCTGTAGATCTAGGATGGCCTTGATCTGATCTGGGCTGGCCTCTATTCCCCTTCTTATTACCAGGTACCCTAGGAACTTACCAGATCCGACTCCAAATGCGCATTTAGATGCGTTGAGTCGGAGCCGATATGTTTTGAGTGTTTCATGGTAGGTTGCACATGACTCTTAGGCTCCTTGGTCTTCACGACCATGTCATCGATGTAGACTTCTACTGTTTGGCCTATTAGGTGTTTGAACATTTTGGTTACCAGCCTTTGGTAGGTTGCTCCTGCGTTCTTCAGCCCAAAAGGCATCACCCTGTAGCAGTACAGGCCTTTTGAGGTGATGAACGCTGTCTTCTCCTCGTCTGGGGGGTACATGGCTATTTGGTGGTAACCCCTGTAAGCATCCAGGAAGCTCATCCTTCCATGTCCAGATGTGGCGTCTACTAATTGATCGATTTTGGGTAGAGGAAAGCTGTCTTTGGGACAGGCTTTATTTAGGCTTGTAAAATCTACGCAGACCCTCCATTTACCGTTTTTCTTCTTTACCACCACGGTGTTTGATAACCATGTTGGATAGTTGACTTCTCTGATGGCCCTGGCTTCCAGCAATCTGTTTACTTCCTCCTCTACTGCTTCGACATGCACTAATGTCGGTCTTCTAGTTCGTTGTATTACAGGTTTAGCCCCTGTCAACGTTCAGTCTGTGACATGTGACCTCGGGGTCAATGCCAGGCATTTTATAAGGTGTCCAGGCGAACACCTCTATGTTTGTTCTCAAAAAGGCTTCCAGTTCTTTTTCTTCTTCTTCGGCTAAGCCTGAGCCGAGAAGGAAGAAGCGCTCTTCGTCGCCCTCCTGGACGAGAATTTTCTTTAGCGTTTCCTCACTTTTTTTCGGTCGGCTCCTTGCCGACATCATCTAGGACCTCCATGTCCTCATCTTCAATCTCTGCCTTCCCTGGTTCTTGTATGTTGCAGGTTGTTTTCATTGCTACCATGAAGCAATTTTTGGCCTGCAGTTGGTCTCCTTTGACTTCTTCAATCCCATGTTCTGTTGGGAAGCGTAATAGTTGATGCAACGTTGAGGGAACTGCCCCATTGCATGCAACCACGGCCTTCCCAAGATGATGTTATATGGTGAAGGTGTGTCAATCACGAGGAACTCTGTCCTGATCTTCTTAGTGCCGGCCTGTACTTCCAAGTTTGTAGCGCCCAGTGGCCACGTCGGCGTTCCATTGAAGCCGACCATCGGGCCATTCGATTGCTCCATGTCGTCTGGGTGAAGGCCTAGCTCCTTGTAACATCTAACGTACATGATGTCACAAGAGCTGCCTTGATCTATTAGGATGCGTTTCACTTGGCACTCCCCAACCAGGAGGGATACTAGGTCGGCTTCGGTGAAGGTTATTATCGGTCCTTGGCACTCTTCAGGCCGATGTCTTTTTTCCCCGACTTGGTAGACATGCTGTAGATGTCTTACCCTTTGGGTTTCTCCTCTGACTTCATTCTCGTTAACCTTTGAGTGGATCACATTGACTATCCGAGGTCCTTCTGCCCGAGGTTGCGGAGGTGGTGGGGCTGCTGGAGCCTGAGGCAGTCTTGCCTGTTCTTCTCTTGTTCTGGTTTCATCGACAAGGTCTCTTAGGTGGCCTTGTCTTACTAGATCTTCCAAGTGTGCTTTTAAGGCTCTGCAGCCCTGTGTTGTATGTCCGTTTTCATTGTGATAAGCACAATGTCTGTCCATGTTTCTTCCCATGAATTCTCCTGGTTCCCTTGCTGGTGTTCTGAAATAGGGCTGGCTCCAAATTTTTCCTAGGACTTTTTGAATTGGAATTCGGAACACGGTTGTCACTGCCTGTTTAGCCCTTAACTCCATCTCTATTTTGCTGAATCCGTTATTACTTCGGCCTTGCTTCGGCGAGCCGTTCCCTTTTTCCTGTTTGACTTCCTTGTGGGCCGATGTATCCTCCTCGGCTCGTGCATATTTTTCGATTCTTGCCATGAGCTCCTCCATGCTCTTCGGCAATGTCTTTGCCAAAGATTTCCGTAGTGAACAGTCATCTTTCAGGCCGTTCTTGAAGACAGACACGACCCTACCTCCTGGTTGCATTCAGGTATTCGATTGAACACCTCGTAGTACCTTTTCGCATAGGCCCTGAGGCCTTCATCCTTGCTGATTTTTAAAGCCATTAGCGCGTCCACCCTTAGTGGCTGTAGTTTGTTTGTCACGAACCTGGCCATAAACATCTCGGCCAGGCCTTCCCATGTCTTCACGCTTCCCTTTGGTAATTTATGGAACCAATCTGATGCAATCTCCCCAAAGGACGAGGGGAACACTTTGCAGAGTAGTGGCTCGTTTCCACTATACAACGCCATTGAGTTCAAAATAGTCCAACGTGGAAGTTAGGGTCTGACTTACCATCGTATATTTGAAACCTCGGCATGCTGAATCTTTTTGGTGCTTCAAATTTGTCCAGTTCTACCGAGAACGGTGTCCTCGACTTAACGGGTGAGGTTACCTCGACTTCAGCGTTCTGTTCCTTTCTCTTGAGGTAGTTTCTCAAGTCTTCTTTACTCCTCCCCGGAGCTCAGCTGTCTTTGGACTTCAGTCTCTTCGGCACACTACTCTCGGCCTCGTGATAGGCCCGTTTCGATCTTTCTCCGTGGGTTGTGTCAAAGCAGAGCGCCTGCTTTTGAACATGCCGATGTTCTCTGGGTTCTTGATCCTTCGTTTGACACGTTCTCTGGGACTTCTCTTGTCTTGGCTCCTCTCGCCTGACCTCCCCAGAGGGCGGGTGAGAGTGCCTTTTGCTCCTGGAGTGTTGTAGTGGTTCAGGAATTATTTTCCTTCCTCCCTTTTAAGTATTATCCGCTGGAATTGGCGTGTCCTACAGCGGGTATGGTGGCTGCATGACCTTGTTTTGCATCATAAAGTTGACGACCGACTGCAGGTCTGCAAACTTGTCTGCCAATTCTTTTACTTCGTCATCCCTTCGTAGGCACCTATCCCTCCATACCTGGAGGTTATCTTCGTTGTAGTATTTGTCCTGGTCTGCCTTCTTTGAGGTGTCACCCTCCTGGCCGACGTTTTTTCCTCCATGCCCCTGGTCGCGGGTTCCTTCGTTGTGGTTGTCTCCTTCGACGTCAAGGTCGATAGGCCTGCCACTCCCAGTGGGAGCGTCGTCCCCAACCTTTTCGTTTTGTGCGTTGCTGGCCATCTATTCGTCTTTCTTTTCCACAGACGGCACCAAATTGTGTGAGTGATTTTCTGATCACACTGCCCTCCTTAGTAATTCAGCTGTAGAACACAGGCAGAATAGATGGCACCCTACTGTCCTGCATAGAAAGAAAAGGCTCCGGCGGTGGTTCTTCCACCCGGGGGCACTCTGTCACGACCCAAACCCGGCCCTATGGGTTTAGCACCGTAACCGGCCAGTAATCCGAGATTACCGAAGGCCTGCTTAACAGTAAATACAGTAAAACAGAGTACAGGGCCTGGCGGAAGCCAATACAGTAAGTAACTAGTGTCCATTGAGCCGTGAGAATCTGTATGCCAAAAACATTTTTCATGCATTCATACAGTTCAGAACAGTACAGTCTATATACAGTCTATACAATCGTATACAAACATTCAGTACGGGGACCTAATCCCTCGATAACAGTACAGTAAATCAGTAGACAGTCAAAACAGTAAGGAGACCGATGGGGAACACAAAAACACCCAAGCCATAGCATGGCAACTCGGAACCTCGCAGTGAGGCACATAGGCTGCTTGACAAACTGGGGACCAACCCACGCTCCTAGCTCCGGTCTGGCTGCTGAGGACCTACATATATATATAAACAGTGAGCTAAAGCCCAGTGAATAACATAAGCGTAAAGAGGTTATGAATGAATGTCCTTACAGTAATGAAAACAGTTCATTAAACAGTATTTCAGTCTTTCAGTATTTCAGTCAATCAGTCTATGTGGTACACCCATTAGCCTATAAACAGTAGGTCCAAAAGGACCGGGTCTTAACAGACCCAACACAGTAATGATGGCCAATCATTCAATAAACAGTATGGTTCCACAAGGGAACCGACAGAGCTCTGTAACAGTAACAGTAAAACAGTAAGTGCTAAGGATGCCACAGTACAGTTCAGAAATAAAGGACATACATTCATTCAGTAATCAATATCAGTTCAGTAAACAGTTCGGTTCAGTATTCAAAAGATAACCAATTTGAACATATCTTTACACAATCGTTACTCACAGAGATTGGGCTAATAGCAGCTAGAGCGCGTCCCCGAGAGCCAACCCTAACAGTTAACAATAGAACATACACTAAGTTTCACAGTCGGGAAGGATGATAATTAAATCCCTAAATTTCCTCGGTGTGGTTCTACGTCTAAATCCTCATTAAGATGTCTAAAACTAGGCCTAAGAATGCCTAGAATGAGATGAGGATGCAAAAATACAGTTGGAAGGCATTTTCAGAAATTTCAGTGAAATAGGGTCCCGCTCGAGCGCAGGTTTCCCCGCTCGAGCGGACAAGCAAACAAAGGTACCCGCTCGAGCGTCCACTTAGCCGCTCGAGCGGACCAAAAAGTACTGGATAGGTGAAATCTCCGCTCGACGCCTGCTCGAGCGTGTCACCCAGTCCTCCGCTCGAGCGCAACTTCTTCCGCTCGAGCGGACTGATGTACAGTGCAAGATGCTGGGAGCTCGATTTCCCCGCTCGAGCGCTACTTTCCCCGCTCGAGCGGGACTCAAAAATCTGGAAAACCCAGATTCGAACTCCAAGTTCAAAACCAAGTTTTCAACCACCAAAATCGATCTTCTTTGGCCCGTTTTCTGGAAAACTCTTGTAAACACATAGAATAACATGTTTTAAAGCTCAATTTGTGAAATCAAAGCCCAAGGGTGAGTTAATTGAAACCAAATTCAAACCCATTTCCATGAACAATTTCAAACCATGCAATGCATGAACTTTAAACCAAAATCAAGCTTCAATTCTTGCTCAATTGAGCTCAATAGTTGGAATAGTTGGAAGACAAAATGAAAACATGGACTTTGTTAGAAACATGAGCATGCATGTACAATCCATCATGAATTCAAACTCCAAAAATCACCAAAATGGCCATGCATGCATGAGTTCAAGCATAATTCAACCTCTAGCACTAAATCATGGTTTAATCCTACAATGGCATGAACCATGGAAGATGAAGCTTACAGACAACAAGAGGATGATGAATTTCCTTACCTAAGTCTCAATTTCTTGTCTAGAAGTTCAATCATGCAAATACACTTCAATTTACTTCAAGTCTTCAAGCAAATCAACAAGAACAAGTCCTTCTCTCTCTAACTCTCTTCTTGGTCGGCAAACAAGAGAAATGGCTGATCAAATGTTGATTAAGTGTTTTGTATATGGCTCAAATATGAGGAGTAGTGGGCCACTAAGTGGTCTAAGTGTAAATAAGTCAAACTTGCCAATTAAATCAATATTTAATCTAATTTAATCATACCTCATCGCTTTTTAGATAAATATACCATTAAATCACAAATATTCTACTGATCCCAAAACTCTAAACGGTTCCTAATTCGGCCCGCCGATAAGGCCTTCAATTAGCAGTTTAAACATATGAATTCAAACAGATAATCAATCAATCAAACAGATACAATATGCAATTCAATAGATAAACTCATTCAACTTCAGTTTCGATTGCAATCAGTCCAT
This sequence comes from Camellia japonica, assembly GCA_030407325.1. Taxonomy (NCBI): domain Eukaryota; kingdom Viridiplantae; phylum Streptophyta; class Magnoliopsida; order Ericales; family Theaceae; genus Camellia; species Camellia japonica. The sequence goes on from JAPPVO010000017.1 coordinate 164,804,077, forward strand.
TCAGTACTTCAGTTAATTCAATTATCAGTCATTATCAGTTCAGTTTAGCAGTAACCAGTAGCTAATTCAGTCGTTTATCGGTAATCAGTACGAGGGTTGTTACACACTCCGACGATCAAGTCAGTATATCTCTTAAAGATAATCAAGTATTCAACTCACAAGCTTGAGTACAAAAACATACATTTGACCCATGGGGGTGCCTCTCTTTTATAGCCAATACAATCCTAGTCCCAATAGGAGCCTAACTCCAATGGACTCAGGATTACTGCCAATCTGGAACTCCCAATGGGACTAGGATAAACCCTCTAAGAGTTTCATCTTTACCCAAACTGAAGTCTTTTCTCAATCTAGGACTCTTGTCCTTTATCCGCTTATCTCGGATTCCGATATCTTCGGAGATAACCTCGGCAACTCCGAGATCACCTCGGCGTAACTACCACGGCACGTGGCACCTCGGCTGATACGTCGGCGTCACCTTGCCACGTGTTGGTACTCAGAAAATATATCCCCACAGTTCGTGTTCGTACATTGAACATGATAATTCTCTTAATCAATGTTTTGAATTTGTAGTTGTGAAGTATTATTGAGTTCGAATTATAACACAATTGATTTTTAACTTGAAACCTTATTTACATAATTAGTGGTGAATTCATTACCCTAAGATTTTCCTAAAACTAGTATCTCCAACTTCAATTTTAATTGTCTTCATTTTAATCATTGTTAGTCTATGAACCATTCATCTTGTTATCAAAATTAATTTAGAAATTTAACAATTAAATTAGTTTAATTTTACATTTGTCTCTATAAACCGATATGTGAGCTTATTGTTATTCTAAAAACTTTTATTATAATTTAATATTTATTTTTAGTGTGTGAAATGATCCATAAAAAAAAAATCCATACAAGGCGGGACTGGAGATGCGCGTGCCGAGCGAGCTACGGGAAAATGACAATCTCTCCATGTTTATGTAAGGTGCAACGGATAGAGAGTTTGCTGCCGTCACAAGACACCATAGAAGTTTTGGGAGATATTTTTTTCTAATTTTATTTTGATGATTGGAACTATTTGTATTATAAGGTTCGTAGAGCATATAAAAAAATTAAGGTAAGTTATAAATATATTTTTTAAGGTTTGATTACAATACGAATCGTTTTTTTGTAGTTTTGGAAATTACATTCCATCCCTTGAGATTTCTAATTTCATAACAAATCGCCTATTTTATTAATAAATTATCAAGTCAATTAACAGTTTTTAATGATATTAGAAATATGTTTCAATTAATAATTTAAGTAATTTTATTATTGTATATGAGAGTAATTATAAATTTCATTTTTTTAGTTAATTCTGTTAAATAAAAAATACTAATAAGGAGGTATTTATAATTTTTCAAACTCTAAGGACAATCTGTACTTTAAAAAAATTTCAAAGAGTGTATTTATAATTTATCAAAAAACTTAATTTATTGGACATCCGTAACCCTATAATCAAATTTTAAGTATTTTTAAAAAATTATTAAAATTATTTTAATAATTTATTTTAAAAAATAAATATACACTTGTTAAAAATTATAAATATTCAATTAATTTAATTTTTTTATATGAATAATCAACCCAATAAATTTTATAATATACACCATTTAAATTATCCTAAAAGATCCGAAACAAGCCCACGATACGCACGATATCTCAACAGCAGAAACTCCAATCCCAGATGTGGCTTTCTCTAGTTACAAACATGTGAGATGTGACTGACTAGTTATCAAGTTTCTTTCTCATTTTGGAATCAAATAAAAGATTATTTTAAAAAGGTAGTTAAAATTATCATTTTTTTTATAATTTTTTTAAAAAAATATATAAAAAAAATATGAGATATAATATGACCTAAAATGATTTAAAAATCAGAAAATAATTATTAACTATCTTTTTAAAATAGCTCAAAGAAGTTGATTGTGGACGATGATATTAATATGCTTTTGAAATCACAAAATCACACCATATCCATCCATTTTGCTCAATCTAGAAGCATTATTCTCTATGAGATAAAGCATTATTTGCTACCCACACAAAAAAAAGAAAAAAGAAAAAAAAAAGCATTATTTGCTTATCTTTATTTTATAATAGTGGTGGTGGGACACATACCATACGTTTAATTAAAACAAAAATTATAATATTAAAATAATAATTTTTCTTCAAGTATATTTTTAATTTTTTTTTAAGAAAAATTTAAATAATGTTGTGAGAAAGCTCATGAAAAAAAATTAAATGTCTATTTTTAATTTTAATAACTTTTAGTATTCTCTTTATTATCTATAAATTTATTTTTTATTTGTTCAATTAAATTTAAAATTATATTCATACATAATTTTTCAAAATATCTTAGCTCTTTTTTAAAAAAAAAAAATTTATTTGCTCCCATAAATATTTAAAATTGAGTGCAAGCATAGTTAAGGCATCGTTTGACAACTCAATATTTTAATGTAAAAGTCAAAAAATCACTAAAAAAATTTAAAAGTCAACAATCTACACTAAAAAGTTAAGAATTTATTTTTCTCTCTATTTTTTGCATATTTTTTTAGAAAAAACCAAAAAGTTATTCTAAACATATTCAGCTTGTTTGGTTTTAGTTTCTAGAAAACACTTTTTAAAAAATTTACTTTTTTATATTTCGTATTTTTTTTAATATTTTCAGCAAATTTTTTTTAAAAATTTTTAGACACACCTAACATAAATACACTTAAAAGTATAATATTTGTGATTTTTTTAAAAAAATTGCTAGATACAAAAAATAAAAAAATACGAAAATTCAATATATTTTTCATCTTTTTGTGTATTTATTAATTTTTTAAAATATCTTTTCACAAATATTTTATTATTTAGATATATTTAAGTAAGATACATCTAAAAAAATAAAAAAAAATTTAAATTTTTTAAAATATTCACAAAAAATAAAAAATATAAAAAATGAAAAACTCAATTTTAAAAAAACTGTATTTAAAAAATTAAAACAAAATACACTGATTAATTTTTTTACTTCATATTTTAATTAAAAAAATATTAAAATAATATATTTCCAAACAAGACTTAACTAAGGTTAGAAACATATATTTTAAGAAATAAAAATGATACATCCCTCTAATTTAAGAATTTTAAAAAAACATTAATAAAGTTGAAAAAAATAAAAATAAAACATCACATTGCATAAAATTCACACACCAATAACTATCAGGCTCTTGCCCAATCTTTTTTCTTCGGGAAAAGAACAAGTCTCGTCGCTTTCCTTTCCTTATCGGTTGGGGCTGAAACCTCATTCTGACGTGGTCGGCCTTGGTTTATTTTCGGACTCTCTATAAATCTCATTCATTCCACTCTCACCAGACTCTCAACTCAACCCCTCTCTCTCTCTACATATCTATTTCACTCTCTCTCTATATTCCACATCTATATATCTATATCACTGGAAGCTCTTCACAGGAAGCTCTTCACAGATTTGCCATTCCTCAGGTAACTTGAAGCTCCCATTTTCTCTGATCTCTGTTTTATGGTTTTTTTTTTTTTTTTTCAGTCTTCGAGGTGAGATGTGTGGCCATTTCCATTTTCTCTTCTTGAATCTGGTTTGTTGTACGTAAGTTGATGTACTCTTTTGTTTTTTCCGCGAAATTTTGAAGCTTTTGATATTTTTATTGAAAAATTTGACGGATTTATACAGAAAGTTCATTTCTCTCTGTTTCTGTTTGTTTTGGAGGAAACTAGCTCCTGGTAAATTTTTTAGGGAAAAAAATTGTTCTTTGATATGCTGAGATTTAATGGATCTAGATTTTGTTTCATCAAGTTTAATGAATTAACATCGTGTTCAATTCTTTTCATTTTCTGATATTCTTGCACTTGCTTATAATAATTTGTTTTCCATTTTGTTGAGCCACAGAGAATCTAATTGATTTTAGCTGTGTTTGAATAACTTCTGATTTGTAATTCTCAACTGATGACTTTTAGATCTAATTGTGAATTTATGAGCAATTTAATTGCTCTGACTTTCAATGGTTTACTTTTCTCTTTAGGCCTTATTTTTTTCTTTTGCTTTTTGGGATGTGTTTGGTTAATGGATTTGGGTAGGTAGGTATTTGGAGAAGTAGTGTGAAATTTTGGTGAAACGTTCTGTATTTCGTTCACATCTCACATAATTTTTTTTTGTGGATAAATTCACATAATTTTTTTTTTCCTTTCCAAATATCTGCGCAAATCCATGATCCAAACAGGCTTAGTGATTCTGATGAATACAAATACTGGAACATATTTCTATTTCATTTGTTTCATTCCCCTTTTTTTTTCCCATTGTTTATTTGTTTTGGGTAGGTGTGAACTCAAAATATTCGGGGGTGTGAATTCCAAAATATTTTAGGGTTGGTGGGTAGGTGTGAACTCAATATTCAGCCTGTTGCAAGTTGGGTTGCTTTCATTCAATATAGGCGGTTCATTGGAAGCTTTTAATTGATTATTGTATTCAATCCACTTGCATAATACAACTACAAACTATGTAATTGTCCTTTAATAGTCTTAGTACAAACAAATTTGCAGTTGTTTCTATATTGCACATCAAGTTGTTGAAAAGGGCATCGGTTAACCATATTCTGCACAAAAAAAAAATAGTTAATTTTTTTGAGGAAAATGATATAAAAACTCACTTTCTAAACCCACTGATGTGTAAAAGAGATGATTTGATGATGATTAGAGAAAATAAAAGAGAGAGAGTTATCTTAGATATTTAATAGTTTGCCACATCATTGGATTTGAGAAGTGACTAACTTTTAGGTTAGAGTAGCACTACTCTTTTTTCAATCATTTTGAGTATGGGATTTACTCACAGAGTTGGTGTTGTATTTATGACATGAGAATTACTTGATTTTACAAGCTGTTGTAATCAACTTTATTTATTAGTTAAGTTTACTCTTTTTAGGTGATTTATTGTGAGTGGTTATGCGCTACGACAAAATGGAAGTTACAGGGGGCTAAATTTGTCTAGTTCTATGGCCTTGGCTGGTATCACTTTTTTCCATCGCCACATCTTTATTCTGATGATTAGTTTTTGTTCTTTCCTGTCCTATTTGCACAAACTGGGTTGCTGTAATTTTATATTATTTAATGTAGACATTTGGGCAATGTGCGGGGGAACAAACAATTCAAGGAAAGTAGAAATTGGAATTACCTTAGGTAGAACAACAAAGAACAACCAATTGAAGAGCAAAACGACTGGCATGGGATTTGAATCCGATTGGACAAGACATAGAAAATCATCTGCATTTACAGCTGAAGTGATCCGTTCTGCAACATCTTTCATGCCTTGGTCTCGTAAAATCCCTTTAACTGAAGGATATCATGAATTTGTTTAATCAAGCATTTAACGTTCAGTTTTCTTAATATTTGCTTTTGAGAGAATTATTTGATCAACTATGAGAGTTGTGTCAGTCTCTCAGCATTTGTGTAGCTTTACAATCTAGAAAATGACTGATCTTGCTTGCGGAAAGAAGAGACTCGCAGAATCAAATATGTTTTTCACCAATTCAGCTCAGCAAGATTCCGCAACTCGTTCAAAAAGCAGTTCACTTTTAACTGCTCAGGCCACTCATGATTTTCACAGCCCCATCTTACCTGGTCTGCCTGATGATGTGGCAAAGTATTGCCTTGCTCTTGTCCCTCGTTCCGACTTCCCAGCTATGGGTGGTGTCTGCAGGCCGTGGAGGTCATTTATGCAAAGCAAAGAATTCATCACTGTTCGGAGACTAGCTGGCTTGCTTGAGGAGTGGCTCTACGTCCTCACTATGGATGGTGAAGGAAAGGGTAGCCACTGGGAGGTTTTGGATTGTCTGGGACAAAAACACCGAGACCTCCCTCCAATGCCTGGCCCTGTCAAAGCTGGTTTTGGGGTGGTAGTTCTCAAAGGAAAGCTTCTTGTCATGGGTGGCTATTCAATGATAGATGGAACTGGGATTGCCTCGGGAGATGTTTGCCAATATGATTCTTGCCTCAACAGGTTTGTTTGATTTTGCATTTTTTCTGTTTCTTTTTACCATGCTTGCACTTTGTTATGTTTTCTAGGATATCCATCAATAATGCATGTCCATGTGCAAGCATCACCCTTTCATTACGGTGTCAACATCAAATGTCATTATCATTTTTATGTGATTCATATTTTAGTTCTAGAGATCTAGGTTATGTGTATCTCGATGAATACTTTTATGCTTCAATTAGTTTTTTTTTTTTTTGTGTGTGTGTGTGTGGTAACTGCATATGTCCTGGTCTTGTACTTTGGTAAGCAACATAATTCTTTCCCCCCCGTAGCAAAATGAAAAAAAGATGATTCTTGTAAGAATCCATTTCTTTTTCATCATTTTTGACAGTTTTGCAACATGCTTCACATAATTGCAGGTGGAGCAGTTAGCAGACATGAATGTGGCTCGCTATGATTTTGCTTGTGCAGAAGTTAATGGCATGGTTTATGCAGTTGGGGGCTATGGGATGGATGGTGAGTCTCTCTCCAGTGCTGAGGTGTACAACTGTGATGACAACACATGGACCTTCATTGAGAGTCTTCGCCGCCCAAGGTGGGGCTGCTTTGCCTGTGGGTTTGAGGGAAAGCTTTATGTTATGGGTGGGAGGTCAAGTTTCACAATTGGAAACTCAAGATTCGTTGATGTGTATAACCCCAAGAGGCACACTTGGGATGAGATGAAAAATGGTTGTGTTATGGTCACCGCTCATGCTGTGTTGGGAAAGAAGCTATTTTGTATGGAGTGGAAGAATCAGCGGAAACTAGCTATTTTCAACCCGGAGGACAATACGTGGAAAATGGTACCCATTCCTGTTACTGGAAGCTCGAGAATTGGGTTCCGATTTGGCATATTGGGTGAAAAGCTTTTATTATTCTCGCTTGAGAACGACCCGGGTTACCACACCCTGTTGTATGACCCTAATGCAACCCCGGGTTCAGAGTGGCAGACTTCTCAGATAAAGCCATCTGGTTTGTGCTTGTGCATTGTCACAATCAAGGCATAGATTGTGCCACGGTTTTAAATAACAATATCAGGATACATTTTGATATTGGGCCATATGATCATATATCAGCACAGATAAAGCCATCTGGTTTGTGCTTCTGCATTGTCAGAACCAAGACATAGAATGTGCCACGGTTTTAAATAACAATATCGGTATACATATTGATATTGGGCCATATGATCACATACCAGCCTATATTGGACGGTATCAACTGATATTTTGAGAAATATTATGGTTTTTCTATTGCTTCGCTAGGCCCTTGGCTAAAATGTTGTTGTTAATGATAGTTAGAGGTCTGTTTGGCTAATTTATCATTAGGTTTTAGCTCTGTTGTATTGCATGGTCTTAAGGTTTTAATTTAATTTTGAGTTTCAGTTAGTTTTTTGTTTGATGATTTCTAGTTATTTGTCTTGTGCACAAGAACATGTATTGTGATTTATAAATTTTCTGTTGTCTTCCGGTTAATAATTTTTTTTCTCAAGTTTTGTGTTTGAAAACCATTGCAAAGGAAATCGATTTTGCTTGTAGTGGAAGTCAAACAGGAATAAGTATATTAAAAGAAAATTTGAAGAAATCTGGATCTTAAAAAAAAGAAATTGAAGAGCTAAAATGAATTTTAAGAGGTTTTGGTTTTTCAATTTAGAATTTGAAACGGTAAAAGTAAAAAAAAAAAGGGTTAATTACACTAATAATCTTATAGTTGGGACTTGTGTTACTTTGATCTTTGACTTTTTAATTGTGACAAATTTGATTTCAATTTTGAATCTTGTTCCAAATAAAGATAATTGAAAATATCATTAGATTTTTTAAGGGTAAAATTGTCAATTTGATAAAATATAAACTAATTTGAAAAAAATAAATGTCAAAAAAAATATTTTTAAGTTTTTAAAAAATTATTTTATCTACCAATGATAAAATTAATAAAAATTACATGATTAATTTTTTAAAATTAATTTTACATGATCATCATCAAAGCACATAATAAAAATTAATTTGGTAAAAAATAAATAAATGTCTATAAGATTTATTAATTTTACATAATTTTATTTTTAGTAGGTAGAAATAATTTTTAAAATTCAAAAAAATTTGTTTGATATTTATTTTTGTCAAATTAGTTTATATTTTATCAAATTGACAATTTTATCCTTGAAAAATCTAATGATATCTTCAATTGTCCTTATTTGGAACAAGATTCAAAATTCAGGATCAAATGTGTCACAATTGAAAAGTCAGGGACTAAAGTGACACAAGCCCCAAACTATAGGGACTATTTGTGTAATTTGTCCAAAAATGAAATTAGGAGAAAACAATATACCGAGCGCATGAAATTTTATTCAGTCATGAATTTTTATTATGTTTTTATTTTTGCCACTAAGCAAATATTATTATGAAGGACAAACAAAAACACTCAAATTCGGAAAAACCTTGACCTATCTCCACATCAACACATCCCCTAATCCTTGCGCTCTTCCACTATTTAATGGATTAGGATTCTCTATAATTATTTTTCTTATAATAATTTTGTTTTGATAATTCAACCGTCTAAATTTAAAATAAATGTAAACTAACGTTGTGTTTGGAATGTGTAGTTTTTAAAATAAAAAGATAATATTTTATTATTGTAAACGTTTTTTTGTTGACATCTCTTGTTGTAGATCATTGCAAGAAAAATGATAGAAGATCCAATTCCCCCAAGCAATTACCTCCGGAGCCATCCTCATCCCCTTCCTGCACTAGTCTACATCCCCCAAAACAAGTGCAAAATAAGAATTTGTTTCAGTGAAGTAAAAAATGTACATTATACAAGTGATGGCAGTGATGACTATGATTGATACAAATGAAAATTGTACTTAATTCAAGTAACTACTATGCAATTTTCTCCCACCTCTTGAATCTTTGGCCATCACTCTATTATTAGAGGTGACTTAATTATTAAATTATTTAAACTGTCATATAAAGGCCATGATTTTTTTTTTTAAATTCTTATTGTCAAAAGCTTCTACTTTTTAAATAGCTTAGTTAAATAAGATCTCATTTTAATATTCTCCAAGTGCAATTCTCAACCCCCTCAACACCGCATCCCCAAAAATGCAAGAAAAATGTTTGCGACTCACAAAAAGTTCTTATAATTTGATCTATACTGAGATAGTTTAATAAGTGTTAACTTTTGATAGTTACACACCCAATGATATAAAATATAAAATGATTGAAAATATAAAATCTCTTTGGGAATTTAGGAGAGAAAAGAAAAGAAAGAATTACTTAAGTTATAAGAAAAAAGAAAAGAAAAGAAATGATTGTGATTTATTTCTTTCTTATTTGGATAAGTAAGAAATAAAAGAAAAGAAATAATTATGATTTATCTCCTTGTTATTTGGTTAGATTTCATAAGAGAAAAGAAAAGAAATTATTTTATGTTATATTACCAAAATAACCTTTTTATATTTTCAATCATTTTATTTCTTTTATTTTTATAGGGACAAAATTGGTATTATGAAAATATTGATGTATTTTCTCTCCCAATCTCTCCACTTTTGGGAAGATTGAAAATAAGGGTTATAAGATAAATGAGTTTTTCTCTGTTTCTTTCAATTTCTCTCCACTTAAATTATCCAAACAAATAAGAGAAATATATATTTCTCTATTTCTTTTTTTCTTTTTTTTTTCTCCAAATCACTCAATCCAATCATAGCGTTAATAAGAACGAACAAAAACAGAAAGGAATGACTATGAATGAAAGAAAAACAATAAGGTAGCGTTTGGTAACGTTTACGTTTTTTGTTTATGTTTATAAAAATTTTATAAACTGGTTTTTATTTATTTTTAGAAAAACATAAATTACAAACGCGTTTGGTTTGAACAAAATGTTTAAAAAATTTTAAAAACATAAACTAAAAAATATGTTTGTTCAGGCCTAAAATATTTATTTTTATTTTTATTATTTATGATAATGGCATCACACACATTATAATTGAAAAAAAATTAATTAAAAAAATAATTGAAAAAAAATCTAATTGAAAAAAATAATTGAAAAAAATGAAAAAAAAAATAATTAAAAAAATAATTGAAAAAGATTGTTTGAAAAAAAAATATTTGGGAAAAAAATTAATTGAAAAAAAAATATTTGAAAAAAAAAATAATTAAAAAAATTTGAAAAAAATATTAATTGAAAAAAAAAATTATTTGAAAAAAATTTAATTGAAAAAAAAAATTAAAAACTGAAAACGTAAACTCATTTTTTGAGTTTATATTTTTTTCTCAAATTTATAAATTGAGACAACCATTTATAAACTAAAAAAATTATCAAACAAGTTTTTATGATAATTTTTTAAATTTTTGTAAATATAAACTGAAAACTAAAAACAGAATGACTACCAAATATGCAAGAAATTGAAAATTTTGATAGATTTCATTTGATATTAACTTCTTCCATTTTATGTTGGGGTACATTCACAAAAAGTAACCACAAAATTGCAATAACGTCCCAGCAATCTCTCTTTGGATTAGTTTGGAATATTGGTTGGCTTTTTAATTATTTTTTTGATTATTTTAGTTTGAGATTAAAGAGTCTTGTTTGGGATAAATTTTTTTTTTTATTTTTTTAAGAAAAAAAGTGAAATGATTATGAGTTATGAATTAGATATGATATTTTATTCTATTTGATTAAAATAATATATTTTGTCTTATATAATTATTTTAGTCTCAATCTTTTCTAGGAATGGCAACGAGACGGGACGGGGTGGGGCCAAGGGATCACACTCCCCGTCCCCGATCCCCAATAGTCGAATTTCCCCCGGCCCCGACCCCAATCCCCGACGGGGAACCTATCACTGCCCTCACCCCCGCCCCCAACGAGGATCGGGTTTCGTCGACCATGAGCATTCCCTGGCTAAAAAAAAAAAGTTTCAGAAAATACAACAATTCATCATCAACAACAACAACAACATCATCATCATTCGAGACAGATATGAAACAAATCTAAAAAATAAAAAATTGTGAAACAGATCTGAGACAGATCTGAAAAAAGAAAAAGAAAAAGATCTGATCTATGAGCTGGACGGCGACGTCGAGAAGAGAGGGAGTGGATGAGAGACGCGGTGGTGGTGGTGGTGGTGGTGGTGGTAGTGCGAGCTAGACGGCGGTGGTGGTCGGCGACGTCAAGAAGAGAGGGAGTGGATGAGAGACGCAGTGGTGGTGGTGGTGGTACGAGCTAGACGGCGGTGGTGGTCGGCGACGTTGAAAAGAGAGAGAGTGAATGAGAGACGAGGTGTGGTGGTGGTGGGAGCTGGACGGCGGTGGTGGTGGATTTGAGAGAGACAGAGAAGTCAGTGAGGTAGAGAGAGATGAGAGACGGAGACGTGGCAGAGAGAGATGAGATCTAAGACCTGGTTTGGTTTATATATATATATATATAAGGGTAAAATCGTAATTTAACATAGGGGATAAACCGGGCCGGGGGTCAGGGACGGGACTGGGACACTTATCCCCGTCCCCGGCCCGAATCTGTTCGGGGATTGATTTTTAAATACCATCTCCGTACCATCGGGGACATTTTTCAGGAAAAACCCGCTCAATTCAGGATCGGGAGGTCGGGTCCCCATCGAGCTGGTTTCAAATTGCTATCCCTAATCTTTACCCCCAAACGAAGCCTTTGTTTTGATATTTTTCCTCTCAGTTTATATTCATATGAAAATGCTTGGGAGCACTAAAAAAGGATCACTAGAGGGAGCACTAATGATGTGGCAGTGGGTCCCGTCCACTTTCTATACCTTATTTTTATTTATTTATTTATTTATTTTGTCATTCTCAATATATTAGTGCTATTAATAGTGTATTTTTTAGTGGTCTAAATCATTGTTGTATTCATATAGCAAACAAATAATTACAAAAAGAAAAAAACAAATTTTATTTTATTCACCATAAATTGATAATAAAGCTGATCAATTTATTATTTCACCTACCCTCCAAAATCCACCAATAAAAAAGAAAAGAAAATGTCTCGTAATTCAAATTTTGTGGTTCAAATGGCCAAAACAACGTCGTTTTGACCATTTTTATGTTGTTCTGTACTCAAAACGACGTCGTTTTGGCCATTTGAACCACTTTTAAGCCACAAAATTTGAGCTACGTAGCATTGTCGAAAAAGAAAAAGAAGGGAGCAGACTGCAAAATGAGCGAATCTCAGGCAGGGCTCCAAACTCTCCAACTTCAATCCCTTGAAAATGGCGGCAATTCAAGCCCCCTCTCTCTCTAGGGTTTAGGGTTCTTCCTCTCTACTCTGCAACTTCAACAACAACAACAACAACAACAACAACAATGTTCGGAGCTCAGGCTTCTTCATCAGCGTTCGCAACTCCATCTTCAGCCCCTCTCTTCGGAACACCATCTTCAACCCCAGCAGCCTTCGGCACTCCCTCTTCCACCCCCGCCTTCGGCACCCCATCCACGCCCTCCTTCGCCTCCGGCTTCGGCGGATCTCTCTTCTCCACCCCATTCGGTGCTGCACCGCAACAATCGCAGTTGACTCCCTTCGGAAATGCTCAGTTGACCACTCAGATGGCCCCTGTCGCTCCTCTTCCTTTCTCTCTTGCCGATCGCGACATCCAAGTTAGTTCTATTATCAGAAATCTGTGTTCTAATGATTTGTTCTCTTTGGTTTTTTCAATGATTTGTTGTGTGTTTTTAGGCGATTGTTGATGCTTACAAGGAGGAACCTGGAAACCCTAAGTACGCATTTAAGGTTTGGTTCTTTCTTTGTTTCGCATTCTAATTTACACTTCCTTTGGCTGCCGAGAAAAGTTAAGCAAGAAATAAGAAATCCAATTTTATGATGTATGTTCATAGCTTAACAACAATGAATAAAATTAGTTTTTAAGGAATCATCAGGCAGCTAGCAGCATTGATCTTTTCGTTTTTATTGATGAAGATAATTTTTTTTTTTCTACGTTTTAAAAAAAAAAAAAAAACTAGAAGACCTACGCACACTAACGTGTGCAATTAAAATTGCTCTGGGAGATCATGGGCGAGAGTGTAGAGAGTAGTGGGCAACTGAACACAAGAATTTTTGTTGGTTGATTTTACTTCTTAATCCTTAAAAGTAATTTCTAGGCAAAACTAACTATTGGGAGAAAAATATAGTATTGTTGTGAACCTGTTATTTTTGAAAATCAAAGTTGTGCAACAAAGTACACACCAAGTGACTCGTGTGCTTTATATAATAAAATAGATGTTTTAATATTTTCAAATATTTTCTGCGACCAAACTGAGCATTAGGACTCTGAAATTTACTTGATCTTTGTGTTGGTTTTGCAGCATTTGTTGTTCAGTGTGACCGAACCACAATTTAGGACAAAGCCTGCTGGTGTATCAGATGTGAGTTGATAAACTAGATTACCAATTCTTAATTTTTTGATCTCTTAGAAATTTGATGGATTTACTTTATTGAGGTTTTTTGCTGGCTAAGTTTGGAAAATAGTTTGCATCATCAGATCATGTGGGCGGAAGCTATGGGGAAGCTGGAGGGTATGGAGAGTTCCAACCGAGAACGCCTTTGGCCTCAGCTTGTTCAGGGTTTCAAAGATCTTTCTCAGCGCCTGAAGGTACTTCTTCTTGCTATTTGTATTTAGTATAAAGTTTTCACTTTGATTCTTGTTTGTAGTTCTGTTACTTGTAGTTCTAGGAGATCTTACTTTCTAGTTGAAGTTCTAAAATTATTTTCACCACCAGAACTAATTACACTTTGATCTTTTCCTCAATAGGTACCTTTGAAAATATGTTAAAAAAAGTATCCTTGGTAGAATTTGCTGTTCTTAAAGCTGAATGAAACTGTCCGCAGAGAATGGTTATTCTTCGAATTAAAGGCGCATTAATTTACAACAGAAAGCATGTTCCTTTATTGGTGTTAACATATAGGGTTTCAATTTCAAATGGATTGTTAAGGAGATGCTCAATTGCTTGGGGAATTATGTTGTCTTATTTACTATCCTGACAAATCTTCACATAAATGCATGTATTTCATGAATGAACATATATATATATATATATATTTTTGGTTGCCGATCAAAAAATGATTTACTTTGTGTTCCCTACATCATTATTCTCATATTGATAGATTAGGAGTCCAATGATATCTTCATGATGAACTGGCCAAGAATTTTTTACATCAACGATTTTCTTCACTTATCATGAGAATAAATGTGAAGTAGAGATGCATTGCTTACTAAGCTAGGTGGCTTGCATGTGATTTCAAATGTCTCCTCTATTCATGCCCATTCACAAGCTAAATACATAAAACACGGTTGTCTATTTTGATTTGATTAAATTGGTGTCTAGTAACCATTAATTAATTTATTGTCATGTAAACATATTTTGTGAGTTGTCTTAGATGAGCCTTGGGGCATGTACTCGCCCTTTGCTGCTTCCTAGTTGGACTTTGGGATTATGGTGAAGTAATCAGCCTCGTGCAAATTGTGGAAAATGTCAGGAAAATATTGAAATTTGATTTGGTGCATGAAATTAGAATGAGGGAGAAAATTATAAGTTTGCTTGGCTGAATGCGGTAGATCCATTCCCTAGATAACCTGAACTTCTCCTGAGAGGAGTATTCCTTACTTCCAATTGGCAAGGAACTGATTTAGATCTTTTAATCTCTTGGGTATGCATTGATGATTGATCACATGACACCCGAAGCCTTCCTCCTCCGCATATATGGTTGAGCCTTAATATCAAAAGTGTTTCATTCTTAAGTATTTCTTCTACCTCTTTGTTAATTTCGTGTTTTACTAAGATTGCATTCCATATATTCAATATTATTCCTTGTATTGAATTCTCTTTATACCTTATCTTGTACACATCCTGTTAATTCTTTCATAAGTAATGGAAAAAGACAAGGGCCTAATGCTGATAGTTGATGTAAACCTACAGTGATAAGAAAATCACAAGTTTCTCCTAAAACTGTCCACACTATATGGTCTTTAGCTCCATAGTTACAGAAATTCATTTTCAGAACTTTTTTTAAAATTTTCTTTTATTTTATAAAAAAAATTTAAAGTTGAATAATGATATAGATGATGTGAGGATGTGATATTCATAATGATATGTGTTTTTATCATGATGTAGTTTTGGGGATGCTTATCTATTTAATGCATTCAGCATTAAGTGGATGCTCCTTTGGCTATTGTATTGTTGTTACCGTTTTGTTGTACTTCAGTTGTTTTACATTTTAGTGTTTTGGTTGATACAGCTTCAAGATGAAGTTATACTCTCTGATGCTGAGAGATTGCGAATGACTCAAAGCAATGTGAAACTGGTACTCTCTCTTTTTCTGTGTGCGCACCCTCAGTTTGCCCACATTTTGGGTGCATATCATGGATTTGTGATATTCAATTTCATACATGTGATTGCAGCTTCAAAGGCACTTTCAAGCTGATACTCTTCCCTGGATAGAAAGAATGAGACAGAAAGAGCAAGGTCTTCAAAGGCGCCTCTTAAGGGTAGGACCTCTTTTGGCTTTATTATTTATTTTACTTCGAGAACAGAGATGAATGTTCGAAAATTTGTTGTACAAGCAGTAAGGTTGTTTCTTCATGGCCGGGTCAATTGTCGTTATCTTCTGTACTCCAAGTGGTTAAGCAAGATGGTTGTGAATCATTTTGGCAGTCTGCTTGAACGATTTTGTCTAATTTGTGTAATTTCTGTTTCTCTTGTACATTGGAGACCATAACCTTTTGGAGGGGGCAGTCTTGCCAGTGGCAAGATTTCAACCCTAAAGCTCCTAGCAAGGTGCAAGGGTTCAAGTCTCTACCTATGCTTGATTTCTAGCAGATCCGCTTGGCGACGCATACCTTTGTCTGCTTTGCGCTCTTGATCATTCATGTGAAAAATCAATGCATGTAGCATACTGTACTAGTTTTTCTTATATGTTTGTTTGTATGTGGGGGTGGCAAAAGGTAATGAGAATAGTAGAGGCATTGGAGGGTAAAGGTTGCAGAGTGCCTTTAATGAAAGGTGAAGCTGAATTGGCTGAGAAGTTGGCTGCAATAACTAGGCAGGTTGGTGTTCCTTGTCTTTCTTGTTTCATACATCCTATTCTTGTTGGCCTGTGAAAAAGGATCATACTGATTAGCACCTACCTATACAGTTGAAAGGATCTGGAGCAGAGCTTTCTAGGAGGGTCCAAAATCTGCTCACTATGACTCGTGTTCAGGCTAATGGTGGTGGTGGTGGTTCCATTTATCTTCCGGGATCGACCAAAATACATGATCAGAGTCTTGCTGATATGCAGGAGGTGAGTGCCAATGTTTGAAATACTATTCTTGAGGCTGGAAGAGGTAGTTATATGGCCATTATGAGTTTTTCATTCTTCCTTCTGCAATGTCAATTAACAAACCCTTCTGATTTGGAAAAATCATTTTAATGTTAAAATAGTATTAACATCCCAAAGTGACAGTTTAATGGTTGATATAAGATAAAGGTACATGAAAGTTAAGGTCATTTAGAATAATAATTGCCACTATTCATCCCATGCTTTCATTTCCATATAAAAAGGTCCCCATTTTGTTTATGCTGTGTTTTGATACCATGGAAAACAATGAGGAAAAGATAATATGAGAAAATGAGAAAATTTTAAAATTTAGATATCATTTTTCGTCTTTTTCATGAAATACTGTTCCTCATGGTCAGTGTGGATATGTCCAGAAAGAAATGCATGGTTGTAATCTGTGTTCATTAAATGTGTGATGCTCTGATAAATGATAGTATTTTCTGATGCAGGTTTTACAACAGCAGACAGAAGCCATTGCGAGGCTAGGTAATGTGTTGAAGCGGGATATCAGGGACACGGAGATCATAATGGCTGAGGACAAGGAGATGACTGAAAATGGGAGTTAAAGACTGATATCTTGAATGATGTAAACAGTTTTTGCAATTTTCTAATGATGATTTTGGTGGTAAGACACCTTGCATTTGACTTGCTAGTGAAGTATTTAAAAAAAAGTGTTAACCGAAATTGCAATTGATTAAAGATCATTAGTTTGCATTTTAATTGTTGAGGGAGGGGCCATATATAATCCTGCTGGACATGGCTAAATTCATTACAAATGATGCATCTGTTAGAAAGACCGGACTAATCTTGATTGCATCTGATTTTCATCTGAGACCATCCATCAATCCTCAAAATCCAAGCGTGAGGTTCAGTTCTCTAAGCTTCCTGTTAATACTAGGGCTTTGTTTTGGTGAAAAATATTTTTTTGGAAACCATTCTTCTCGCATTTGTAGTTGTTTGGAATGGCCAAATAAAAAATTAAGCTTATTTGAGTAAAAAATATTTCACTTTTTGAATGGTGAAAAATGTTTTAAAAATGTTTCCTAGACAAATTTTATGCCACACTATTACCATCCCAGGATCATTAGCTCGGTTCGGTTTGTTTAGTAAATGAGTTGAGCTCGAGCTTGAATATTAGGCTTATTTAGTAAACGAGTTGAGGTCAAGTTCGTATAAGCTCGGCTCATTAAACTCTGTTTATCTTTATTTAAATTTTATAATAAATATATTATTTATAGATTAAATAATATATAAATAATAGTATAAATACATTATTTATATCAGAAATGTCTTGTACCTTGACAAAATAAGGCTCGAATGGCTTGACCTTCCGCTCTCTCTTTCTTTCTCTTTCTTCTCTATCTCTCTCATTCTCCAACAGATTCTCTCTCCTCTCTACCTCTTTCCTTCTCGACTTTCATTAGAAGAACAAAGGCAGCGATTCAACCGACGAAGCTCGATCTTCCGTTGAGTTTTTTCTTCGATTCTTCTTCTTCTTCTTTTTATTTTTTTCCTCCTGACCTCCTCTTGTAGCCGATCTCCTCTTCTTTGATTATCTTCTTCTTCGATGGGTTTGGTTTTGATTTTGTTTTTCATTCATTGGGTTTGGTTTTGATTTTGATTTTGGATTTTGGGAAGGAAGAAGAGGAATTGATTTTGGATCTTGAGGAAGATGAAGTTTTGAGAGGGTCTCATAAAGATTCCAAGTGAAGAATGAGGGAGAGGAGAGAAGCTATGTGTGATGGTGATTTTGGATATGTGATGGTGATCTTGAGGAATTGATGTTGGATCTTGAGGAAGACGAAGATGTGTGTTGATTTTGGTTATAAAGATTCTAAGTGAAGAATAGGGATAGGAGTAAAGCTGTGTGTGATGGTGATTTTGGATCCGTGATGGTGATCTTGAGGAAGATGAAGCTTTATGTGATTTTGAAAATTTCTTGTCGTCTTTTTCTTTCTAGAGACAAAACAACAAACAACAGAGAGAGAGAGAGAGAAAAAAAGAAAAAAAGAAAAAAAAGAATCAAAATGATCGTTTTGGAATCTTGACCTAGTCAAGCCATGACTCTTTCGAGCTACTTAGTGGGATTGTATTTATATATTAAATAATATAAATAATATTAATTTTTTTTTTAATCGAGCCGAGCCGAGCCGGGGCGGGCTTAAGCTCAGTTCCTTATTGAGTCGAGCTCGAACATAGCAAAGCTCGACTCGGCTCGGTTCGTTTGCAGCCCTAATGATCACAATCACAGCCTATTTAACCATCCCACCACTTTGCCACCACCGCCACCACCATAAATGCATTATTTCCAGCACCCCACCATCTTGCGACCACCTCACCATCATCACTAACCACACCACTAACGTATTAGTTTCAAGATTGTAACTAAACATAAGAAAACATTTTTTACGAAAAACTTAAAAAACATTTTCCCCCGAAACAGTAGATCCTACACAGGAAATGGTTAAATCCAAAAAGAAAATTGTTTGAGAAGCAAAAATAAATGCCATAAATATTGGCTTGATTTTGGGGGATTTGGTGATAGCCCCCTCATTATCTAATTTGTCTTTCAAAAGGACAAGAATTATATAAGTACTTTCAAAACCCCCTAATATTTTAAAACTTGTTTCTTTTACTATATTACCCTCATATCTATCAGCTCTCCTATTAAGCCATCTTCACTATATATTTCAGAGTAAAATTTTATTCTGTATGAAAGTAAAATTTTACTCTGTATAAAAGTAAAATTTTACATTCTGAAACTAAAAGTAAAATTTTACTCTGTATGAAAGTAAAATTTTACTCTATATAAAAGTAAAATTTTACTCTGAAAAATGAGTAAAATGTTTGACTCTACACAAAAGTAAAATTTTACTCTGTATAAAAGTAAAATTTTACTCTGATTCTGTCAAATGAAAAAAACAGAGCAATAGAACCAGAGTAAAATTTTACTCTGGTTCTGTCAAATGAAATTAGATAAAAAAAACAAAAATAAATCAAAAACAAACAAACAAACAAACAAAAACAAAACAAATTAATCAACAAATCAACATATCTAATTGAGAAAAAAACTTCAAAAAAACAAACAAACAAAAACAAAACAAATTAATCAACAAATCCACAGATCTAATTGAAACGAAAAACTTCTAAAACTTGATCAACAATCACACATCTCAATGAAAAAGAATACATATGTTCAACAACACTCATACACACAAATATATATATATATATACATATATTCTACTGTTCCTCATCCACATCCTTCCCAACCTCCTGTTCAACTTCTTTCAATCCCGAAGCTTCAGCCTTCGCATTCAACATCGCCAGCATCTCATCAACAACCTCATCATGTTTCTTCTCCGCTTCCAATTGAGCCATCTCCACCGCACTCCGAATCTCCCCCATCTGCTCCGAAACCCTAGCTTTCGAATCTCCAACGACATCCTCATTCAATTTCAACATACTCAAAGCCTCATCGTTGCTGATTATGAAGATGAAGAGAGGACCTTCTGCTGAAGCTTGGAAGACGCGACTATGGCGGCGGCTTGTCGACGACCTTCTGCTGAAGCTTGGAAGATGCAACTATGGTGATTATGATACAGTTGATGACGAAGCTAATTATATATGCAGAAGTTGAGGGTATAATAGTCCTATAAAATATTTAAATAATAAATTTTGTCCTTTATGCAAGACTTTATAATTATGAGGGGGTTTAGAAAGTATCATTTTTTTCTTAGTCCTTTTAACAATGAAAAGAAGGTAAAAGGGGTTTATAACTAAATTTCCCCTTTATTTTGGGGTCATTCTTAAACAATAATTTTTAACGGGATCCATTCTGGTCAGTATATCAGTTGGTTTCATCCATGATCAATGTAAAACCAGCTTGAGAGAGGAGGATATTACAAACTCTCAATAACATCATCCACATATTACAACCAATAACTTCAAACCTTACCTTTCAAATTAACTTGCGACAATAAGTATAGTGCATATCTTGAATTGGAGAGATTATACAGAACTAACAGGTTGATTTGTTTGTGGTCTTCTTTATCCTCTAATGACTTTATAATTTTCTTAGAAAATTACAAAATTGAGTCCCAAGTTCCTAACATTCACTATAAGCTTCTGCCATGATCAGCAACACGAGCGATGTCCAGCCAGTAAATACGCGTGCACCTTTCCCCTTACCTTTCTTTTGATCAAACTGTTCCCAGAAATACCATGTCTGCTGGTAATTCTTCACAACGGTTCTGCCATAACAGAAATGAACAATACTCATCAGAATTGACTGAAGAGTTTAGATCAGAGGCATTAATTAAGAACTAAAAATGTCATACCACTTACCTAATCAAATTGCTCCTCAAGTCATTATAGATGATCTTGGCTTTGTCTCTATACGGTCCATTTTCTGCACATGTCAATGCCACGCGTTCAGATTTTATTGAAAATCAGAGTTTTTTTATTTTTATTTTTAATTTACAATAGATAAATCTATGTTTGTATTTGTGTACCTTTAGAGTAATGGTGAAGCGAGGAAAGAATCATGTAGTTGATGTTCATCCAAATTGGGCCTCTCCAATAGGGTGCATCATGCTCCGTGTTGTATTTCATGTACATTGAGCTTTGGCATACAAGAGGAGTTTCACAAATTAATTTCTTTAGTAGTTCTAGAATAAACATGATATCATGCAAACAACAACATACACTAGAAGTTGAGCACACAAGTGAATGCGTGTGCAGAAATAGAAGACAGTTGTCACCGTCTTATGAAAAAAGAAATTTAAATGTAGATGGAGGAGAAAAAAAATTGAAATAAGAAACTTGGCAGTTACATAGGTGGAATTTGGGCATGAGAAAATATGTGACATAGGCGCTTACACCAAGTTGATCTGTGTGTTTTATATAATAGAATAGATGTATGGATAAAGGAGCTCATAAATGATGCACTACTTGAGAAACTTCCATCGCCTTGTTTTGGAAAGAGAGCGGAGTCCATAATCAGTCCATAAAATGCTCCGGTTTGAAATGAGATTCAGCTGTTGTTCTAGGATCGTTGAGTCTTGTATGTGCATTTGTAAATGCGAATGATATGTAATCACCAATTGAAAATAACTTTAAGGCTGTATTTGCATCATGAATTTGGTCAGTGATTTGCTGAGGGAAAAGGAATGGAAATGTGAAATAACATCAGCTTGTATTCCATTCACATTTCTTTTCTCATTTCCTTTCCCTACACAAATCTCCACCTAAATCCAAGATCCAAACACAGCCCAAAGGAAGGGAAGGGGTTTTTTTGTTGAATCAGAGCTTCATACTACGACAGTGTAGAGGTAAGAAACACTGAACAGAAGCACAAATAGATTGAGAAAACATTGCTTCGTGATGAGATCCTTCATGCAACTTACAGGTGGAATAATCTTCGCCACAAATGGGAAAAGGCAGACATAGCCAATATGAGGAACAAACCTCAATCTTGGCTGTTCTAAAACTTCCCGGACGAGCTCTCGACTTGCATAATGGTTGTTTCCCATTACTTCTCACCAAATCAAATGAACCTGGAAGGATTAATCATTTTTTTAGACTATGGCAATGTAGACAGTTCTTAGCATTTTATATTCTGGTTCAGTTGCATATAATAATTTCGTGAATTGTAGTTATTGTGTATAAGTTGAATACGAGTTCTACATACACAGAAACCGATCAGTTGTGTCCGGTTCTGTGATCCTAGACTTTTTCAGTTGAATATAGGATAGTGGTGTTAGAATATAATATGTTAGTGCATAATATGTTAGCTGTAAATTACCAAGCTTTAATCATGTTGTTTTCTTAGTGCTTCCTTAGTGCACACTTTCTGCTTTGTTCTTTCGGCTCTTTTTTGGCTCCTTTGTACACTCTCCCCTCTATAAAAGGAGAGTCCTCTTCACATTGTAAAAATACACTGAATATCAATTAATACAATCAATAATACATACAATTTATTCTCTTTCTCTATTTCTCTATACATTAATTATTTCTACATGGTATCAGAGCGGGTTTAGCACCTAGTATTTTCGCTTCACCGGCGGGCGGCAACCTCGCCTTGGCCGTCCGCCGGACCTCAACCAAAGAAACCCAATTCACTTCTCATCACTTTCTCATTCAGAGTATCAAGCTCTGAAATTGCTTCATCAAAAGCTTGCTTTGCAAGGTGACAAGCCCTTTCAGGTGAACTCATAATCTCATAATAGAAGACCGAGAAATTTAAAGCCAGACCCAACCGGATGGGATGAGTAGGAGTAAAACACAGTGGATTCTCCATTGGAAGATGAAGGAATGAGATGCTCATCGATCACGTTCATGATATCTTTGCAAATGTCGGCGAGCTCCGATTCAACCTTGTGTCTATACTCCTTGATCCTCTTGGCGTTCAGATCATTCCCTCTTGACTCCTCCTTCTGCTCAATCGAAGATAGAATCCTCCACGATGCTCTCCGAGCCCCGATCACATTCTTGTATCCAACAGAGAGCAAATTTCTTTCCTCAACCGTCAATGCCACGTCCAGATTCGCAACATTCTTCATCGAATCTTGGTGTTTCTGCAATGGCGGAGGCAAGTCTGAGAGAATGAAAGCTGCCATTTTTTCCGGCAAAGGTCCGGCCATGGCGAGAATCTCCGGCAGCGGTGGAGGAATGTCCGGCACCGGCTTCCTCATCCACAGAAATCTGCTGTTGACCACTCACGTCAACCTCCCGTCGGTGGCCGCCTCTGAGTCGGCCGAGATCCGCCTTCAGAACGTTGCCGCTGCTAGCTTTTTCCCTCACAGGTTTTTCATCACCAACTCTGTTCTTGACTACTTCATGTGCAAGCTCGTCAACTGTACAAAATGGTTCTTCTTTCTCTTTCCTCGAGTTCTGTACTTTCTCTCTCCTTTGCTGTGCCCTCTCTCTAAGGGCTGCCGTGAGAAAACCGTGGTCAGACACCCACTCAAAACAATAATAAAATCCTACTTTTCTATATTTTATTATTATTAGTATTATTATTATTTTCTTACCCTTATCAGTATGCTCCAGCCCATTCCCCACCGAAAACAGCCTTATCATTATAGCACAGGCTCCTGCCCACATGGTGTATTGTCTTTATTTTTTTATTTATTTATTTATTATTATCAAACTCAGTGGGTGAGCCCTTTTCAAATTCATTGTACCCACTTTCTCTCATTTTTTTTTTCTTTTATATCTATATATATATTTTTTACTATAATCTCTTATCCCACCACACTCGGTCTTCGAGATCAATTTTTTTAAAATTTTTATTTTATTTCATTCCATACCAAAAAAAAAAAAAACAACAACCAGAAGAAACAACCCGGAAAAAAAAAAACAAAAAACAAAAAACAAAAAACCACAACCCACAATCACCACAACAAAAACCGGCCTTATTTTTTCGCCTCTTCAGCTGTTCTCTTCTTTTTGCCTTTGTCTTGGGCATCCCTTGCCGGTGCTGCCTCCGTGTTTCTCACGCCGCCGAGCACGTTCACCTCCCGTTGCTCCTCAACTGTCACATATGGCGGACCTCCAAATCTGAGCATCACGGTGGCCTTCCGCTTCAGTTCCTTGTTTTCTGCCTTTAGCACACATATCTCTGCTCGGGCATCCGTATACATGCGCTAGAGCAGAGCCAGTTGGGCTTTTACCTGCTGCACCTCATTTGTTCTACTCTGAAGCCGGTGCGACAGGTTGTTGACTGCCGTTATTGTCTCAACACATGACTTCAAAGTATAATGATTGGCCTCAATATCAGATTAAGCAGCCATTATCTGCTCAACTGACAACATTGGAAAGTTCAACGGCGCCAAACCAGGGACGCTTGGTTGAGGTTCAAGGGCAACTGCCCCGGCTATCTCTCTTGTGGCCTCGTTGAGGTCGGGAAAGAGAGTGAGCAGACCACGGGACGAAGAGGCTATGTTCTGGGTAGCTGAACGGGAAGAAGAAGCCATTTTCTGGGCAACAGAGTGTTACAGAGTATCTCTCTCAAGAAAACAAAGAGTTTTTTTAGAGGTTTTCAGCAGGTTTTTGTCTCAGCCTCAGCCTCAGCCTCCGTCTTGGTTAAATAGCCAAGGCAGACACGCGTATCGCGCGCCGCTCGGCGCCAGACGACAAAATGGGCGCGCAAGCCAAGGCAGTCACGCGCATCACCATAATGTCCGGCACACCTTTTTATGGATTGAGCACGCCTTTTGATGGCACGCTTTTTGATAGATTGGGCACGCCTTTTGAGGGTGCGACTTCTACAGGGGTCCGACAAGACTCTGTAAACTGTCCCGACATTGATTCCGGTTAGCTTCTACAGGGGTCCGACAAGACTCTGTAAACTGTCCCGACATTGATTCCGGTTAGCTTCTACATGGGTCCGACAAGACTCTGTAAACTGTCCCGACATTGATTCCGGTTAGCTTATACATGGGTCCGACAAGACTTTGTAAACTGTCCCGACATTGATTCCGGTTAGCTTCTACATGGGTCCGACAAGACTCGGTAAACTATCCCGACATTGATTCCGGTTAGTTTCTACAAGGGTTCGGCAAGACTCCGTAAACTGTCCCAACATTGATTTCGGTTAGCTGCTACAACGGTTCGACACAACCATATAGTGTCTTCACCAACGGTCTGACACGACCATATAGTGTGTCCTATCCTATTTTATTTTATTTTCCTGTTTTGTTACTCTCTCCAAACTCAAGTTGGTTGGTTCCTATCCCCCTTGAGTTTGAGGGGGGCTGTTAGAATATAATATGTTAGTGCATAATATGTTAGCTGTAAATTACCAAGCTTTAATCATGTTGTTTTCTTAGTGCTTCCTTAGTGCACACTTTCTGCTTTGTTCTTTCGGCTCTTTTTTGGCTCCTTTGTACACTCTCCCCTCTATAAAAGGAGAGTCCTCTTCACATTGTAAAAATACACTGAATATCAATTAATACAATCAATAATACATACAATTTATTCTCTTTCTCTATTTCTCTATACATTAATTATTTCTACAAGTGGTACCATAATCTAAAAGGAATAATAAATGGACAAGGAGCATACCTTTTCTGTGTGATTTCCAAAATCCAAGTAAGTTCCATGTGCATCATCAAAGTGCATCTGCAAAAACATTAAAGCACCTTATTTAACTTCTTGAAACATCAGTTCATATTGAATTGGAAATAATTTTTTGATAGAATACAAATGTATTGCAGCAAAGAAGATTTCCAAATAATTATAAACTCTTCTTTTGCTTTCTACCTAATTATAGAACTACCAAAAAAAAAAAGCATCACCAATTACAAAAGATTATAGAAGCTCTAAAAGAACAAGAAATAATGCTAGATAACACAATGAACCTTGTACAAACCTGATTTAGGATTTCAAAATTCGAGAGCAGCTTAGCTGTTGAATCATATTCCTGCATCATTTCCATTTAGAGGTTTAATATGGCAAGAGATGAACCCCGAGATGCAGATGTCTAGTCCTATTGTCATACCTTCCCGAGTTCATGTTCCTTCTGAAGAAGCTTTGAGATTGAATGCATGCAATCTGCTGCAAGAAACATCCAACATCTAAGATCCAAATGACGTTCATCTTCAGTTGGGTGCGACGCACGTGGATAATCATCCAACCCAGAGGTCAGTGTCTGGACATTCCAGTGACAATGTTAATATGGCAACACAACCATTGATGTGTTTGATGAATAGATCTGTTTTAAACATTGGTAATGTTACTAAAAGGGGAACAATTGGATAAATGGATGGAATAAACTATGATTGGAGATCCAGAATCACCAGCATTCATGTACTTCGTCTAGTTAGACAGCTAGTGCTTTCAAAGGTACTTCAATGAGTTGATTGTGATACTCTTGTTTCCTCTTGGATTAGAAGAAACAATCTTTGTAAGGTTTTTAAGTTAGGATGAGTGAAAAAGAACAGAATGTTGGAAGAAGAACAAAAATGGCTTAGGTAGATATACGGTGAGCCCGTAAGTTTGATAGGTTAGAGCAGGTGCACTGATTAAGGGGTTCCTACAGCATATTGACTAGGATCAATTTTAATCTGATTCAGCTCAGCCTTATGGATTGGCTTTAGTTGTTGTATACATCATGTGCAGAGGTTGCGCCCCTTTCGGTGTTTTTTTTATAATAATATTCACTTCTCAAAAAAAGGAAAAAAGAGAAAGAAATAGAGATCCTACTAGCGTACAGGACTACACAACTCCCAATATTTGAACCAAAAAATACTGCTTGAGAACTCATATTCCATATCATGCCCAATATTGAATAGCATTCCTTGTTTAAAAGCCCATAAGTAAAAGGAAATAGCGAGCATATTTAATTGGAAAAGATTATAGAAACCACATTTTTTCACAGCCTTTATCACTGCCCCCCTCACAATGAGAGGGCAGGGGAAAAGTTGGTGTCCTTAGCAGGACTGTATTTAATTATTCAGGAAATTTAATTTAATCATGTGAAGTAGAACCTTAGGATTTAATTCGCGCATGGTTGCATTGTCTCTTCCATGCCAAAAATAGCTGCTCATATCCTTGCCTGTTAATCAACGCAGTGACTTAGAAAACAAAATACTCACAGAAGTAAGAAACATATCAGCATATGTATCTTATCTTTCTCAGAAACAATGATCCAAGTTGAAACATATTTTGCAGGAATTGTGAATGTCCTTTTTTTTTTTTTTCCGATCAGCAACAAAGAACAAAATTCTATTAATAATACAAAAAATAAAAATATTCAAATTGCAAGAAAAAAATAAATTGTGAATGCATTCTCTATATAGTCAGACTCAACAGAGTCGCAAGGATCTTACTTTGCTTGGCTACATGAATAACCATTTGTCCTTTTGCTCACTTCTTTGCTATTCATGGTTTAAAATGTCCGACTAAAGGGGTAGCAAGGTCCATCAGACACGTTGTCGACAGATCAATATGATGTCGAATGTGGAAAGTTTATCCTATCACCAAGAAGTCTAGAGGAGACGGGCAATATCCATTGGAATGCCCAATCTAGGGTTGGTGGTAGATTTTCCAGTGATATCTCCAAATGGAAAAAATTAACAACAATGCTAGAGATATTCTACTAACAATCTTATTACTAACACACTCATAAGCTTTAATGGGATCTACCATCACTTGGCATGGGACACACATAAACTTGCAAGTGTGTTGATAAAACTGATAGTATCCCTAACATTTCTCAAATATTAATCACCCAATGAGAAAAAATAAAAATAAAAATAAAACTCCAGATTTACCTGATTGCGTAGTATTAAACCATTGAAACCATGCTTCAAGGCGAACAAATGCCCGGTCTAAGACAGAAGAAATCTGATCCCTCTCGGTGGCTGTAAACTTGTTTCTTTTCATGCCACAAACTAAATCTGAAAAAAAGTGAAGTTTTGAGCTTTGATTAAAAAATGTCTACATCATGATATCATATATGTATACATATATTTTTTTTTTGGTGATAAACAAGGAATAATTTTATTAGAAAAAAGCATCAAGAGGATGCTAAAGAACAACATGATATCATATTATTCTGTAGCAAATATATGAACATACCAAGAATACACACAGATTGACTATAGCTCAACTTAAATGAGAAAGAATGAAATATTACAAAACTTCAATACTCAAAATTATGCATAATGACAATTGGGTTAGATGTTGCTGACCAGGTACAGAGAAGATGTAAGCAGAGTAAATTATTGGTTTTATGTGGATGTATGTCAAAGGGATCATCTTCCACATGATTACAATGAAAATATCCCTTTTACTTGAGAGAAAATTCTTCAAGCTCACAAATCATAAGCCCTCTCCCCCCTTATTTATTTATGTTACAAAGTATTGCTGCAGCACATACAGTGAATAATTGAAACACTCTTAAGTTGTGACCAAATGATGAAACATAGTTTCTGATATATAACATGTTTTCCTGCCCCTCACAATCAAGTTGTCACTAGAACCCTACAACTTCATATTGGAATCATCTGCTGTAATTTGTACCTCAAAGCGAATAAATGATCCATAGCTCTGCAGCTAATTAAGGCATACTACTTAGAAACTGGATACGAAATTAGTAAATGATCAAACAAAATTCAGTTCTTATAGTGAGAAAAATTGAGCCATGTGGACCATAGCTCCAACAAATAAATGGTTGGTGAAGAAAACAAACATGAACTTCAAAGCTAAAAGTTTTAGTATATAATGCTCCAGTGATGAACAATCATCTGAATGATAAATTGGATATGTGCTACGTGAATATACACACTTGCACCAACTCAAGTGTCACCATCAACTCACAAGGGTAAGATTTTCCTTAACAAGAAAATAATATGCTGAATCCCTAAAATGCCATGATGAAAAAGAAAATTCTCACACAAAAAAATAGCAAAATTCTATTGAGAGATACAAACTAACCACGCAAAACCAAAAATAGAGTTGGTGGATTTCCATTTGTTGGATGCTGAATAATAAATTCCTCGGGGACCTTACTGCAAAAAAAGAAGGAAAAAAAAAAAGAAATATGTTAATTGTCAATGAAAATTTTTGAAATCCCAAACTCATTACAGTGCTTGCTCGAATGCTTCAAATCACCTTCGAGCTTCATCACCCAAAATCTGTTCACGTGGAATCCATCCATCAACATTCATCAAATCTAACCAATGTCCAATGATATCCAAGGAAATATGTATATCCCAACGCCTGCTCAATGTTAAGGAAAAATATTTATATAAAAGCAAGCAAGCAACAATGGTTAGACTGATAATTTCAGAAATTAGGTCCATATAGTTGATGAAAGAAATAAATACAACACAAACTAAGTAGTAAAAGGCAACTAACCAGATCAATAGTTGATGAAAACCTTCATCCCATAAAAATCCTCTTGGAAAGAAAGGTCGGCTAGGAACAGCAGTATAAAGTTCAGCCGGCCAATATAAAATATAATTTTCATCACTTTTAAACTGCAAGAGACAATTGCCCACTGTATGACTTTGTCAGATGTCCAAACAGTTGACAAATAAAAGAAATTGTAGTTTTTTTGAGTAAAAGTAAATATATCTAAACAGACCAATCAAATAGAAGAGCATGTGGTTACACTGCTCAAAGCTTGTGAAAAGATAAAGTGAACATAAGTAGTCATGAAGCATGGAAAAGGCTAAAAAACAAAAGGTCTTGCCCATATCATCTTCTTTAACAAACAGAGTAACTTTTGGTAAATGCATGTGTGTGGATGTATGTATGTGATACAAATGCATGCCCATTTTGTATCCAATTAATTTCTGAGCTTACATTTTTTCTTGGAAGGCCCCCTTTGTTCAATTTGAGCATACTCAAAACACCACCAATTTGATTGCAATAAAAAAATCAATTAATCCTTGATCTTTGATTTGTGCAAGTCCATCTTTTCCCATCTATATTGACCCCATTATATACTCACAACTTTGCCCCATTTCCATGATCATTCTCAGTGATCATATTAAGATAAAGTATACAATTGAGTACAAGCATATAATAACCACTGGAGATGAATAATCAAGGGGCTGGCCCAAGATGATTCAAATCCATAATATTATTTGCAAATTTCAAATTTAAAACTGCTCTACATCAAATTTCATATTTACATGGTAAACATTGATTTGATGTAGGCTGAAAAAGAATCCATTAGCTAAAGGTTCAGAAGGATCCTAAAAAAACTAGGATCAAGCTGAAATCTAGTAAAATCTGATCTTGGTTATAAATCAGATTATTATTATTATTACTATTATTATTATTTTATCAATATAAGCTTGACCGTGGGGATATAAAACAAGACCTAGAAATAAAAAAAAGAGACGGTCAAAAGACAATATCATATCTGAAATTTCGTTCTCCAAAAAAGGCCTTACAAATACTTTATTGCAGCAGAAATTCAAAAGTCTGTTAGGCCTAAAGTTACTTAACCTACAGGCCGCTCTAATTAGCAATGACTTGGACCCTAATTAAACCATGCAGACAATCAATCTAAAACAAATAAACCTTTTACAGCTAACCTGTAAACCCAGCCCATGTATCCTAATAACTTTTGTAAACTCAAACCATCTCTCTTCCTCTCTCTCCCCCAAAACACGGTTAATCATATTAGATGGAGGTAGTGTGTTTCAAATGGAATTCATGAAGACATAATTGATTTGATATGATTAAGATGATCACATACAGATCTGTAAAACTTACATTAGAGTTACTTGGGACTGAGATTTTTGATTGGCCATAAAAGTAGCCAATTCCACCCAACAAACTCGCAACTGCAGCCTTACCAGTGGAGATGGACTCAGAATCAAGCTGAAAACAACATATCATATTATCAGAACAGTTCATTTTATGCAAATATAGATTCTGTACAATTGAATACAACTTAAACATAAAATGAAATGGCCACTGGGATTATTTGAACTGCTTGACATTTTATTTTGGTAAGTGAAGTAAGATTCATTTAAAAAAGGCATCAAGGGTATGCCATCTGTATACAAAAGAGGAGAAGAAAAAAAAAACCCTATA
Source organism: Camellia japonica (assembly GCA_030407325.1). Lineage (NCBI taxonomy): Eukaryota > Viridiplantae > Streptophyta > Magnoliopsida > Ericales > Theaceae > Camellia > Camellia japonica. The sequence continues at coordinate 164,835,008 of JAPPVO010000017.1, forward strand.
CATCTTCATGTGTATCAAAAAGCTCTACAAAATTTAAGAGTTGGTCAAGAAAAGAGATCATAAGAATTGTATAATTTTCCTTAAAATCTTGATCACAAAATTTAAGAATTGGTCAAGCTGTCCCTAAGCCTTGAAAAAAAAGGGAGACAAGCATTGTTCTTTTTGAACAGAAAGCTGAAAAAGTCTCCTTAAGACTATGAACTGGCTGAATAACTTTTATCAACATATTCATAATTTTAAGTTTAAACACAATGAGACCATCCAAATAATAATAATAAAACTGTATCTTAAGAATTGTATAATTTTCCTGCAGTCACCAATGTGACTAGGCTTAAAGTGACATGTTACTTGCAACAAAACTATCAAAGACATGCCATGATCCTAAAAATTCTGCATACAGTGATTTGATTTCAAAAAATGATGACACAAAATATAAGGATTTCATATGAATGGATACCTCATCAGCCAAATTAAAGCATTTTTTGAATTTGTCATCAAATTCTTTTTCCTTCTCATCTAGTTGACTAGTCAGTAAGGTACCTAAAAGTATGAAGCAAAATTATCACAACTTACAAAGCTGAAATAAAGAGCTTGCACTATTGAAAGTAAACAAAAAAATTACAAGAAATTGGGGTATAAGTCAACGTGTCACACAAAAAGGATTGTAATATTGTGCACCAAAAAAATAAATATATATATTTTTTTTGGGGGGGGGGGGGGTGTTCAACTTGTTTATGCAAAAGGAATATGATCCTACATTCAGAAGATATTTCAATTCCCCAAAGAGCGAAAAGTTCAAAAAATATTTAAATTTAAAATAAACAGGGAAATTTGGTCGGATGACTGGGATACGTGGTTAGGAAAATGCTACCATTATGCTGAATTCTTGTCAATGACATTGACATCATCACATTGCCTATTGACTTAAAATCTTGATCACAGCACACCCATCTTATCTCCACACCCTCCCGTGAGAATGACCACACTACACCACTCACTTCTTTTAACAGCGTTAACAACTTCACTCTTCCATTTCCTCTACTAAATCAAATTAATGAACGCTATGAATTGACCTGAATCCCATCTCTGTAACAATTCTTTGAAGTTTTTATTCTAGGTCTTTTTAGACAACAATCATTCCCAAAGTTGTCTCTTCCCCCCCTCTTTTTATCAGCATGCCCCGTTTACTCTCCTTTGTCTATTAAGTTGATTTTTTCCTACCTCACTGAACTTGTCCACCAAGTTAATTAAAAAACGTAAGTGAAGTTTTTCATGTAATCCTATATGCAGTCCTCTAGATTTCATGACTTCCTAGCATTTGCTAAATTTTTTTGGTTGCCTCTTTTCATATTGAAAAGAGGTTATTTACCTCAAATCTAATTCTGCAGTCTTTCTTGTTGGCAATACCAATAAGCAACCTGTTTTCTTGTGCTTCTGATAAGTTATACCAGTATTACTTATAAGGAAGTTTCATAAAGAATGCGACACTTGTAATCTTATAAACATAATGTTCACAATCAAGATAAAGGAAACATGCACAGAACTTGACAGAAGATACCTGTAAGGCTGCTGAGACGTTCTTTAAGTCTTGAATCTTTTAAGCCAGTTCCAGATACAAAAGCTACATCTGTTTGAAAGAAATCCTACCCGAAATCTGCATAAAAAACAGAAAAGCATTTGGGGTAGAAGAGAAATGGAAACCTGAGAAAGGCAATCATAGTCTGTGGACACATGTAACCTGTTACCTCCCTGACTGCCTACCTGAAATACTAAAATGTTTGAAGAATCATCGGAAGTGTCTGAGAGTTGCAAACGACCAAACTTTCTCACCTAACAACAAATACAAGAGTGTTGTGAGTAAGCGCACGCACGCACACACACAGCATAAGTGAAAGAACCACTGCTGAAAGCTGAAACATGAAACACTATTACGATTATAACACTGTAAAATGGAAGCAAATGAATGTTTTACAAATAGCAGAAATCAACATGGTTTAGCATGCAAAAAAGACAGCAGACAACAAAAACATTAATTCTTACTTGGGCTCCAAGATTTTGCTGGACAAGGTCTGATAAATTGTGAATGTGAGGTGTCCTGAAGCCAGAATAATGGACTTCCAAATCATCCTACAAGAAATTGGTTTGAGATTAAAGCTGAATTAAAAATATTGTTGGGGCCACAAAATACATAAACATGGAGGAGCACAGGCATGCATGAGTAATTATATCCTCTTTCACAATGAAGGTTCCCGTCCATCTATCTGACAACATAACCATTGAGTCTAAATTTAGATTCCAACTGCCAACATCTGTTCGTGATCCAAAAGCCAGGAGAGAATTCTCACGAATGTTCAGGGTCTCCCTACTCAAACTCAAACGTTCCCATCTTCATCCGCAAGATAGAAGAAAAGGTGCACAGTTTGCATCTCCTCACTAGCTTGGATCTGAAAAAAAAAGCCATTATAACAAATGAACGAAACATAAGCCAGCAATACCATCCTACTTCTAGCAACTCCCAATTTAAGAATAGAAGATATTCAAGAATTCATGATATGAAACAAAAACGTGTGAAAACTATAAATGTAGTCAAGTAAGAGAAATAATGTAATTTACCAATTTTACAGAGTATACAAAGTCAAATGGAAAAAAAAAAAAAATAAAAAAAAAAAAAAAAAAGAAAAAAGAAAAAAGAGAACCTCACTGCCATAGTCCAAGAAGTGAGCAAGTTTCTTTAGTCATATTTGTAAACCATGACATGAGGCACAGATCTAAAGAGAGCTTCCTAGGCTATGCTTCAAAGTGTGAAGCACGTGGCAAGCACATAGGTTTTGAACTTAAGAATAGCCACATCCTTATCAATTGCTGAATTCATTAACAAATAAATATTTTTCTCAAAATTAAGACTTCTAAGATAAGAACGCATTCTAATCTTCATCCTGTCATTGTTTGTATTAATGCTATCATTAATTAAATTTAATTCATTCATTCCTTTGGGGGTTTTCAATAAATTGTTTGCAATTAAAATTCAACAGAACTAAACATTTTTTATGACCTTTTTTTCGTCTTTAGTCCTAAAATTCTATTTAATTTACAAAAACCAATTGTTTGCTGATGACATGATGTGTAATCCCTAAATATAGACCTTTAAAATTACCCCCCAAAAATATACATTTATTTGATAAATTTCCAAACACACATTTAACCCATGAGAAGTATTCATTCAGTACAAGTTTGCTTTCGACAATATAGAAGTACTGTTACAAAACACCCACAATATGAAACTACTACTATAACAATGGGTAAATGTACTGGCAATACAAATACACAACCCAAACAATAGTACTGATGAGTGCATTCTTACAAGGTGCAATAATTAATGCCTAAACTGCTAACAATGCAAACCATAATTCCCAGCATCTTTACTGTGTAAAATTTCAAATAAATAAAAACCATAACATAGGAAAAAATGTGCGCAATTGCCGTAAAATGGTCAATGACGGGTATATGGATGTTAATCAAGACTAACACACATTTCTTTTTATGCAAACCAATAATTTCCACCTCAGATTCACATGCTATTTTCTTATAGGTTGTCTTGTAGAAAATCTCCAGTTTTGGGGCTATATCCACTAAACAAAACATGCTTATTAGAGGTATTTGATAAGACAAATGTAAGATTGGTGGGAAAGATATTTACTTCTCACTTTGCACATCAATTCGAACTGCCCAGTCCCCTCCATAGCCACTGCCATCTTCTTTGGATTTCAAAAAACTTGTAATCAAGGTCATATCTTGGTCAACTAGCATTTGACGTCCATAATCCCGTCCATTGTGAAGCGTCCAACCGTATGTCTTCAATTCATCTGAATCTTGGCAGACATGTCGCATGAAATATCTTCCATCCTTTAAACCAAGCCACATCAATCCAGCAACCAGAGACTGTGGAGTCCTGACAACTACAACTGTTAATTTTATTGATAAATAACTGTTAATTGCAACCATCTTTACCACAATGGATAAAATTGAAAGGCGTAACAAACTTCACAGTGAATTTATGGAACCTCTTGGGATGAAGAAACAATGCTCAAACACCAGTCATCCTCGGCTCCTTTTATTTCTAATCAAAACACCCATTATTTTGACTCATAATTTTGAAATCCACCCAGCTACAAAATTCTGAATTAATTTTTATATGAAACTTATGTTTGTAAATCATTTTACAATGATGAAAAAGGAATTTTATTTTCCCCTCTCTCTCTGCCTCTTCTTTGTATTGCAGTAGTAAACATAAGTCTTAAACTGGAGGCAAACATCATAAACTTTGTTCTTAAATTCACCACTTGTTAGGATGATTAGCTGAGTCCCCATTTGGCTTTAGCAAAATAAGCTGTTTTTTTTTTTTTTTTCCGGCTAAAGCCCATTTGTTTTCGGCTAAAAAAGCAACTAAAAAATCTAAAAAAATCAACTTTCCCGCTAAAAAAATCTACATTTTTTAGCAACAATGAAAGCAACAGTTTTATAGATTCTATAAACGTGCAGATAAAATTTGACAAGAGGCAGTGGAATACCTTGCACGAATTCCAAGATAAACGTTAGGGCGATAAGTCCCCCAATACAAGCTCTCCTTGTGATCACCTTGAAACTACAACAATTGATTCATCCAAATCTCAGTAACACACACAACATCATATACATACACATACATACATACATATATATATATATATATATGAGTTCATTCCAATTGTAGATGAAAGTTTCACCTGAGGAAGATCCATGATCTTTGGGGCAGGGAATGGGGTCACGACCCTGGGTTTCTGAGGATGTTCAACGGAAATTATAAGTCGATGAATCATGAAAAGGACAATCAAGAACGCGATGATAGCAAATCCTAGAAGAACTTTGAGATCAACATTTAGGAGGCGAATGAGACTGTGGTCTCTGCTTCTGTGCTTTCGGAGTTTGGGATTGCGGAGAGTGGTTCGATCTTCGTCGGCGTCTGTATGGAGTTTGATTCTGCTTCTCGCACTTCGTCGCCCACTTCCAGCCATTTTCAGATCAGTTAGCACTGAGAGAGAGAGAGAGAGAGATGAAGATGGAAATGTGCCGTGGACTTTGGCTGGGCGAGTATGGACCCTTGTCTGGCCCAAGTTTAGGCCCAATAGTAATGAAGCTCCATTAGCAAACATTGGCCTACTTTGAGGCCCATTTATTCATTGAAGCCCAATTTTACAAACTTTGTTGTTCAACGGCCCAAGCAAACTTGTAAAAAACCAGAGTACAAGCAATAATCAATATTTCTAAAACTAGTAATTAGGGTCGAAAATGAACCAAGTAATAGGTTATTTAATTTTGATTTGATAATTTAACGAGTTTGAATTTTTTATACAACAAATCGATTTTGAATGAATTTTTAACAAATTGTACACAAATTGAGTTTAAATAACTTCATTTTGGGAACATGGAAAACAAATTAGCTTGTTGGCTTATTGGGTGTTAATATCACCTTTACTTTTTTCTATGTTTTATAAAAAAAAAGCCAATAAATAGCTTTGTTAGCTTTTTTCTTACTTCTCAAAAGTCAAGTAATAGAACTTAACAAGTTTAAAATTATGTTTATGTTTGACTTATTTATATAATGAGTTAATGATGAGTTTTTAGCTTTGTTCATTTAATAGCCATACTAGTAATTAAAATTCTACCAAAGGATGCTTTTCATGGCTTTGAAAATTTATAAGGAAAAAAAAAACAAAAATATTATTATTATTTTTCCATGTAAACAAAAGTGTTGAGTTAAATTTCACTTATCACTCTTACCCTTCTACCAAAATCTCTTTTGCCTCTTTCACTTTTAATAATTAATCTTTTACGCTTTAAGTCAAGTTGCAATTATTATGCTAAAACTCCCAAACAAATTACTAAATTAAAAATTTGATAATTTATTTGGGATCCATAGCATTTTCTTATGACCTTAATAAGTTGACAAAACTTATTATATGAGCCATAGGTATTAGTACCTCTATATTTTCATCAAAATTTCACTTTAATTCTTGCATCTGTACCAACATTTCACTTTGATATCTCCATTTCAAATTTGTGTTAGCTTCATTAACAGTAGATAAATAGAAAGATGACATCACAACTTTAAAGTATAAAAAGATTAATTGTCACAATTAAAAATAAAAGAATGGAAGTTAAAATTTAGTGAAGGTACAAACATACATATAATTAACCCTAAAAAGAGAAACTAACAATCAAAATATAATATTGCATTTGTCCATTATACTCTCTCAATATGAAACCTTGTTTTTAAGAGAATAATGTCTTCAAAATTAAAATGTTGTGAATGTTATAATAATTATATTTTTTTATCAAAATTTTTTGTCATTTTTTCCTTTACAATAATCTTGTTGTGATTTAAAATTGAAAAAAAAAATGATATCATTTTGGAAAAATTACTCATAAGTCCTATATTAGAAAATGTTACTCTATCCAGTCTTGAGTATTTTTTTATAAACCATTTAGTCCTCTTTTTACATCACAACATTATCATCAAAACAATATCAAACATCATAATCAAAACAACATCAAGATTCGCAGCTCCGGTAAAGCGGTTGGTTTCCGTATCTGAGCAAGCGGTGTTCGTCTCTGTCGAGAACCAGCAATGGTGGATGAACCGTTTCTCTCTCCATTCCTATCAAATCTCACTCTTTTCTTCGACCAAAACCCCTAAACCCTAACCTTGATTTCTCCATCGAGCAAGCCCCAAAGCATGCACAGGTAGTCTCTGTTGGTCAGTACAATTTACATACAAATCTCCATGTATGGAGGACACTTACTTCACATTCTTCTTTTTCTATTTGTTGCACAGATTAACGATCCGTCTCTGTTCAATTTCACGATCGTATTGGAAATTGAAAGAACCAGTCCTCCTCTCCGCCGTTTCCGGCGCCACCTGGCGGCTCGACACCGTCTTCGGTGTCTCCATTACCAGATCTCACAATGCCAAGTCGGTGGTGATCGAAGTCTGCCTTGTTCGGTTCCGATTTTTTATGATGTTTCAAATTAATGAATCTGATGAAACACCCACAAACACCCACAATCTGATGAAGCTGGTGGATCTGATATTCTAATGAATTTGATGATGGATCTCGAGCAATAGTTTCAATTTTTTTTAAAATAAATATGATGTTTGATGTTTGATGAATAATGTTTGATATTTGATGAATAATCTTAATGTTTAATGGTTGAGAATCTGTGTTCGATGTTTGATGAATAATGTTTGATGTTTGATGAATAATCCTAATGTTTAATGGTTGATGTTTGATGAATAATCTTGACGTTGCTAATGTTTGATCTTGGATGAATAATTTTAACGTTGCAAATGTTTTCACCGATATTACACGAATAATTCTGATGTTGCTAATGTTTGATGTGTGATAAATAATCTTGACGTTGCTAATGTTTGATGTTTGATGAATAATGTTTGATGTTTGAAAAGAAGGGAAATCGTAAAAAGGCCTATAGTGAGCTTCTTGGGAAATAGGACCTATTAGTCAACAAAAAACCTTCGGGACTAAATGGGTTAACATTTCCAAATTTGGAATTTATTGGTGCTTTCCCCCATCATTTTAAAGTGTGTATTTCTAAATGAAAAGATAGTATTACCTCATTTGACAAGTGATGATTTTAGTCAACAAGTCACTAAAAAAATCAAAAAATCAATAACTTATATAAAAAAGTCAAAAATTTCTTTTTGTCTTTACTTTTTGCACATCTTTTCATAAAAAATCAAAAAGTTATTCCAAATATATTATTTTTTTTACATCATATTTTAACTAAAAAGCCAAAAAATTATTAAAAAACCTGTTTCCAAATGAGGCCAAATGTAATTATATTTTTTTATCAAATTTTTTTGTCATTTTTTCCCTTACAACAATCTTGGTGTGATTTAAAATTGAAAAAAAAAATGATATCATTTTAAAGTGTGTATTTTTAAATGAAAAGATAATGTTCAGTTGTGTTAGTTTTAGTTTTTTGAATTCAGTTTTTTGAAAACTGAGTTTTTTTATTTTTCGTATTTTTTAGTTTTTAGTTAATATTTTTTAAATTTTAAGTAATTTTTCTACTTTTTTAGATGCATTTTACTTAGATGTATCTAAATAATAAAATATTTGTGAAAAAATATTTTTAAAAATTAATAAATACGCAATAATACAAAAAATATACTGAATTTTTCGTATTTTTTAAATATTTTTTGGTATTTACTGTATTTTTAAAAAAAAATTCATAAATATTATATTTTTTAAGTATATTTATGTTAGGTGTGTTTAAAATTTTTAAAAAATATCTTAAAATATTAAAAAATTTATTAAAAATATTAAAATATAAAAAAAATTATTAAATTATTTTTTAAAAATTAGAACCAAACAAGTTAAGTAATATTAAATGTAAATCATTTATATCATACTATTTGTTGATTTGTCTTGTCGTGGCTCAGTAAGAATAATAGACCATTCAAATCCACCAAATACGGCTTTGATGCAGGGACTTGGGTTTGCACAGTGACTGATGTGCAGTTAAATAGGTTCATTGGAGGTTTATTTTTGATAATTTAAGTTGTTCATATTTTAAAATATATAGAATAAAATATATTTATAAAAAATTAAATTAATCGGATATTGTTAACATTTTCATCTACTCACATTTGTATTCATTTTAATACTTTAAATCACAATTGTCATTTATTTTTGTAAATACAAATATAAGTGGATGAAAGGATTAATGATATCCGATTAACTTAATTTTTTAAAGATATATTTTACTCAATATATTTAAAAATATAAATAATTCGAGTCATTCAAATAAACTCTAAAATAGATCCATTTAACTGCACAACGGTAATTGCGGTGTCCCTTCCACAGCTGAGGCCCAAGTCAAGTCAATGTTCTCAAATGCTAGCTTCCTTTTTTGATTGGAATGAAAACTTCGTTTTTATTTATTTTTTTCCAAGTATTAACATGACTTTCATGCTGAGGCCCAAGACAATGATCTCAAACGCTAGCTTCCTTTTTTTGATTGGAATGAAAACTTTGTTTTTATTTATTTATTTTCCAAGCATTAACAAGAGTGGTCAAACTTCAAAATTTGAGTGTGGTTCAAGTATATATATATATATATTTTTTTTTTTTTGAGAACCAAAACACAGACCATTAGATAATATATTAAGTAGGAAAATTGTTTACAGATCTGACTAGGTCATGGGTTGGTTTAACATCCAGACTCTGAAAAATTGTGTCTTTATTGGATTAGAGAGAGGTTTGGGCTTCAACCTTTGTTAAGACGTTTTGAATATTCAAGGTGTTCTGGTTAATTTATTAATCCGCTAACCTCTAAAAGAATTAAAAGAAAGAAAAAAAAGAATAAATTTCTAGATACAAAGGTCAATCATATAATGAGATAAAGAATAAATAAGAATAAACAAGATTTATAATGTACAGATAAATTTTTTTTTTTTATACTTGTAAATCTTATAAAATCTCACTATACCTATTTACTCTGTACGTGATATGTGCCTGTAAGAAGAGAAAAGAAAAAAGAAAAAGAAAAAGAAAAAAGACAGAGTCCATGCTTGACTTGGTGGAGAAATCAATTGCATTTTGTGCGAGTCCACCGTTCCTTTTTTTTTTTTGTCGTGTGGAATGGGTGTAGAAAGTGAGCTAGAAAGAATCTCACACCATTGGTTCAAGAAACACCCACTAGACCAAAACATTTGTAGAAGGGGGTTCACGTCAATAATTTCAATTTTAGATCACAATAATCATCATATGGTAACAACGCTTGCAAAAGAGATTAATTGAGTAATAAAAACTTAAGAATAAAATTTAAAATTTTAAGTTCGAGTCATTTTATGGGCTCAATTGAAAAAATTTGCATTCAAGATTTTTACACTACTAGACATGACATTAACTTTCCTTTGATCATAGTGGTTGATACGATTTGTGTTTCAAGTTCATGTTAAATTATCTCAAAATTAATTTAATTAATTTATTTTTTGGTATAATCATGTTGTGTCATTTTTTGATTGTGTCTTGCTTATATTGTATTAACATATCATATATATTAAAGAAATTTCATCCTTAATTAAAAATACCAAGTGTGATAAAATTAATTTTTTTCCCCACAAGTTAAATTTTGTGAAACTAACTTCTACTAGATGAAATTATGTTTTAAATATTTTATTTTTACTCAATTCCATTTCTCCAATTTAAAATACTATACCCTCTTATTATATATATTTTTACTTAATTGACTCTAAAATAGGTGGCAAAAAATACATTACCTTAAATGAAAAACAAAAAAATTACATTAGCCTTAAAATTATGTTTTACATAGTTTTTGTTCTAGTAGATGGAATAACATAAGTGATTAAAAAATATCATGAAACTACTTAACAGAAATAACATTAGTACTTAGTACTAAGAAATAGCATTAAAATATCCATGTCAATTTTGTATTATATTCTTGTCGTGTCAAAAAAAGTCAATCCTAACTTGCTAATTTGGTGTATGGTTCGAGTTGTGTTAAAAATTCCTACCTTACATGAATGCAAAAGAAAGGAACACATGACACAATTGTACCCCTTACACACAATACCATCTCAGACCATACAATTGTTGAAATTCAATAATATCGGAGTATCAACTAACACTAATATGATATGAGAGACAAAGTTGGGCCCATCCATCCCTTTTTATATTGCTTCTTTAGTCAAAAGTATCATGTGCACATATTATAATAGTATTCTAAAATTACTGAATAATTGCTTGATAAACTATTGGTCTACTTTTTTTGGTGTTCTATAAATAACATGCCCTAACAACATCTCAAGTTCATGCCACACATAAAAGTTGTGTTTACCAAATCTATTATAAATTGCAACCCATCCAAGCCTTGATCCTTGTATCTTACTTTCAATAGCTAATTGAAGTAAGCATGACTAAGTGGAGTACCTCCCTTCTGGCAGTGCTTCTGTTTTTTCCTTTGTTTTCCAAACTTGTTTCTCTCAAAGTCAATGCAGTCAATACCAATGCTAGTGGTAGCACACAATGCATTGAATTTGAGAGAAAAGCCCTCATCAAATTCAAAGAAGGCCTCATAGATCCATCAATGAAGCTTTTTTCTTGGGTTGGCCATGATTGCTGCTCGTGGAAAGGCATAAGCTGCAACAAACAGACTGGCAACGTTGAAATGCTCGAGCTCAAAAACAATGGAGATGTTTATGGCTCATCGTGCTTGGGTGGTGAGATAAGTTCATCTTTGCTCGACTTAAAACATTTGAGTTATTTGGATCTAAGCATGAACAATTTTAGCGAAATTCCAATCCCAACATTTTTAGGCTCTCTTGAGAAACTAAATTACCTCAATCTTTCTCAAGCATCTTTTAGTGGAATGGTACCACCCCATCTTGGAAACTTGTCAAACTTGCATTATCTTGATCTCTCTGCATACTTATATCCCGGTAGCAACTGGGTTTCAGAGCTGAGCTGGCTCTCCGGTCTCACTTCTTTGAAGTATCTCAATCTAGAGGGTGTGAACCTGAGTGAAACAACTAATTGGTTGCAAGCTGTTAACACAATTCCTTCTCTATCCGAGTTGCATTTGGCCGATTCTGAACTTCACAAATTTCCTCCCTTTGTACCAAATTTGAATCTCACTTCCCTTTTAGTCCTCGATCTCTCCTTCAACAAATTCAAATCCACATTGCCTCAGTGGTTGTTTAATATCAGCACCCTTGTGAACATTGATCTTAGTGCAAATTTTTTTGGAGTCCCAATAGGCCATTTCAAGTTTGGCAACCATTGCAACTTGCAAATTTTGGATCTGTCTGTGAATAAAATTAGTGGTGAGGTAAGTGATCTCATAGAGGGATTGTCCGGATGCAGTAATAGTAGTTTAAAGGAACTTAGGTTGCGGTACAATGAATTAAGTGGGCAACTGCCTAATTCACTTGGGCGCCTTAAGCGTTTAAGGTCCCTTGTCCTGAAAGGGAACTTAATCTCAGGACCGGTTCCTAAAACTATCGAAAACTTGTCTGTCCTAAAGGAATTGGACCTCTCTTACAATAAAATGAATGGATCTATCCCGGAAAGTTTGGGGAAACTCATGGAACTAACTCACCTTCGACTTTACGAAAATTCTTGGGAAGGGGCTTTATCACAACATCTTTTAGAGGGTCTAAAGAAACTAGAAGATTTCTCCGTCTCATCTTCATTTAAAACTTTTGTTTTCGATGTCAAACATGATAATTGGATTCCTCTTTTTAGCCTAAAATCCATTATTATCAGTGATTGTTCATTGGGTCCCAAGTTCCCATTATGGCTAAGAACTCAGAGAGAGCTTTCTTTCATAAGCCTCACAAATGTTTCGATTTCAGACACAATGCCTGATTGGCTTTGGAAATTGTCTCCACAGCTTGATTGGCTTGATCTTTCTCATAATCAAGTCAATGGTTTACTTCCCAACACGTTGCAATTTCGAGCATTTGCTTTGGTGGATTTGAGTTTCAACCGGTTAACGGGCCAATTCCCGCTTTGGCATAATTTGTCAATTCTTCATTTGGGGAACAATTCACTTTCAGGACCAATCCCCGAAAAAATCAACACTGTGATGCCACACTTGAGAGTTCTTGATCTTTTTGAGAACTTTCTTAGTGGTAACATCTCACCATCCATTGTTGAAATGAAGAACTTGGAATCTATTGATCTATCAAACAATCTTTTTTCTGGGGAAATTCCTAGAAATTGGACCAATATGCAACAAATTGGCGTCATAGATCTATCGAACAACAATCTAGTTGGCAAATTTCCAAGCTCAATATGTTCATTGCCATATCTTTACAGCTTAAAATTGAGCACCAACCGTCTCCATGGCAAAATCTTTTCCTCCTTGGTGAGCTGCACAAGCTTGCAAACACTGGACATTGGAGACAACAAATTTTCCGGGGAAATACCAAATTCCATTGGAGAAAGCCATTCATCGCTGCTTGAGCTACGCATACGCGGCAACATGTTCAGTGGAAACATTCCAAAACAACTCTGTCATCTTCCTTACCTCCATATCTTGGACCTCGCTCATAATAATTTATCAGGACCCCTCCCACCATGTCTAGGCAATTTGATTCGTTTGAGTACTTTCACGCCTTATGACCGACTACCACCTTCTGCAAGAGCGACACACGCGAACCAAATGGAATTGGTTGTGAAGGGACGAAATATGAAAATTATCAATATTCTCAGCATTGTAAATATTATTGACTTTTCGAGCAACAAACTATGGGGAGAGATCCCGGATGAATTAACAAATCTTTCGTCCCTAGGGGCCTTAAATTTATCGAGGAACGAATTGACAGGGAAGATACCGGAGAATATTGGAAGGTTACAACAATTAGAAGCTCTTGACCTCTCATGGAACCATCTTTCAGGTCCAATTCCTCCAAGCATGGCTTCCATAACTGCACTGGACTATTTGAACCTATCGCATAACAACTTGTCTGGACCAATTCCCTCGACCAACCAGTTCCGAACCTTCGATGATCCATCCATTTACTTTGAAAATCTTGAACTTTGCGGGTCACCATTGACGACCAAATGCCCAACCCCAAATCAGGGTGATGTAGAAGACAAAGACGCTAAAACGAATGATGAAGAGGAGTTTGACAGGCTATGGTTCTACATTAGCATTGGAGTAGGATTTGCTGTGGGATTTTGGGCTGTTTGTGGCAGTTTGGTTGTGAAAAGTTCATGGAGACATGCTTTCTTCCAATTCATAGATAAGGTGATAGATTGGGTCTTCGATAGTTGTTGTCCGTGTTTTTAATTTTGTTGTTTCATCATTGGCATGGCAGTTGAAGTGGCTCATTTGTTAAATATCAATATGATGCCTGACATGCTTTTGTTTCCATTTTCATGCTTTTGTTTTTGTTTTTGTTGCTGTTGTACCAAGACATGGCTTCATTGATGAGAAGCTCCTCAAAATTCTAGTCCAAAATTTGGTATGCAATGTTTTTTTTTAGTATAGTAAAAGGATATCCGAAATTAGCAGATGTCGATCCCATTAACCAATCGAATATCTGAAATTAGTTGATGTCAGATATGATGGTGGATAATTCATATAGGATTCAAACTATACCTTAGTCACATCAGATTCGGATTTGGATCTTGCCACATCTAATTCAAATCCAACTCATTCATAGGCCTAGTCCAAATATATAATCCATGAAGAGCTATATTGTTTGAGCAATGTTACTTATAAATTTTATCCGGAAATTTACGTAGAAATATCAATCCATGGCTCCTATTCATTCTATAGATAGACCCCAAGTTACACCTATTCAATCTCTGTCACAAACAAATTATAGGTAAAAATTTGAGACTGCATTCTGGATTCATTGGATTTCCAATATTGCTTTGTTATGTGGAAATTGAAAAGTGCCCTTGAGAGAATTGTTCACTATGCAAGCCAGCCACCAAGTACTTGCTTGAATTGTCTTGGAAGTTCTTGAACAGCAATGATAAGTGCATAGAAAATAAACTTACAAAATGACTCAGTCAAGAGTGTGTTTGATTAGGGGGATTAGAGGGGGACTATTCACTATTCGGATTGCTTATCCGAAGGAGTGAGTAGTCCATCGTTTTTTTTTTAGTCCGCCGAACATGGAGTCCGGCCGGACTCCTTATCCCCCATATGGGGATTATACTATCCTAGGGGAGATCTGGGACAGTTTTTGGGGGATTGTTTACTGTTGGGATTAGGTGATAAAATGACCATTTTAACCATCTACTATTTAATTATGTATATATTTAGTAAAATTCAATAAAATTTAAATGTCTCAATTTAAAATAAAATAATTTTATTTAACTTTTTATTGATTTTATTTATTTAATTTTTCAAAATAATTTTTATAGATATTTTATTGATGTTTTATTTTAAATTTTGTTTATATTTTATTTAATTTCATTATTTAAATGTTAAAATGTTTTATTTAATTTCATTGTTTAATTATTATTATTTTTAAAATCAAATTTATTTAAAATTTTAATTAAAATGATAACATTTATTTTTATTGATATTTTATTTATTTAATTTTAAAAAATGAATTTATTTAATTTTGTAAAAAATAAAATAAAATAATTTTTTATTTAATCTAGCTAAAAATAATTAAAATATTAAATATATGTTTAATATTGCTATTACTTAGTAAATAATTGAAAAAAGGGTAAAATAGTCTTTTACTCATTTATCCTATCTATCCGTCTAACCAAACGTTGGATTCACTAAAAATGTCCTTTCTAGACATCTAATCCCATGAAAAACAAATATAGGATACATATCTAATCCAACCAAATAGTCCGGGGGATTCACAGTGCCAGGACTCAAGTCCGATGGATTCTAATCTCCCGTATCCAGTCCGTCCAATCAAACATCAAAGTCTAGAGTCATGGGTCAGAAAATTTATAAATTTACTTCTATAATTTTTTTTCCCCACTAGATGCAACAGTTATGTATAATCTTTGATTTTGAATCATTGCCCTTGTTATGAAAATTAAAAATACCCTCTTGTTACATTTTTTATTTAGCAGAATTAATAAAAAAAAATCCTAATTACCGTCCTATGAAATAATAAAATTATCAAACTTATTCTAACATCATTAAAAACTATTAATTAATTTAATAATTTATTAATAAAAATAATCGGATGTAATTTCCAAAACTAAACAATTCATATTTTAAACAAATTTTAAGAAACGTATTTGTAATTTTTTTTTTCCGAAAGTGATGTCATAATAATTTGACCTACAAAACATTATTTTGAGACAAATTTTAAAAATATGAGAAAAACCAATAGGAAGTTTAAGCCTTGACTAAATAATATTTTATAATTATGAAAATACTTCTAGGTTAATAATAGTAATCATCTAATTATATAATCGTTTTATCCCACAGTATATC
Organism: Camellia japonica; assembly: GCA_030407325.1. Classification (NCBI taxonomy): domain Eukaryota; kingdom Viridiplantae; phylum Streptophyta; class Magnoliopsida; order Ericales; family Theaceae; genus Camellia; species Camellia japonica. Next base: position 164,851,019 of record JAPPVO010000017.1, read on the forward strand.
TCAATTAAAAACAACAACAAACCTATAGCAATATTCACATCACTTTAAAATTTCTTGTCACATTCGCTAAGCTGTGGGCTGCAACTTCAACGTAAGAGACCCCATCATTAGGGTTGAGTAATTCTGTCAACACTAAAAAAAATCATTCAATACGTTTTATTCTTAGTACTCTTTATTAAATTATTTAGAATTATAATTTATTCTGAATATATTCTATTTTTTTTTTCTCACAAAATACCCTTCCACATAAAATCATAATTTGTGATACTCCCAAATAATCAACAAATTAATTCAAAAAAAATTCTTCCATCTCTCTCTCTCTCTCTCTCTCTCTCTCCATATATATATTTATATATATGTATATGTATATATCATATATAGATTTCATTTAGGTCTCTTGAACTTTGTTGAGTATGGCTACAAACGAGCCGAGCTGAGCCAAACTTTTGAATCTTCAAGCTCATTTATTAAGAATTAGTCAAGCTTGAGCTCGAACCGACCTCTAGTCGAGCTTCAGAAATTGAGCTCGAGTTCGGCTTGTCAAATATTTGTTGAATTCAAGCTCGGCTCAAGCTCGCTCGATTACATAAATGAGCCGAGTTCGAGTTCGAGCTCGAGCTTGAAAAAAAATTAAATTTAAATTAATTTACTCATTAAGAGAAAAAAAATACAAAATTATAAATAAAATATATAATAATACTTCTATTAATAATAAATTTCATCAATCAAACGAGCTTAAAAATCGAGTTCAAACTCGTTCATTTAGTAAACTAGTCGCACTCAAACGAGTTTTAAACGAGCCGAGCTCGAGTTATTCATGAACAATTCAATTCGTTTGCAGCTTTATTGTTGAGTAAGGTTTGTTTTTCAACAGAGACTGTGCTCTCTCTCTCCATAGTTGGTTACTTTTTTCTATTTAGTGGGTTTTCTTGGTTTCTATTTTATTTTTATTTTTATGATGATTCTAATGCTTTCTATGGCTTCATCATTTCTAGATTGTTGTTTTGTGAAGTGAGTTTTCCATTGAGAGTTCAACACGTTTCGCTCTTTTTTTGAAAATCTCATCACAAAGATTAGAGAATGACCGATGAGATTGTTCTAGGGTTCCCTTTTTTGTTCTATGATAATGTGAGTTTTGATGGGGTGAATTGAAATTTTGGTGAGAAGAAAAAAATGAAGTGAAAATAATTAAAATTTGAGAAAAAAAATGAAGAGACTTGAATATAGAGTGTACCATGAGAGCATCTCCAATAGTAATAGACATTTTATCTATCTAAACATTACTATAAAGTATACATTTTATTTTACTTATCAACTGCTTCATGTTTCTATTCCAACCATACTCTTTATTTTAGTTATTTATCTAAATATTATTTATTTTATAGAATGTCACATCAGCAACAAAGATAGAAGAAAATAATCTTAATGATTAAATACAATTTGCCTAACCTTGGAGGCTAGCTGCATGTAGTTAGTGAATGTGAGTTAAACTAAAATGCCTAATCATGCTTAGTGCATAGGAGTTGAAAAAAGTGAGTCATACTAAATATTTTAACTAACAAGTATTATATGCCTAATGGGTTGAAGATGCTCTGAAAGAAAAAATTATTTTATTTTAGAGTTTAATATATATTATACTTACTAGTAAATTTATATTAAAATATAATAAGAGCTAAAATCTCAAAATTTTAATTAGACGTACTGTCACTATTTGAGTGCAATTCCCCATTAGGGCTTCTCAAAATTTAAAACCCCATTTGGGTTTTAAAACATCCGAGCCCATTTCCTAATTGGGCTACGCAAAATTTTAGGACATTTGGGCCTGTAGGCACTCAGATATTAAACTCCCAGATCTTACCCAAAAACCCATTTGGGCCTTTAAATGGTCTGAGCCCAATTCTTAATTGGGCTCCTCAAAATTTTAAGGCCCACATATTAGATATTAAACTGATGAGAACATATACTACACTTCATCTTGATCTTAGCCAAAAGGTCCGAGCCCAATTCTTAATTGGGCTTCTCAAAATTTTAAGGCCCACATATTAAGCTCATGAGAACAGACACTACACTTGATCCCAACAAAAAGACCCAGAAAAGTATGCTTTAAAAGTCATTGGGCTCGCCCTTTGAAAGCCCACTAACACCTGTCTCTTTCTCCATGTTACATAGTATGCTTCACCGTCTCGCCACGACTTTTGAACTTGAATAATAGCACTTTCTAGAGTCTTAAAATTAATAATTTATGGGCATATTGATTAATTTTAGAGTCTTAAAATTAATAATTGAACAAACGTTCGATATTTTTTACGGTGATTCGAATTTAAGATCTTAAATTTTTACCGTTCAGCCAACTTTTGAATATAAAATTTAAATTAGTAATTTTTGCATCTCAAATAGTGAAAAAACAAAAAGAATTTCAAATAAATGATTATAATTTTTTTAGAGGGCCTCACTTAAATTATTTATTTATTTATTTATTTTTGTCTTAGGCCTCAAAGAGGCTTTGGCCGCCTCTGTTTGCATCAATGCCATCACTGCAACACCAATAACTCATGATATGTGTGTGTATAATCCAGTGTTGTTGGCGTGAATGCTATCGCAATTTTTTTTTAATTGCTACACATTTGAAATGAATGCAATCGAAGTTTTACTTTGTTTTTGTGTTTGTTGTTCAAATTAAAGAATAAGAGCTGGAGGAGCTTGTAGTTTACGAGTATTGCGAACTTGTGATATTTACACAAAAGGACTTAACCCAAGTAGAGATGGAGGGAGGCAAGATTGGAAGAAATTAAAATGATAAAGTCAAAACAATAAATCAACTTTAAAAGTTAAAAATAAATAAATTTATTAATAAAAATGTTAGTGTCAACTTATTGTTTAAGTTTATCAATCTTACTTCTAAGTTCTTTGCAAAATCTAATGGATAAAAAATCCCTTGGAAAATGTGATGCATGAACTTAATTTATGTACATCAATATTTATGTTATTTCCTTGGTTTGATTGGTTTTAGCTTACAAAATATATGCACTTCAAAATAGGTGATGTGTTCGTATTCAATACACATCAAATTTTAACAAATTGACCATATATGTGTTCATATGTTAGACACGGCACATGACTTGTAAATTTTTTAGACATACCTACGTTTTTTTTTTTTTAAAGTTAATTTGGGGCCAAAATAAAATACATAAAAACAAAAAAGAAGAAAAGTAAGGGAAAAAAAAAAAAAAAAAAACACCAACATATCTATTGATACTTCTTATATCTTTGTACCTTAAATTTATATCTATAACAAATAAAAATGTGGAACTTATTTATATTTGTCATGTCCCTTATGTGATTATATGGGCATGGGGTTTAATTTCAAAGATATTGATTGGGTTTACAGGTTCCTAGGAGTCCTGTTAGAAGAGCATTTGATCACTGTTGTTTTTAATTGAAACTCTGGCAACCACCGTGGGACGGTCATTATCTAGAAAGAAAATTTGTATGTGTTTACATGACTATGTGCTTATGTAGAGTGAATTACTGTTATCCTTCGTATTAGGACGTGAGTGAGTTAGCTTCAGCATATGTGTAAATGTGCTAATCTCTTTTGTTACCCTTATTAGGATGTCAGGACGTAGGCGTGGTGGTGGTAGGCGTGGTAAGCTTAGAAGGCACGAGGTGCCTTTACCGGATGAGATTCCGGCATAGGAAGAAGGGATTGGTCAGGCCAACGTGGCCGAACTAGTTGGTCAACAGGCCATGGACGCCTTAGCCCGCGAAATGGCTGGAGCGGTACGGGAATCCATGGACATTCTCAGGGCTGAGAATCAAGTCCAGGCCCAAGTAGCTGAGGCAGGGCCATCTTTCTTGAAATGGGAGTTTTTCTGGTCGAATCTGGATGAGTTTTTGGGTGATCCCAATGAGCCACTGAAGGTGGATGAGTGGCTAGAGCAAATAGTGAAAACGTTCGAGATGCTTGGCATCGAGGACGACCAGCTGAGAGTGACCTTGGCATCCTTCAGCTGAAGGGAGATACGGGTCAGTGGTGGAAGTATGCGCGTGGGTCCATTAGGGTGACTTGGAAGGCTTTTGTCAGTGCCTTCCAAGACAAGTTTTTGCCTTCCACTGTCAGGGAGAAGTTGAGAGATCAGTTCTCCAAGTTTGTACAGTTAAATACTCCGGTGGCCAAGTTTGAGGCCACATTTACTAGCTTGTCGAGGTTTGCATCAGAACTCATGGCGAATGAGGAACGCCGTTGTTTAGAGTTCGAGAAGAGATTGAGGACTAGGCTAATGTTTAAAGTGGTCGGGTCGATGATTAGAGATTACGGACACCTTGTGGAGGCGGCGGCTCATTTTGAGACCGTGATGCAGATGGAGGAGGAGAGGATGAGGGGCTTCAGGAGGAGTCAGGATATTCAAGGGGACAGTAAGAGGTAGAGGGGTTCTAACCCACAGCAGTCCTATGAAGCTCAGTCGAGGTCCATTTTTTCCAGTACTGAGTTCGGATTCTGGAGAGGTGGCCAGAGAGATTTCACTTGTTACAAGTGTGGCCAGTTGGGCCACAAGTCTCCAACTTGCCTGCACAAAGAAGAAGGGCAACGGTTTGCATTGTCTTCGGCTCGTTTTCAGAGCCAGAGTTAGAGGAGAGGCCAGCCGCTTATCAGTGTAGGTAGGCGGGGCACATGAAGAGGTTTTGCCTACAGTTGGGTGGCACACCTAGTGCGTTTGGTTTAAGGTAGACACAGAGCCACCAGTCGGCACAGTCAGCATAGACCTCGAGGGCCTATCAAGGAGCCTTTTCAGCTCAGTCAATGTATCAGCTTATGCTCCGAGAGGTGAGCAGGTTGAGTAGAGACCTACAGGGCATGTGTATGCTGTTACTGTGCCAGAACTTGTACTAACTCTTTCAGTAGTGAGAGGTATTTTTTTGTTTTACAATTCAGTTGCTAATTTGTTGATTGATACGGGTGCATCCCATTCATTTATTATGATAACCCAACCCGTACTATGCTTAATTATATATGTGATTATGTGTTTGATATGAATTTGCAAGTTTGAGTATGAGAAATATATGAATTTGAAAAAATATCTGTTGAAATTAGGATTACCTGTTGCAATTAAAACTTTGAACTGAAATTGAAGGCCGTTGAGGTGCGATAAACAAAAACCGACTTCATAGCTATGATTAGCATGATTTTTAGAGCCTTTGGTGAGATTTTGAAAAATTATGATTCGTAATGAATAAATTAAGATTCTTGAGTTAAGTATATATGTTTAGCCTTTTTGTTCTTCATTTTGTTGGAAGAAAGCTCAAAGTGTGAGTTAGAGAGAGAGAAAGAGGAGAAAGCTAGGGATTTGAAGGGAATCAAGGGGCAAACCATAGATTTGAGTTAAGGCATGGAAATTTACTTACAAACTTTGTTTCTAACTCATCTTTGTCTTGAAATCATGAAGAAATTAGGAATTTTGAGCTAGGGTTTTGAGTTGTGTGGTGGCTTGAGATAAAGGCATGAAATTAAACCCTAATCTCTCCATCTTTGTTTGATTTAAGTTCACTCTTGTGATTGAACCATGAAACAAACCCTAGATAATTCATGAAAACAAGATTTGTTGAAAGATTGCTCATGGATCATATATTTTGAATTTGTTTATGAAATGTATGAATACAGGAAAGAGATGAGTCCATGAATTTGTTGTTGATGCAAGGTTGAATTACACTTGTATCATACTCATATATCATATTTTTGAGTTGTTTTTACATGAATTTGGGCTTGGAAATGAATTTAGGAAGTTTGCATCTTTGAACCATTTTCAACTGTCTGATTTTTCCCAGACCGCACGAGCGGCCACGGGCAGCGCATGAGCAAAACATGAAGAAAAAAGAGGTTTTCATTCGGCTCCTTGGGCGCTTGAGCGGTCGGTGTTTCTACTTGAGCGGATTTGGGCCGCACGAGCGGTGAAGACTTCCGTACGTGCGGAACCCCTGTTTTAGCCCAACTTCAAAAAGGCATATCTCTTTCATTCAGACTCCGTTTTAAGTGATTCTTGAGCCTAAATTCAAGCCCTCGAAGTCTAGTTTCTAATGGTGATGGTATCACATCCAAATTCTAAGTACAAAAATAGATATGCTTGAAGGCTGTTTATTTTCTTTTAACCGTTTCATGCCATTTCCTACCTTAACTTAGTTTCCTTTCACTTTTTACTATTTCCTTAAATCTTAAATAAGTAAACATGATATGTTCAATGAAAAACATATGAAATTATTGTAGGAAACATTAATTTAAGTCATGAACATTTAGGGTCGTTTAAAGTATATTTGGAACATGCTTTGTACGTAATTCACATGTAGAGAAGATTAGCATTGAACAATTGAGAGAAATTAAATAAAAGTATATGAATTGAAAAAATGATTTATCGAATGTGTATGTGATATGTTTTGTGAAGTCACGTGCCGGAGGCAATGCCGCAAGACCAAACGCACTGTGAGTAGTAATATAGTACACTTATACACTTTGTTGCGTATCTTGAACCATGAACGGTGATTGGTGCCAACATTATGAATTGATTGGAAATGATGAAACTTCATTGATATTATATGACATGTGCTAAATGATTGGGCCTGAGGCTGCTTGTTAAATGATTGGGCCTGAGGCCACTTGTTAAATTATTTGGCCCGAGGCCGCTTGTTAAATAATTGGGCCCGAGGCCGCTTGTTATATGCTTGGGCCCGAGGCCGCTTGATTTATATGATTATAGATATTATGAGAATCTTATGATCATCTACTTACATTGCTTTATTGTATTATTACTCATTGAGTTTCGCTCACCCAATTTCATGTATGCACATGTAGGTGATTAGCAGCATGGAGCACACCCTTAGAGTCAGCTTCAGGAGCCTTTTGTGACCCAATCGAGTCATGCCTCCGTGACGAAGTTTTGTCTTGACTCACACCACACTTTGACCTTATTATGTTTTGGCTTTCATAGTCTTGGGTTGTAAACATTATGTACAATTTTCCTTTGGCTCTTATATTTTTGATGAGTATGTATATGTATTATTATGTTATGTGGTTAACTCTATGATTTTGCTCATGATTGGCACAACTCAATGGACTTCTCTTTAATATATGCTTCTGTTTATGGCCCCATTAACATAAATATTATGAATAATCGTTTGAGGCCTTCGGTAATCTACGGATTACTGGCCGGTTATGACCCAAACTTTTATGGACGGGTTTTGGGTCATGACAGAGTGGTATCAGAGCACGAGTTAATATCTCACGCACGAGTCCATACGAGCAATAAGAGGTCTAGAAAAGGTTTAAGTTGTATCCATAATGCATTCACATCAGGTATGACATGGAAATGTACATTTGTATATGTGACTTATATGGATATTATTTTGAAAGTTATAATGCATGTTCCTCAAATCATGGTAAGAACAAGGGTAGAAGATGGGAAGGATTCAACCTCCGTACGACTTGATAGGATGGAAGCAATGATGATGGAAATGGCTGAGGCTTTTAGACAACAATAACAATAGCAACAACAACCACCATCGCCACCAATGCCCGTGCCCTCACTTGTAGTGCAAGACCATCAAGCTGACGACCAAACCATTACTCTCACAAAGGAATTTAAGAAGGTGAAACCGCCATCGTTCAAAGGAGGAATTGATCCACTAAAGGCGGAGGCGTGGGTGCTTGGTATCGAGAAATTGTTTGAAGTCTTTCCATGCATGAAGGTACAGAAAGTCTTGCTAGTTGCCTTTACATTAGAAGATGAGGCGCGCCGCTGGTGGATGCTTATTTGAGGAGAACATCAATAGATAAATTGGGCTCAATTCTTGGAGATCTTCTATGGGAAGTACTTCCCACAGAGTATCCATGACAGGAAGGTGTCGGAGTTTGAAAACTTGAAGCAAGGGAGCAAAACTGTAATAGAATATGAGGCACAATTTACCAAACTAGCCCGTTTCGCACCATACATAGTCGATATAGACTATAAGAAGGCGAGGAAATTTGAGGGAGGTCTTCCAGACTCCATGCTTGAGAAGATTAATGTATTGCAGGTACAGAAATATGTGGATGTATTGTATAAGGCCATCATAACATAAGGTAACCAAGCCAGCCGTAACCGGTACTCGGATTGGAAAGGCAAAAGGCAGGGTTCCAATATGCACAAAGGGTCAGCGTCCTCACAAAATAAGAAGCAAAATTTGGGAACTTCCAACACTGCGGGTCTAACCGGGATTCACCATCAACTTGCCTGGAGTGTGGAAAGAAGCATCGAGGGGTTTGCCATCGATCATCAGGAGCTTCCTTTAAGTGCAGGAGGGGACGTATGATGAGAGATTGTTCTATTTTTGGGCAACAAAAAAGGAATAGGCCAACTGCTAGTTCAGCTGGTTCCACTCCTGCAACAAAGACCCCGGCAAGGCCTACTACTTCTCGAGAAAATGTTAGGCAAGGAAGAGTCTTTGCTCTTGTTCCAGGTGACGTCCAAAATTTAGATGCTGTGGTTTCAGGTACGCTTTCTGTTAATGGCCAACTTGCTCATGTGCTACTTGATTCGAGTTCCACTCATTTCTTTGTTTCAAAAACCTTTGCTCCTAATTTGAATAGATCTATGGAACCCTTGAATTATGTGTTGTGTGTGTCTTTCCCATCTAGGGATTATATGTTTTGTGCTTCTATGTATCCGGCATGTGAGCTTTTACTTTTCATTATGTGCTAATTTGATGCCTCTTAACATGGTACACTTTGATGTCATTTTGGGAATGGATTGGTTAGCTAAGTATCATGCAACCATCGATTGTGTGTCCAAACAAGTTGTTTTCTGCCTACCGGGTCAAGAAGAATTTACTTTTGTGGGACATGGAGTGGTCCTTCACCTTATTTGATATCGGCTATAAAAGCTTGTAAACTACTTTAGAAAGGTTGTAGGGGTTATTTGTGTAATATTTTGCATGTTGAGACAACTGAGGTGGGTGTTGAAAATATTCAGATTGTTAGTGAGTTTCTGGATGTATTTCCAGAAGAATTGCTAGGGGACTTGATAGACCGTGAGATTGAATTTGTTATTGATATTGTACCGGGTACTCAACCTATTTCCAAGGCTCCGTACAGACTGTCTCCGGCAGAAATAAAGGAATTGAAAATACAGTTGCAAGAATTGCTTGACAAAGGGTTCATCCGACCGAATACATCGCCATGGAGCGCACCCAGTTTTGTTTGTGAAAAAGAAGGATAGGACCCTTCGGTTGTGTATTGATTACCGAGAACTTAATAAGGTAACGGTGAAGAATAAATATCCTTTACCATGGATTGATGATTTGTTTGACCAATTACAGGGGGCACAAGTGTTTTCAAAAATCAACTTGAGATCTGGGTACCATCAGTTGAAAGTCAAAACAGAGGATGTTGAGAAGACCGCCTTTCAAACCAGGTAAGGCCATTACAAATTTTTAGTTATGCCATTTGGGGTTACGAATGCACCAGCAGCTTTTATGGATTTAATGAATTGGGTTTTCAAACCATACTTGCATGAGTTTGTGGTGATATTCATTGATGACATTCTTATTTATTCGAACATGAAAGGCATTTGAGATTAATTCTTCAAACACTTAGAGACAAGAAGTTATATGCTAAATTGAAGAAGTGTGAATTTTGGTTGAATGAAGTTATGTTTTTGGGATACGTAATTAACAAGGATGGTGTGTTTGTCGATCTGCAAAAGATAGAAACTATTGTGAATTGGCCTGCTTCTACCAATGTTATAGAAGTACGCAGTTTTATGGGTTTAGCGGGTTATTATCGAAGATTTGCTAAAGATTTCTCCAAGATTGCAGTGCCGCTCACCTAGTTAACTCGAAAAGGTGTTCCATTCGAATGGACAGAACAAAGGGAGTCCGCCTTCCAAGAATTAAAGACAAGAATCACAACAGCACCGGATTTTTGCATTACCGTCAGGTACAGAAGGGTTTGTGGTTTATAGTAATGCTTCTCATAAGGGTTTAGGGTCTGTACTTATGTAGAATGGAAGAGTGATTGCGTATATATCTCGACAATTGAAGTCACATGAAAAGAATTACCCTATGTATGATTTGGAATTAGCTGCTGTGGTGTTTGCGTTGAAGATTTAGTGGCATTATCTTTATGGAGCAACATATGAAGTCTACACTGACCACAAGAGCCTCAAGTATTTTTTTACCCAAAAGGAGCTTAATATGCGTCAAAGGCGGTGGTTGGAACTCATCATGGATTATGACTTGTAGATTCATTATCATTCCGGCAAAGCCAACACGGTAGCAGATGCTCTTAGTAGCAAGTCAACGAGAAACTTAGTATGTGTACTTACAGAGCAGAATGAACTATTACTTGACTTGGAAAGAATGGAGATGGAAATTGTGCTACATGAACGAGATAGAATGTTAGCCGCGATGGCCGCACAACTGGCTATTATTAAGGAAATCAAACGAAGGCAATTGGAGGATGAATTTCTCAAGAAAGTACATGATGAGATAGAAGCAAAGCCGAGACCAGGATTTTCCTTGGAAGCTCAAGTGTTGAAATTCAAGGGAAGATTGTGTGATCCTAACATCTCGAAATTAAAGGAAGGGTTTTGGAAGAAGCTCATAAATCTAGATTTGCTATGCATCCCGAAAATACCAAAATGTACCAAGATCTCAAGCAAGCTTTTTGGTGGCCCAACATGAAGAGAGAAATTGCAGAGTTCATTTTGAGGTGCCTTAAATGTCAGTAAATGAAAGCGGAGAACCAAAGACCGGCTGGGTTACTTCGACCTCTCCCTATTCCGGAATGGAAGTGGGAACATATAACTATGGATTTTATTGTGGGCTTACCTCCAACACCCAGAGGTATGGATTCTATATGGGTTATTGTGGATAGATTGACTAAGTATGCTTATTTTCTACCTGTGGAAACTGTCTATAGTGCTGATAGACTTGCTACGGTGTACATTGTGAAGATTATTTGATTGCATGGTGTTCCGGTTTCCATTGTGTTGGATAGAGATTCGAAGTTTGTGTCAAGATTTTGGCAAAGCTTACAAAAAACATTGGAGACGGAGTTGAGGTTCAGTACCGCATTTTATCCACAAACCAATGGAAAATCTGAAAGAACTATACAGACGTTGGAGGACATGCTCCGAATGTGTGTTTTGGATTTCTGTGAAAGTTGGGAGGCTCATTTACCTTTGGCGGAATTTGCCTATAACAACAGTTTTTACTCCAGTATTGGAATGGCACTATATGAAGCCTTGTATGGGAGAAGATGCCGAACCCCAGTTTGTTGGACCGAGGTTGGGGATAGGTCGTTGATTGGGCCTAAAATTATGCAAGTTACTATGAAAAAGATTCAAGTCATCCAACGGAGATTAAAAACTACTCAAAGCCGACAAAAGAGTTATGCGGATCAAAGAAGGAGAGACTTGGAGTTTGAAGTTGGGGATCATGTTTTTGTCAAAGTCACTCCAACGAAAAGGCACACAAGATTTGGAAAGAAAGGGAAATTATCACCACGGTATATAGGGCCGTTTTAGATTCTGGAAAGATTGGATCCGGTTGCTTCTCGGATTGCTTTACCACCCGGCATCGAGCAAGTGCACAATGTGTTTCATGTATCAATGTTACGAGGCTACTATAGACATCTCATTTTTGACCGACCTCAAGACTTTGATATCATCGTTTGTGCACTCGGTGATTGCGCATGTTTGTGCTTGTTATGAGTTTCCGGGGCTTTCGGCCGAGCACCTTGTCTCGGGGCCTCTTAACTCTTTTCTTTTGGTTTGCTTTTGGACCATGCCTTGGTGCCTTTGCCTGGAGGGAGAGAGAGGCCTGTAGGCCACCTTTTGTAGCTGTAGGCTACTTTTCCCTCTTGTAGGCCACTTGCAGTGGCCGGTAGGCTAGTTTCAGGAGCTTTCGGCTGAGTGCCTTGTCTTGGGGCCTCTTAGCTCTTTTCTTTTTGGTTTGTTTTTGGACCATACCTTGTTACCCATTGCCTAGAGGGAGGGGAGGGGCTGTCGGCCACTTTTGGTGGCTGTAGGCCACTTTTTCCTCCTGTAGGCCACTTGAGGTGGCCAAAGGCCATTGTCTTGCTTTTGCAGATATTTTTATTGCCAGCTGTGCCAGCTGTTGGGCACAGAAGGCATCCTCTATACACGTGTATAGAGGGATTGTAACAAGCTTCTAGCTTGTCAAACAAGCTTGAGGCTTGGAGTTCTATATAAGGGGAGCTTCCTCCTCCTTGAGAAGGGTTCAGATTTTTGAAGAGCAAAAAAATCTCCCTCTCTCTCTAGAATCCTCCCGCACTCTCTGTATTTGTGCCTTAAAGTGTTGTTTCTTCGTACTTTTGCACACAAACACCTACTCAAACACCTTTATCTTGTTGCTGAGGTACTTGGGAGCCTTATTTGAGTGGTTTTGACTTGGTTTTGCCTTAGAAGTTGCTATTTTTGAAATTGTGCTTCAAGGGTGAGTAATAGCCTCTTTAAAGCTTTATTTTCATTGCTTATTTGGCCATCCTTGCATGCTGTTTTAGGCCTAACTTGCAACTACCAAAACTTTTGTTTTTAAGTGTTTAAAATGGTTGTCTATGGCCTTGTTTCAGTTAGGGGTGGTCTACCCCCTTTTGTGCCTTATTTTGCCTTGCTTTGAGCTATCCTTTAAGACCTTTGAGATCACCTTTGTTTGGCCTTTTCACTACTGAATTCCAGAGGAATTTCAGTGGTGGAAAGTGGGTTTTGAGACCCAAAATAGATGGGGGTGGTCCCCCTATTTTGTGCTTTGTTTGCATGTGTTGTTGGCTTAACACTTTGGCATGTTTTTCTACCTTGTTGAGGCTCTATCTTAGCATGTTTTAGGCCTTATTTTAACATGATATAACTCTTTTTTGGGTTGGTTTGATTGCCTTTTGCATGCTTCACACACTTGTAGTGCAATCATCCTTATAGCCTTAACATGCATCATGCTTTGTGCCTCTAATTCTAGCTTGCTTTAGCTCTACTCCAGCAGGTTCTTAGCCTTGTTTTGACTTGCTTAAACTCTGTTTGGAATGATCTTGGCCCTTTGAGGCTTGCCTTGTATGGCCATAGTGTAGTGGCCTTTGCTAGTCTTGTGTCTTGGGACCCCTAGCATGCCTCATTTGTGACATTTGTGTGATATAGCATCATTTGGTATGTAAATTCAGAGCATAAACTCCTATCATACTCTCATGTTTATCACTCTTTCATTGTGTTTAAGAGTGGTGCCTTTATGCCTTGTGTTGATGGCCTAATACATAAGCATGTATTTCTCTCATTTGCTAGCTTAGTCCAAGCATGTTTTTGTGACTTTTTGGACCTGCCATAACTCTATTTTGGGTTGGTTTGATCATTGGTTTCTTGGATCTTACACTTGTAGTGCAATCCTACTTGTTGGCCTAACATGCATCATGCTTTATGCCTCTCATTCTAGCTTATGTTAGCTCTATCTCAGTATGTTTTTGCCACTGATTTGCCATGCTATAACTCTGTTTTTGATTGGTTTGGTTGCCTCTTGCATGCTTCTTGCACTTGTAGTGCAATTTTGTTCACTAGCCTAGTGTATTTGGTGTTTTAGCCTATTGATCTAGCATGTGTATGCTCTACTCCAGTACATTTTTGGCTATGTTTTAGCATGCTTTAGCTCTGATTTGAGTGGTTTTGGTCATGTATGCTTGGTTTTTCATAGCTATAGTGTATTTGGCTTTGCTAGTCTTGCACTTTGAGACCTCTAGCATGTCATATTTGAGCTTTTTACATGGCATGGCATCATTTGGCATGTCATTTCAGACCATATACCTCTGTCATATTCTTGCATTTATCGCCCTTTTGTTGTGTTTGAGGGTTGAGCCTTATGCTTCACTTGTAAGCCAACTTGCATGCATGTTTGTCTAAGCTTTTGGGCTATCATTTCATCCTGTTTTGACCACTGTTTTGGCACATTTAACCTCTGTCCAGGGGTGGTTTGGTTAGTTAGGCTTAGTATTGTATACCTATAGTGTTATGCTCTTTGCTAGCTCCAATACCTTTAACTTCAAGCATGTTTTGCATGCATTGTTTGCATGATTTAATGTTGTTTAGCATGTTATTTCAGTGCTGAAATGTGCACCATTGCATGCCATCTTTCATTTGTTGTATCACTTTGAAAGAGGTCTTAAGCCCTTTGTTGGTTTGAGCACGAAATTGAGGCGTTCATGCTCGATGGCATGATGCTTCTTTCATGCTCAAGAAGCTTGTGGCTTGGTTTGTCTTTCAAATTAGAGGACTTCTCATTTTTGGACTTAATCGGTTAAAGGGCTTATCGATAATCTAAAACGCGTAAACAAAATGAATCAAAGTAAAACATGTCAAGATAACATGTTTATAATGCATTGCATGTGTTTGGATCCGACGTTAATCCAAACACGAGAAACGAAGGACGTTTCATACTTGAAGTGATGAAACGTGCCTTATTTCTTAGTTGCTGTCCCCTATGATTGTGCATGATAGGGTGGAGGCCTCTTGAGTCTTGTGTGTTACTTGTGCATTCATTAACTTGTACGAACTCAGCTTCTCGGCCATCGTGCATTGCGATGCTCGGTTGGTGGCTCGAGAGTCAAGTACCGCACTCCTTTGAGTTTGAGAAATGATAAGGAGGGTGGTTGTACACACATACCCTGCACATGCCTTTCCTTGCCCCTTTTGTACTCTGTTTGCAGCAAAACTGGAGTATGCAGAAGCAACTGGCCGACCGGCCAGAGGAAGTGGCCGACCGGCCACTTTAAGTGGCCTACAGCCTCCTCTGGTGGCAGACAGTCCACCAGCTTGAAGATGGTTCAAAGTGATTCTGGTTCTAGAGCAGAAGCAGCTTGGGAATTGGTTCAGTGTTCAGGAATCAAAGCGAATGCAAATAGAGGCAACCGGTGGCAAGACGACGGGATTTCGGGAGGAAGCCAACCGAGCATGCATGCATCCCTCGTCCTCGAGGCCTTTTAACTGCTTTACTTAGCTAGTCAATTCGTTGGGTTCTGTACTTAAATAGTTAATGTGCTTATCTATTCATTAGTGTTTGTAATTAGTTAACTAGTTAGTTAATTAGTTGTGATTTGTAATAGTTAGCTTAATTAGCGTAGCTAGTTAGCTTTCATTTCATTCGGATCCTCTGTCGAGAGGGCAAATGTTGTAATAAGGGTGTGTGCGTATGTGCATGTCTACCAACCCCATTTCTTTCTCCCTTTTACTTATCAGCTTTCGATGGTTAAATTAGGGCATGTTTCAATTAGCATACTTATGCTTTGCATACGTGCATCATCCATTCGTATTGCATGCACCGGGCTCGGCGCATCATTCAAACTACATCGTATTTGAATATGCTTTCTTGAATACGTGTTTAACAGCATGTTATCAAGTGTTACACTCTTATGCCATCTTAGATAGCCGAGCCTACTTAGTTACATTTTTGCATGCATTGCATTAGGCATTATTGACATAGTTAGGATCATGCATATTTCTAACTAGTTTCCTGTTTTAGCTCGGAGTACACTGTGAATGTTTACGCTTTAGCATACTGCATGAGATGTGTATGTTGTCATGCTAGCATGCTTGCCATGAGGCTATTTTCTTAATTGCTATAACTGCATGAATGCATGTGGATGAAGGCTTCATTGTTTGAATTGGGACAATTCATCAAAATGTGCGTTTTAAGCCCACTTTGCGGAGTGGCACATCATGTTGTTTTAAGCCCACTTGAGGGTGGCAAATCCGTGCTTTAGCCTACTTGCGAGTAGCACTTTCAAACCATTTTCAAAAACAAACATCGAGATGTCTTGTTCCAAATTGAGTGATTTAGTCTATACTTGTATGCTGTGCGCATCACATAGTAAGTTAGATTAATAACCGGACAAGAACACATGTGTTTTCAAAAACAACATATTATGTTTAGTAGAGGCCGATCTTTGATCGGGCGAACGGGGGTGCTCATTTCAGAACCTTCCCCTCTCGTACCCAAGTTCCGAGCCGAGGCAATTTTGGTGATGACAGACACGTGGCCTTAGGCACGAGTGAGGGTTTCCTAAATTTCCCCAAACAAAATATTTAAGTGGTGATGCTGAAATCTGGCAAAGCAGTCTGTGTTTAGCGCTTTTTGATTCAAAATCGATTTTCCAAAACGATTTGCCGGATTTAGACTTTTTGGTGATTTATCAGTCTTACATTGCACTTTGTGAGATTAGATTCAGAACCGTGACAGGAGTCCGAATTAGTAGCTAGAACCCAATTCGTGCCCTCTCCGAAAGGGGGGCTGCGCGGAGAGAGTTCGGGCGGTCTACAGCTACCTTCGGGACCCTTCTCATGTTATTGACTATCATCAAATTGTGTTAGATGACGACATGGTTTATGAAGAGAAACGCCTTCGCATCCTTGATTGGCAAGTTAAGCAACGACGGAACAAGATTATCCCAATGGTAAAAGTGGAATGGAGGGAACATCATGAGAACGAAGCCATTTGGGAACAGGAAGAAGAAATTCGACAACGATACCCAGAATTGTTTTCAACTTGAGATAAACAAGTTTGGAAGACCAAACTTCCTAAAGAAGGGAAGACTGTGATAACCCAACTCGTACTATGCTTAATTATATATGCGATTATGTGTTTGATATGAATTTGCAAGTTTGAATATGGGAAATATGTGAATTTGGAAAAATATCTGTTAAAAGTAGGATTACCTGTTGCAATTGAAACTTTGAACTGAAATTGAAGGCCGTAGCGGCACGATAAACAAAAACCGACTTCATAGCTATGATTAGCATGATTTTTAGAGCCTTTGGTGAGATTTTGAAAAATTATGATTTGTAATGAATAAATTAAGATTTTTGAGTTAAGTGTATGTGTTTAGCTTTTTTGTTCTTCATTTTGTTGGAAGAGAGCTCAAAGTGTGAGTTAGAGAGAGAAGAAGAGGAGAAAGCTAGGGATTTGAAGGGAATCAAGGGGCAAACCATAGATTTGAGTTAAGGTATGGAAATTTACTTACAAATTTTGTTTCTAACTCATCTTTGTCTTGAAATCATAAAGAAATTAGGAATTTTGAGCTAGGGTTTTGAGTTGTGTGGTGGCTTGAGCTAAAGGCATGAAATTAAACCCTAATCTCTCCATCTTTGTTTGATTTAAGTTCACTCTTGTGATTGACCTATGAAACAAACCCTAGATAATTCATGAAAACAAGATTTGTTGAAAGATTGCTCATGGATCATGTATTTCCAATTTGTTTATGAAATGTATGAATATGGGAAAGAGATGAGTCCATGAATTTGTTGTTGATGCAAGGTTGATATGTTTAATGTGGAATTACACTTGTATCATACTTATATATCATGTTTTTGAGTTGTTTTTACATGAATTTGGGCTTGGAAATGAATTTAGGAAGTTTATATCTTTGAACCATTTTCGGATTGTCTAATTTTTCCTAGACCGCACGAGCGGCCACAGGCAGCGCACGAGCAAAACATGAAGAAAAAAGAGGTTTTCATTCTGCTCCTTGGGCGCTTGAATGGCCGATGTTTCTGCTTGAGCAGATTTGGGCCGCACAAGTGGTGAAGACTTCTACACGTGTGGAACCCCTGTTTTAGCCCAACTTTAAAAAGGCATATCTCCTTCATCCGGACTCCGTTTTAAGTGATTCTTGAGCCTAAATTTAAGCCCTTGAAGTCTAGTTTCGAATGGTGATGGTATCACATCCAAATTCTAAGTACAAAAATAGATATGCTTGAAGGCTGTTTATTTTCTTTTAACTGTTTCATGCCATTTCCTACCCTAACTTAGTTTCCTTTTACTTCTTGCTATTTCCTTAAATTTTAAATAAGTAAACATGATATGTTCAATGAAAAACATATGAAATTATTGTAGGAAACATTAATTTAGGTCATGAACATTTAGGGTTGTTTAAAGTACATCTTTGGAACATGCTCTGTACGTGGTTCACATGTAGAGAAGATTAGCATTGAACACTTGAGAGAAATTAAAGAAAAGTGTATGAATTGAAACAAATGATTTATCGAATGTGTATGTGACATGTTTAGTATAGGTCGTATGCCGGAGGCAACGCCGCAAAACCAAATGCACTGTGAGTAGTAATATAGTACACTTATACTCTTTGTTGTATATCTTGAACAATGAACGGTGATTGGTGCCAACATTATGAATTGATTGGAAACGATGAAACTTCATTGATATTATATGACATGTGCTAAATGATTGGGCCTGAGGCCGTTTTTTAAATGATTGGGCCAAAGGCCGTTTGTTAAATAATTGGGCCCGAGGCTGCTTGTTAAATAATTGGGCTCGAGGCCACTTGTTAAATAATTAGGTCCGAGGTTACTTGATAAATGATTGGGCCTGAGGCCGCTTGTTATATGCTTGGGCCTAAGGTCGCTTGGTTTATATGATTATGGATATTGTGAGAATCTTATGATCATCTACTTACACTGCTTTACTGTATTATTACTCATTGAGTTTCGCTCATCCAATTTCATATATGCACATATAGGTGATTAGCAGTATGGAGTACATCCCTAGAGTCAGCTTCAGGAGCCTTTTGTGACCTAATCGAGTCATGCCTCCAAGACGGAGTTTTGTCTTGACTCACACCACACTTTGACCTTATTATGTTTTTGCTTTCATGGGCTTGGGTTATAAACATTATGTACAATTTTCCTCTGG
The DNA here is from genome assembly GCA_030407325.1 of Camellia japonica. Taxonomy (NCBI): domain Eukaryota; kingdom Viridiplantae; phylum Streptophyta; class Magnoliopsida; order Ericales; family Theaceae; genus Camellia; species Camellia japonica. Next base: position 164,869,742 of record JAPPVO010000017.1, read on the forward strand.
CTCTTATATTTTTGAGAGCATGTATATGTATTATTGTGTTACGTGGTTAACTTTATGATTTTGCTCATGATTGGCACAGCTCAATGGACTGCTTTTTATTATATACTTCCGTTTATGGCCCCATTAGCATAAATATTCTGCATAATCGTTTGAGGCCTTTGGTAATTTTCGGATTACTGGCCGGTTATGACCCAAACTTTTAGGAGCGGTTCAGGTCATGACATTTATCTCGTCTGCATTTGCATCAGTTTTGGGTTAAAGTTGGCTCATTTAGCCTCTTCTACATGTATAGAGTCACTTATTGGTGGCGATGTTGTTTTGAAGCAGGGGTGTCGGGTTTGTGACATAGAGGTTGCCGGTCGCCGACTTTCTTTTGCATTTGTGTTGATTGACATGTCTAGTTTTGATGTTATTTTGGATATGGATTTGTTGTTATCATATCAAGCTGTTATAGATTGCTACTGTCAGAGGGTTACTGTATGTACCTTGAGTGGTGATTGCTTTTATTTCTTGGGGGACCAGGTTGATAGAGTCGTATCACCGATGTATGATCTGTGTGGATAAAGTGAACTTAGTTGCTTTCTTGCCAACTTCTTGAATAGGGAGTGTGATGAAGTCCGAGGTGAGTTGCCAGGGGTGGTTTGTGAATACCTGGACATTTTTCCCAAGGATCTTACCAGTTTACCACCTCACCGTGAGATTGAGTTCTCAATTGAGCTAGTGACTGGCACGACATCGATTTCTATGGCACCGTATAGATTTGCACCTGCTGAGTTAAGTGCGTTGAAGATTCAACTCCAAGAATTGTTAGACAAGGGTTTTATCTGTCCTAGTACTTCGCCTTGGGGAGCACCGGCTCTTTTTTCCATAAAGAAAGATAGTACATTGCGACTTTGTATAGATCACCGAAAGTTGAACCAGGTATTGATCAATTCCATGATAGGGAGGAGGTTTGTGGGTCTTTCATTATCATTTATTGAGCTTGTGTCCCTTGATTCATAAGTCGTCAAGTAATGAGTTTGCGTCGATTGATGGCTTACGAATCAAGCCTACCATTCCTTTGATCTGTTTGATAACAAGGAGAGGCAAGGTAGACAAACATCCCCTAAAAATATTCTGTTTGTGCTTTATTTCTTTTCTGTTGCAGTAGAGGAGAACCCAAAACTAGTGGCTGGTTGGCTACCTCTCTGTACGGCCGACCACTTTTATTGGCCGACCGGCCACCTCCTTTTAGGCCAGCAGTGCCATTTTCATGGCAGAACAGAATAGAGGCTGGGATAAAAATAGTTTAATTTTCTGACTGCACTGCAAAACCATTCTAGCAGTAGAACATAGGCATTTTCGAGTGGAAATTTGCATTTATGCATGAACCAATTCAATTTTCTGGGGTAAAAATAGTTCAATTTTTTGACTGCACAACAGAACCATTCTAGCAGCAGAATAGAGGCATTTTCGAGTGGAATTCGCAGTTATGCATGAACCATCCCTCGTTTCTCGGGGCCCGTTAAAATTATGTTTAATAATAGTATGTTGTACTTAAAGTAGTGAACTTGTAATAATTAATTAATTCCGTATTGTAACTAATCAGTTAGTTCAATTCTAATTTGTAATAATTAGCTAGTGTAGTTAATTTATTTTGGTATTGTAATAGTTAGTTAATTCGGTAATTAGTTAAGACATTTATTCAAACCCTCTTGCATGAGGGCAAAAATTGTAATAATGTGTGTATATCTTCCAACCCCATTTCTTTCTCCCTTTTATTTACCTACTTATAATGGTAGCATCATGTTTTACATTTTTCATACCATTACCATGTTACCTATCCATTTTACATACATTTGGCTCAGCGCATCATTCTAACCTTATGGTTGTTTATTATCAAGAAAATGTACTTAAACTGCATACTATCAAATTGATTCACATGTCATGTTAGTAGCTGAGCCAATTATTTGCATAGTGTATGTGTTGCATTAGTCATATTGCATTATTTAGGAGGGAGCATTTACCTTGGAGTACTAGGTGAGCGTTTATTGCTTTAGCATATTGCATGCGTGTGATTGTTGTCATGACAAGTATGTTACCATGAGGCTAAATGCTCAAGTGATATACTTGTTTGAATGCCTGTGGATGAAGGCTAATTGTTTAAATTGGGATAATTTGATGAATGTACATATGAGATCACTTTTTTAAGTGGTACATATTCAAAATGCTTTTCAAAACATACATAAAATCAAAGTGTTCCAATTTTTACAAATTAGTCTATACTTGTGTGAATCACATAGTAAAGATAGCCTAGTAATCGGAATAAGAGCATATAATATAAGTAAAAATCACATCATGATTAGTAAAGGCCGATCTTTGATCGGGTGAGTGGGGGGCTCAATTCATGACGTTCCCTTCTCATACCTAAGTTCCCGAGCCGAGACACTTTGGTGATGACAAGCACGTGGCCTTTGGCACGAGTTTCCTAAATTTCTCAAAAATATTTAGGTGGCGAATTTGAAATATGGCGAAGTAGTTCATTTTTGGCATTTTTGATTCAAAATTGATTTTTCAAAAGATTTGTCGGATTTGAACTCATTTGTGTTTTATCTATTTCATATTGCACTTGTGAAATTAGATTCAGAACCACGGGAGTCCGAACTGTAAGGCTATCGTATTCGAAAAGAGCACGAAAAGCAAGCTACAGATAGCTATGATTGTTATAGAAATTGCATGAAGATTAAATGAATTGAAACTAATCTCTTATTTGTTGTCATTGAATATAACTCTGTTTTTAATGCATTGTAAATGTATGGTATTTAGGAGAAGGAAGGAGGTGTACTCCATATTTAAGAGGAGAAAGGGGATGGACTCCATTGAATTAAGTTGGCCTGTGTGTTTAGGGTGAAAGTCCCAAAAACTGCACGTATATATGGGTGTCGATTCCAGCAGACAAAATTTTCGTAAAATGACAAATAGATGTGGTTGTACGAGAACTATATTGGTTAGAGGCCCACTGAGTTGTATCCTCAGTTTGATTGATTGTATGAAATAGATATGATTAATGAATTGATATGAAATAGATTGAGGTATAAAGCTTGACATAACATGGTTTTTGGAAAAAGAGTTGTAAATGATTTATCACGAGCATTGTATATGCATATCATACTTATATCTCTGTTAAGATTCATATACTGGTTAGATTATTTCTACTGAACTTTGACTCAGCCTACTTGGGAAAACCATTTTCAGGTGCTGGTGATATGCCTTCAACAAGGACTTAGTTGGGGAGGATTGTGGATGTGAAGGCTTAGTTTTGTTTAGCTTATATTTAACTTTTGTACAAGCCTAGGGCTTTATTTGTATTGAACTTGTGGCTCATTTTTGATGTACCCAAGCCTTGGCTTGGAAAGATGTAAGCCCTTAGGGTATATGAATATCTGTTTAGCTTTCATCCCTTATCACTACTTGTAACACATGTTGTAGATTCAGGATGAACTGTTTATGAATGTATATTGCATGTGTCATATTTTGTATATTAACTCTGATTAATGAAAGCTTTTTATTTCATCTATATCATTTTGTACTAGTGTTTGGAGTTGAATTATTGTACTTATTTTGGGGCGTGACATAGCCAATGGAGATTTTTTTATTGTTTAAAATTAAGAAAATTAAGAAAATCAATATGAGATATTGAAACTCTCACAAGACTCCTCACTAAAAATCCAATTTTCCTTGTATAATATAATATAGATTGTTTAAAATTAATAAAATCAGTATAAGAAATCGCGAATGATTCAACCTAATCGGTTAGGTCAAATGACCAACCAACTTATACAAAAATTAATTAATTAAAATTTTTAAATATTATTTTAATTTTAAAATCTAAACTGTCTTGAATTGAAATATACACAATACTACACTATTAAGATTCATTATATATTACTGAAACAACTCTTTTTTTTTTTTTCGATGTGTGATTATAAAATAAAAGTTAACAATTATTTGAACAAAAAGTTTATTTTAATCAAGCAATCTTAGTCTTTCAATCTTTTATCAGATCAATCTTTAGTTTATTTCGAATCAAATAAATCTAATCAATATATTTTGATAAAACCGCTAAAATTACGATTAAACCAACAAATAAATCAGATAAAAAATGATTTTGCCTAATCGGCTAGGTCATAATTAATTAATTAAAATTTTTAAAATTTAAACTATATTGAATTGAAACATGCACAACACTACAATATTAAATGGGATGAGAGTATAAGATTCACTTTATATGAGTAAAATAACTTATTTTTTTCCTTTTTTCTGAAGTGAGATTATCAAATAAAAGTTAACTAATGGAGATTTTTTTAATTGTTTAAAATTAAGAAAATCAAAAAAATTAGTATGTGATATTAAAACTCTCACATGGCTCCTTACTAAATAAAATGAGAGTATAAGATTCCCTTTATATGAGTAAAACAACTCATTTTTTTTAGGGTAAACTACCAATAGGTCCTATTTTGGAGACTTATTACCCAATAGGTCATACTTTGGAGACTTATTACCCATTAAGTCCTATTGATAAATTTATTAAGTGATAAAGATAAATTTATCAGTCTTTTATTTTTATGAATAAATTTATAGTGATAAATTTATCAGTCTCTTTGTTTTTATGAATAAATTTTTAGTGATAAATTTATCACTCTCTTATTTTATAGTGTTAAATTTATTAGTTAGGACCTGTAGGTAAATAAGTCTAGTTAATAGGACTAATTGGTAAGTACCCCTTTTTTTTATTCTTTTTTCGATGTGAGATTATCAAATAAAAGTTAGTCAATAAAAATTTTCTTAATCATTTGAAATTAAAAAATTCAAAAAAAATTGTATTAGATATGAAAATTTTCACAATCCTCTTCACTAAAAATATCATTTCCTTTATATAATATATAAATTATAAAAATTCAAAATAACTAATTAATTGGTTAATTGATGCCTGTATCATTATTCATTAGCGTATGGGTTAGTATCCCAAAAATTTACCTCATGCTCGCGTATGATGGGTCACTTTTTAATGTAAAAAAAAAAAACAATTCAACCGATATTATTTCCCTCAAGAAAAAAGAGTCAACCTGACACTCTCATTGACCCGGATTGACCGCTAATGACTTTTATACTAGATTGGGTGACTTAAAAAATTATAGATTTGGATTTTTTTATAAAATTATACTTTTTTTAGGATTTTATTTTTTTTGGATCATATTATATTTTTTTTTTTTTCATAAAAAATAAAAAATATATTTATTTAAATCGTTCCAAATATCCTCTTAATATAAGAGAATTTGAGAAGTTATAGGATTAGGATTTATTGTGGATTTTATCTTGATAATTTCAATTTTTTATTTTGTAAAATCTTTAATATATATCATTTATAAAAAAAAATTAATTTGATCTGATAATCGTAATTTTTTTATTTAAAAAAATAAAATATCTATTTTTTAAAAATAAATACAATAAAATAAAAATATTATGATTATCATATAGATTTTTTTATATTGATAATATACATTAAAAATCCTATAAAATGAATAGTTTAAATCAGAAAAATGAGACTTATGACTAGCCTCACGACTCTTTCAAATTCTTTTATATTTTTTAAATAGATCATTTATTTTTTTTAAAATATAAAATATAAAATAAAAAGATTTTAATTATTAAATTAATTTAATTTTTTTAATGAATTATAAATATTAAAAATCTTACTAAGAGCTTGTTTGGAAAGCTTAGTTTTGGAATTTTTTGGCTAAAATAGCGAGATTTTTTAGTTTAATAAAATAAAACATCACATCCAACCTATTATCATTACATTATTTCTCTAAAAAAAAAATTTAAAAAGTCAAAAAAGTTAAAAGTTCTTTTCAAATGAAATTTTTTAATTTCAAATTAAAATAATTAAAAAAATTAAAATACTAAAAAATTAACCCACTTTCTAAATAAATCCTGAATAAATAATTTAAATCATAGAAACGTACCAGCCCCTCCATCCAAATTTTTTTTTACCTCATGCGTGAATATAATGGGTCAACTGTCAATTTGGAAAAATAATCAACCCACATAATTATTTCACTGGAGGAAAAGGCTCAACCTGACACTCACATTGCCCGAATTGACCGCAAATGACTTTTATTAACTCTTTTTAGTGTAGCGGTAAAAAAGTAATTATGACTTAACAAAATATAAATTACATCTTTAAATATAAATTGTCAATATGTTTAGTACATTTGTGAGATTATGAATTTAATAAATAAAATAGTATTTGATTGAAAAAATTGTAAAATAATTTTTTATTGCGTAATATTCTTTTTGCCATTCTAAGATATAAAATTTGTAATTTTATTCTTTTTATTTTATTTTTCTTCTTATTTTCTTTTTTCTTCTTTTTTTTTTCTTCTCTTCTTTCTTTGTTAATTTTGTTTAATTTATTAATTCAGTAAAATTAATTCCAATTAATATTCATGTTCTAATTTATATTAATGTTGTGATTTCATTACATATTATTTTTTATATATTCATTTTAATTATTCATATATGTATTTCTTTTCTTTAATAGTATTATTAATTGTGATTTTTGTTCATCAATTAGTATAAAATTATTTCAGTAATGAAAATTAATATAATTAGTATCAATTAATATAAAAATTGTTATTTTATATATTTTTTATATTAATGTTGGGTACAATGTCGGAGATGGAGAGTCGTCAATTTGGAATGGCAGAGGGAGTGCCATCGATGACCTAGCCACCGTCGAAACAACGCCAAAGATGCGCAAGTCGTCGATCGTCATCGTCACCGTTCTACAAAACCCTAGCCCCCTTCTCCTCTCATTCTCCTTCCCCCGAAACCCTAGACCTTACGGTCTACCAAAACCCTAGCCTGGTTCTTCAACTAGATCGCGAAGAGAGAGAGAGAGAGAGAGAGAGCTTTGGTTCGTTGATGCGATTGCGGTGGTTCTCCGACCAGATCGTGACGCTAGGTGACGGGAGGGTTTGCTCCTCAACGTGATGGTAACATGAGGGTTTTGCCCCTGTGGTTAGGATTTCAAATCGTGATGGTAGTGGTGACAGAGAGAGAGAGAAGAGAGATCGTTGGTTTGCCTCCGCCGGAAATCACCTCTCTCTCTCTCTCTCTCTCTCTCTCTGTGAGCAAATGAATAGTGTTTTAAGAAATAGGGTTTATATAGTTGGGTTTTTGGTAATAGTTGAAATTGACGATAGCATTTAAGTAATTTTGCATGCCCTCTGTTTAATCTCAAACGCGGAAGCTGTTGAGAGCAGTTTCTGATTCCAACCACTTGTCTTCAAGGAAAAAAAAGCTACAAAATCAAAAGCTAATAAACCAAAGTTTAAACAAACAGTCTGAAATAACTTTTTGGAAGCTAAAATCTAAAATCTGGAGCAAACAGGCCCATTATTTTTAGATCTATTTTGAAAAGTGATTTATTTATTTATTATGAAATAGTTTATAAAAAAGTAAAAAGGTGATTTAATCAAAATAAGTTAATAAGTGACTTTTTTTATCTTTCCAAAAAATTAGACCTGGTGGTGTGAATGAAAAAATTAGAAATTTTTTTATTAATAGTGGAGTCAGAAAAAAATAATTACAAAAAAATAATAAATAATATAAATATTAATAATTATAATTAAATGCATGTAATTGTCCCAAAAAATTATGTACTAGGCCAAATTCACATGTATTTAGTTTATCTCACGTTTACACATTAATATGTGAGAATTTGAGTGGTTCGTAAGAACGAGAGCTATTATAGATCTCGTTTAATAATTTGAATTGTGATATTTATTGATAAAATATGCTAAACTCATACTTTTGAATAATGTTATATGAATTAATTACTATACTAATTAGAGCATCTCCACTGGTGTGTCATTGGAGCTGTTATTGCCAAATTATGGCAGCAGTTGATAGAAAGGCACCTCTAATGGCAATTTTTAGCAGCTGCTATCTTTGGCAAATGCCAAAGCTTGTGTCAAATATGACACAAGCTTTGGCAGCTGCCAAAGATGCCAAGTCAGTTTGAACCAACCGTTTCCTCCCTTCCTCCCTTTTTCATCATCCTTTCCAAATTTCCAAACAATATTCACCCAACAAATTCCAAATTTCCAAAATCACACAAATTTCAAAATTTCCAAAATTCACTCAATATTCACCCAACAATTTCCAAACACAGAAAATTAGAAAACAAAATACCTGAAGCAAACAAAAAAATACCTGACAGAAAAATTAGAAAATCAAAATTTAAAGCAAACAAAATCTGAAGCATAATTTTTTTAAATCTGAAACAGATCAATTGAAAAAAAATTTAAAACAGATCAATCGAAAAAAAATAATAAATCTAAAGCATAATTTTTTAAAATCTGAAACAGATCAATTGAAAAAAAAAAAATTGAAACAGATCAATTGGAAAAAAAAAATCAACAATTTTTTTTTTTAGACAGAATTTCACAACAACATTAAAGCAATCTCAAAAATTTTAAGTAATCTCTACAAATCTGAAGCAATCCAAGCAATAATCAATAAATTTGAAGAAGATTTTAAATAATAAATACCTGGATTTAAGAAAATAGGTTGAAGCTCAGTGCAGTTGAAGGAATGTTCTAATCTACTAAAATAGGTTGAAGGAATGTTCTGATCTATTGATCTTCGGTGATGAAGGCTTTTAGGGAGAGAGAGAGAGAGAGAGAGAGAGTGAGACTGAGAGGGAGATTTAGACTTTCAGAGAGAGACAGAGACTTTCGGTAATGGAGGGAGAGAGAGACTTTCGGTGATGGAGGGAGAAGAGACATGATCTCTGAGAGAGAGAGAGAGAGAGAGAGAGAGTGAGCCTGAATGGGAGATAGAGACTTTCAGAGAGAGACAGAGACTTTCGGTAATGGAAGGAGAGAGAGACTTTCGGTGATGGAAGGAGAAGAGACATGATCTTTAAGAGTGAGAGAGAGAGAGACGGAGACTGAGAGGGAGGAGGACGAAATGGTGAGAGACACAGTGAGAGGGTAAGGAATAAAAGGTTGGATGATTCTACACAAATCCTCTTAACCGTTGATGACCAACACGTAGACGGTGGTGATGAAACCAAATAGAGCCGTTGTGCTCTGTTTAGCTAAAAATAAAAAATAAAAAACACAAACAAAAACAAAAATTAAAACAAACACTAGCTTGTGTCAAACGGTCATCTCTTCAAACGGCTATTATATTAAAACGACAATATTTTAAATTTTTATAAATAGAAACCCTTCATCTTAATTTTATTTCACAGCAACCATTGCACATTTCATTTTTCTTTTCTCCTCTCTTCATCTAAATTTGATTTCACAATAAACTTCTGAAATTATATTATTTTTAGTTTTTTCACACAATCACTATGGAAGGTTCACCAAAAACAAAGAGAGGAAAATCTTTCACTACTGAAGAAGATGTGCCAATTTGTAGAGCATGGTATCACATTACTGAAGACCCAATTGTTGGGAATTAGCAATCTTATGCTCATTTTTTGGGAAGAATTTTTGAAAATTATTGCTCGCTGCAAAATGATCACTTAAGAACACAAGTGTCAATCTCATCTCGATGGAGTGTAATCATGAAATATTGCAACAAATTTCGTGGGTGTTTGGCACAAGTGGAAAATCTACACCCAAGTGGAATGTCTCAAGTTGACATAATAAGATTTCATATTCATTTATTTATGTTAGTTTACTTATTTTGTCTTATTTAAAAATGAACTAATTAATTAATGTAATAATTTATTGATACAGATGTTTCAAGCAAAACTATTATACCACCAAGATGAAAACAAACATTTTACTTTTGAACATTCTTGGCCAATCTTACAAAATAATATCAGGTGGCAAGATGTAACTCTTACAAACACAGTGTCACGACCTAAACTTGCCCTTATCGGTTTAGCGTCATAACCGGCCAGTAATCCTTGGATTACCAAAGGCCTCTGAACATGATAACATAAGATAGGGGTTGCAGAAGCAAATATACAAAATTAACATAGTCCGTAGAGCTGTGCAGACATACATGGGACAAAAATTTTCAAAACAAACTTATATATATATATACAGCTGTGACATCAAAAATACATTAGCCTAACGTCACTCAATTACACAGATAGGGTCAAAGGGTACTTAGCCCAAGTACAGATATACAAAACAAGCTCAACTAAAGCCTTGATATAATCCTCTCAAAAGGAACCTCCTTAGGAGGCACGGTAGTTGGCTGATAAAACAGAAACATAGGCCGTCAACTCTAGACCTGGTCACGTGCCTGCTCACCTACATACGTAATATAAATAGTGAGCTGGAGCCCAGTGAATAATAACAGAGTAAAGAGGTTTAATGAATGTTGTCCATAACAGTTATAGAAAATAGAATTCAATAGTTGTCAGAAATGAATTCGTAATTATGTTCAGAAATCGTAGTACATAACAGATACAGTTTCAGAGTCGTATTCATAATTAGAACTTGTAGTTAATCATACGTGGCATATTTATTAGCACTAGCAGAAACAGTTGACCCATAAAGGGACGGCCATAAAGGCATACAGTTGACCTATAAAGGGACGGCCATAAAGGCATACAGTTGACTCTCGTGCACGGAGACGTTACAGTTGGCTCATGAGACGTACAGTTGGCCCATAAAAGGACGTACACATAAGGATCCATAACAGTTGGCTCATGAGACATACAGTTGACCCATAATTAGGACGTAACAAAACAGATAACAGATGTCATTTGAAGCTAAGAATGCCACGAATACATTTCAGAAACATTGGACAACCATTCATTCATGTAGAAAATAACATAAATAGGAACAATCATCTTATATCATTAAGAAAATTCTTATAATTGAACATAACTTTACAGAGTTATTACTTACAGATAACAGAGGCTCCAAGGTAAACAGACAGAATAAGGAAATCAGATGTCTTGCAGCATGTGACCTACATAACATAACAGATACATACATTGAAACACACGCTCGGAGTGTACATAACTTATTTCATTTGTTCTTGATGTGTTTCTAGCCTTTATCCTCATTATGGTGTCTTAATCTTGGCCTAGGAATGTCTAGGATGGAGTGAGGATGCAAAAATGTACTTGAAAATATTTTTTAAAACTTGCTGAAAACAGGGTCCATGCTCGAGCGTGGCTTTTCTCGCTCGAGCGGACATGCAAAATGTGAGGGGTCGCTCGAGCGTAACTTCTTTCGCTCGAGTGGCTTGTAAATTTTGAAAAAGTACTAGTTGCTTGATTTTCATGTGAGACTCAGACTCTCGCTCGTGCATGACTCTTGTCGCTCGAGTGATCTGCAAAAATACATGAACTTCTGGGAGCTTGCATTTCACGCTCAAGCGGAAGTGCACGCACTCAGAGTGGTTGCTCGAGCGTGGACTCCTATGCTCAAGCGTGGAAGTAGAACTCTAGAATTTCCAGATTTGCTTCCAAAGCTCAAAACTCAATCTTTAAGCATCAAAATTTGATTTTTCTGGGCCAAAACTTGAGAAATACTTAGAAATTCATAATACATCATGAATTAAGAATCTTTTCAAGAAATCATGGCCAACTAACTTGCCAACTATGCAAAAGTTCAACTTAAAATTTATGAATGATCCATGAACATGACATTCATGAATTTCTTTGAACTTAAGTTTCGCAAAACATGATCAAGTGCTACAAAACAACATAAAACTTGATGATTCCCCAAAATTAAGGTGAATTCAAGACATGCATGAGGGAATTCTTTGAAATTAAACTCAAAATGTAAGAAAATATGCATGCATGCATGGTATGAGTTACTATTCTCAAATTTTAGCTTGATTCTCATGTTTAATCTTCTAATTCTCTTCAATTCTTACACCAAGCAATTCAGATTCATAATTAAGGAATTGAATTTCCTAACTTAAGTCTTGAGTTAGCAAGTGTTAGAACTAAACTCCCTCAATTCTCTTCAATGTCCCCTATTTCCTTCTTAATTCTCTTCCTGTTTTAATGTTGGCTTCAATCTCTCTCTCTCTCTCTCTCTCTCTTCACACATTGAGCTCAAAAATGAAAGAGGTAAAAGGGAGTCTTGGGCTTGGTAGTGGCCTTATATAGGCTAATTAGTGATGGTTCAATAAAGCTAATCAAATGGACATTAAACTAATCATAATTTAGCGGTTCCGAACGAATTTTAATTAAACCTACCATAAAATTCTAAAAATTCTAATTAATACATAAATCAAGTCAATTCTGAATTGGATGCCAATAAGGCCTTCAATTCGCAAACTGAAATGAAAGCATGAACAGATCTTTCTATGTTAAACAGATATATGCACACACATAAGGCAACATATGATGCAACATTTCACTTCAATTATTTATTAGGCGCTAAGTAATGTAGAATAATGTTAATCATGGGTCAGGGTTGTTACACACAGTGAAGTCAAGGATACATACACCATTTTCTCTAATTCAGCCTCCAATTCTCCAATGGATAATTGCATTTCTCTTGAAAGATGACACTAGTTCAAGTGTTGGTAACAATCCAACTGTTGGTGAGGGCAGTGTCTTTGCAAGGGGTAAAAAGCCTATGGGTAAGAAAGCTACAAAAGAATTGTCTCAGAGAAATTAAGTCGTTGAAGCTGAAGTCCAAAAAATGAGCATACAATTGGAGACATTTAACCAACACCTTGCTGAAAGGAAAAAAAAAAAAAATAATGAAAGAGAAGAAAAAAGGATTCAAGCAATGCATGAGCTGAAAAAACTTGAGATGAAAAAACATGACTTTGAGATCAGAAAACAAGAAGATGAGATGAAAAAGGAAGAACATATAATACGACTACGGATATTTCTCATTTGGGCCCTCAGATGAAAGCTAGTTACACAATGTGAAAAAATGAAATTTTTGCCAAGTGGTCCTCAAATGTCGCAACCCAAATTATTATTTCCCTTGCCTCATGATGAATAATTACGGATAATGTATTGTTAAATTTTACAATGTCATTTGTTTTTTTAATGTAATTGTTTAGGTTTTATTTGCCAGTCATTTTTTTATTTTGTATTGAAATTTCATTTATTATTTTATTTTTTATTTGAGTATTCTCTACAAAAGAATGTAATATTATTTTTGCAATGTATAATGTTAACTATTTTTTAGTATAATTTAAAATTTCAATATAATAAAAAGACATTAGCTGACATTAAATGACATTAACTGTCATTAAAAAGATAACATGGTGAATTAGATTAATTTTTTTTTTCAAATTTTCATTTTTTTGCATTTTTTATATTGTCTAGTCGGGAATAATATAAATATATAATTTTTTTTACAAACAGTTAAAAAAGGTAACAAAGACAAAAAATAAAAAAAAATAAATCACAAAAAAAACCTATATCCAAACAACACTAAAACTTGGAGTGAAAGTTGGTTGAGATTTGTCAAAATAGAAAATATAGCGATCCCGGTTTTTCCTCCATTGGTTTCGTATTTCGGATTCGGTTCCGTGGATATCTGTTGTGGTATATGTTTCATCAATTCCATCCTTTAATCCTTTGAATTTGAGTTTAGAAATGTCTTGGGCGTGTTCCGAAGGTTGGTTGAGCTTTGGTCTCTATTCTTGTTGCCCAGATTTTTGATGATCCGCTCGAGCGGGGTCTTGTTGCGCCGAGCGGAGTTGCATCCTTTCAGCATTTTGTGCGTCTGCAAAAATACTGCAGGTGTGTGTTTTTTACGCTCGAGCGGGTTTCTTACGCTCGAGCGGGTATCTGACGCTCGAGCGGTGTACGAAGTGTGTAAAAGTACTGGAGGAGTAATTTACGCTCGAGCGGGTTCCTTTGCGCTCGAGCGGATAGGTTTTGCTGTTGTGCCTTGGCGCTCGAGCGGGTTAAGTTTTTGTATCTGACGCTCGAGCGTCCTATTTTCCGCTCGAGCGAGTCATACGTATATCAGATCGCAACTGGGTCATTTTAAATCACTTTTTCAACTTTTTCTCTCTCTCTCTCTAACTTTTCAAAACCCTAACTTCGATAGCCTCTCTCTCTCTCTCTCTCTTTCTCTCTAAGAATTCATCTAGTTCTACAGTGTTTCTACCTTGGTTCCTTTGTATAAAAGGTAGAGTTTGGCTTGGGCTATCTTTGGATCCGAAAAAGTGTTGATTTGGAGCATCTTTGGGTTCTTCTTCATCTTTCCCTTTGGGCTTCAAAACTTTGAGGTAGGGATAACTACTCATATTTATGATCTTTGACATAAACTTGTAGTCATTTTGATTTAATGTTTGTAGTTGGGAAAGTTTGGGAGTTAGGGTTTCAAACCTTAAAATGTGTAAAGGGGGGGTTTGTTCCATTGAACTATATATGTGTATTTTTTTAGTTAAAATGAAGTTATTGAGGTCTTTGATGATATTTGGACCTTTGGGTCAAATCGAGAAAAAGGGGAAAATACCTTAGTTGGGATTAATGGGTCATTTGTGAAATTAATGACATTTATCATGAGATAATGAAATTGGTTGGAAAATAATAAAATTAAGAAGTTATGAGAATGAATGGGGAGTTGGATTGATATCACTCACCTTTGAAATTGTTGATAATTTATCTGTTGACGCATTTATTATATGTTAAGAATAATTGCTTTGGGCTATCGGTGGAGGATAGTCTTGATTATTGTGACATTGTATGTGATTAGGAAAAAACTAAAACTAATCACATTGAATATGTCATTGAATATGACGGTTGGAATAATACAGCAATGTGTGTATTGATTTGATTATTGTATATGATAAGTGTTTAAATACATTGTGTATATATATTGTTGGGAGGAGATATGAGATGTACTCCATGGTTTGAGAGGAGATAGGGGATGGCTCTCAAACCTGTTCGGAGGAGAGATAGGGGATGGACTCCACTGATACAGCAAATCTGTGTATCATTTGAAATATGGAAGTGTTGAAGTATGGAAGTGTTTTAATATGAGTTATATTCTCATGTGAATTGTGAAGTATTGGAAGTGTTTTAATATGAGTTACAGTCTCATTGAATTGTTTGGCCAGGTTCTGAGTCACATTTATGAATTGAATTGGTTAAGTAAAGGAAAGTGGAATGAAACATGGACATATTTATCATAGAACTGGAATATGTTATAAATTGGCTTATATGAGTTAAACATTTATCAAATGTTAATGTTTTAGTTACTGCTCATATTATGTTTAGCATATCTCTACTGGGCATTGGCTTACCCTATATGGGACATCACTTTCAGGTGTAGGTGATATGCCACCTCCAAGGATGTAGCTTGGGAGGTTGTAGAAGCTGAAGGCTTACTTTTGTGATTATTTTGTGATTTACATGTATATCAAGCCAATGACTTATTTTATGTAAAGAGTTAGAACTCTATTTTTTTGTTGAACCCAAGTGTTGACTTGGAAAGTTATAAGCCTATAGGGCATTTACTTTTGTTGTCAACATGTAATATCTTTTGTAAGAATACTCTGATGTTGGGAATATGATATCTCTTTCTTGTATCATGGATGTATGATTATGGGTTTATTTTGAGGGCATTACAGAAAATAACCATTGGAGCACCATTGCTATAATTTGGCAAAATAGCACTATTCATTGCCAAATTATAGCAATAACAATCACTTTGCTTGGTTCTATTTTTCCAAAAATACTTTTCAGAAAATTCTATTTTTTTGTTTTCTGTGTTTTTTTGTTTTCACTGAATTTTTTAAATATTTTAAGCAAATTTTTTTACTTTTTAGACATATCTAACATAAATATACCTAAAAAGTAAAAAATTTGTGAATTTTTTTATAAAAATTCACTAAATACCAAAAATACAAAAAAATACGTGAATTCAGTACATTTTTTGTATTTTTATGTATTTATTAATTTTTTAAATATTTTTTCACAAATTTTTACTTTTTAGATACATCTAAATAAGGTACATCTAAAAAGTAAAAAAAATATTTAAAAATTTAAAAATATTCACTAAAAACAAAAAAACACGATAACTAAAAAACTCAATTTTCAAAAAACTTAATAAAAAAAACTCAAATCAAACACACTAAATTGCATTATAGCAACAACCATTAAGATGCTCTTAGTGTACTAACAAATGATGTGATATAATTTTAAAGGTTTTAGGTATTTATAATTTGTATAATGGGTGAGATCAATAATAATGTTATAACATATGTTGGTACACTAATTAATATATTAATTGATATATCAAATAATATATATAGTACTACTGCTATTTTAAAATCAGAAAATATTATTGTCAATGTTTCATTTTCCAAGAAAGCAGTACACACGAAAAATGCGTATATCATAAAGGCACAGTTAGTGGAAATGAAAATTAATTATAAATTAATAAAAAAATTATAATTATAATTATTAATATTTATAATATTTTTCATTTTTTGTAATTAATTTTTTCGAACATCTTTAAGTTATTTTCCCTGTCATAAATGATGAATAAATGAATATGAGCTACCCATAGTAAATAAATTTGAATTGTTGATTATAATTAGCTTAGTTTAGGGTAAATTACACTTACTTACTCTGAGCTTTCTAACAATTACATAGACTTCCTTATAATTTTAATAATTATACTACTATCCTTCACTTTTGAAACTATTATCATTATTTCTCCACTGTTAGGTTATTTAACAGAATTTACTGATATCATACCAAAAATGACAAAATTGCCCATGAATTACTTTATCTGTTCAAATCAGAAATTTCACTCACTTGCCATGAGTTTTTACATATATATTATCAAAAACCATACATATTTTACCATTATTTAATAAAATTCTTAAATTGCATGCAATATTAAATAAAATCTTTAAATTGTTAAGACATTATTAAATTATTTAATGCAAAAAAAATTAATTTTTATTGATAAAATACTTAAAATAAATAATCTCTCCAAAATTAATGTTAGATAGCATCCTAATAATTTAATATAAAACTTATTTCACACCACATATAACTTAAAATTTATTATTTTATGTAATTCATTTATTATTTGAATTATTTTAAAGTTAAAATAAATAGATTTCTTTTTTTCTCGACAATTTACATCACATATTTATTCATATGTAAAAATATTATTATTTTATCTTTTTTCAATCATATATTATTCTCAAATTTTAATTTTTATCTTTGGGTCATTATATTTCTAGTAAATGAATATTTAAAAAAATACAGGTTAATATTTCTTAAATGATTAAAAAAAATAAAAAAAATAAAAATGGAAGTAAAAAAAACAAATCACCTCACAATAAATTAAAATTAGCTAATAGGGAATGAAAGATCAAGAAATCATTTGAGAATAATAAATAATTTAAATAATTTGTCATTTCTTACGCCTAAAATTAAAATTAATCTTTACTTGCATGGAGAGATTATTTGAGAATAAGAAAATACTCAATTAATTTGTTATGTATGATACTTAAAATCTATTTCTCCATCTTTATTTATCTCATTTAAACTATTTTTATTAAATTAAATCTTGAAATATATTTCTTACCTTCATTAATGTTTGAATTTTTATTTTATTTTTTTGGTTATAAAAGTGTCAAAAACTTGTTATGAAAAAAAAATAGAGTCAAGAAATTACATTTATTTTTAAAAAATTATGAAAAATAAATAATGATTTCATATATATTTAATAGGGTAAATTAAATTACATTTATATATTTTTTTCTTTAGAAATCATTTTATTTCATTGTGTTTTTAAAATAGTATTAAAGTCTGATTTCTCAGTCTTGTTAATAAAATTGTATGAGTATTAGATATACAGAAGAAATAAAATTAGATAATTTGAACAATAACACTTCGCTATAAATAATAATAGAACAAAATAAAAGTGAGAAATTAAAAAATAAAGTACAAAATTTAACCATTAATGAAGGTGAGAAATTAATTTTAAGATTTAATTTAATAAAAATAGTTTAAATGAGAAAAATAAATTTGAAGAAATATATTTTAAGTATGCAACAAATTAATTGAGTATTTTAGTATGCTAAAATAATTTCTCTATTAACTAATTTTAATTTATTGTGAGGCGATTAAACTTTTTTTTTTTTACTTCTATATTTATTTTTTAATTTTTTTAATCATGTAAGAATAACCTGTTTTTTTAAAAATATGCATCGATTAGAAATTTAATGACTCAAAGGTAAAAATTAAATTTTTTTAATAATATCTTAAGAATTTAGGGACTAATAATTTTCTTACATATGCATAAATAAGTAGGACAATTTGCTGGAATTTTTTTTTTAATCCATTTGTTTCAACTTAAAAAAAGAAAAGAAAAAAGAAATTTAAATAATAAAGATATTAATTAAAATTAATAAATATTTCGTTGTTTATATAGTGTAAAATACGTCTTATAAGTATTGTATTAATTATTAGGGTCTTATATTAAACTATTATGGTGTAAGTTAAAATATGCATAGATTTTTAATAATATATATGCAAAAGCTTAGGGGAGGTGGTGCAATTTTTTATTTAAATAACTTATTAGTTCAAACAGTCAATATGGTCATTTTAGATAGAAAAGCAACGGCATTTGTGCTAAATTAATTGATTGAAAAAATCTTGATATTGTTAGCAAAAGTAAGGAAAGTTTTTGTAATTATTGAAACTACAGAGGAGGTCCCTATATTTTTTAGAAATCTTAGGGGAAGTAAGTGTAATTTACCCTTAGTTTATAATCAACACTGTTATCTCATAATCAAATTGTGTTTGAGAATTGACTATTTTAGGTCAATTTTTAATTTTTTACGAAAAAAAAGTACAAAAAATAAGAAGAATCAATTTTTTAAAAATAATTTCTTGACTTTTTAACTACTTTAATTACTAAAAAAGATATTATATATTTTATTAAAATTTCTACCAAACATTCACATAGGTAAAAAATTTGATAAAACTTATACGTCGCTCACATTTTTGATTGCGAAAACAGCCTGGCCTTATTTGACAACTACATATTTTAGCTAAAAAATGAAAAAGTTACTATAAGTTGCCACATCACTCCTTTTATTTTTTTTACAAATCTTTTCATAAAAAGTCAAAAAATTATTAAAAGGGAGACTTATTTATAAGTCCTTTTTCAGACTCTTATGCTAGGCTAAGTCCTATGTAATTTTTTATAGACTTTCAAGTCCTATTTTCATAAGAATGTATTCCATAAGATCCTACATAAACATAACGTGACGTGACACTTACATAAACGTAACGTAACGTGACACCTATATAAACGTAACGTAACGTGACACCAATATGAACGTAACGTGATACCTATATAAACGTAACGTAACGTGACATCTATATAAACGTAACGTGACACTTACATAAACGTAACTGTGTGAGTGAATTTCTGATCACACTGCCCTCCTTAGTAATCCAGCTGTAGAACACAGGCAGAGCAGATGGCACCCTGTAATCTGCACAGAAAGAAAAGGCTCCGGCGGTGGTTCTTCCACCCGGGGGCACTCCGACGATCAAGTCAATATCTCTCAAAGATAAAACAAATGCTTAAATTACTGCTCAAGACTTAAAATTGCGTACCTTAGACCCGCTGAGGGTGCCTCTCTTTTATAGTTTTTCTCTATCCTAGTCCCACTAGAAGTCCCACTTCCATGGACTCTAATTCTGGACTCATCTTGGACTCTTCAAGAGATAAGGATAGACTCCCCGAGAGTTTTACCTATATCCATCTTGTAGTCTTTCTTCTTTCTAGGACTCCTGTCCCTTATCCACTTATCTCGGATTTCGGTATCCTCGGAGATAACCTCGGCAACCCCGAGATCACCTCGGCGTAACTGTCGTGACACGTGGCACCTCGGCTGACACTTCGGTGTCACCTCGGCCACGTGTTAGTACTCAGAAAATATATCCCCACAACTGCCCCCTAGGTTCTATTACCTCGGCATTCTGAGGTGATGGAACCTATATTCGAACTTTTTCTCGTACGTCGGCTCAGGAACTTTCTAGCCGAGATCATTTATTTTCAGGCCGACATGTCTTCATCTAAGAACAAGAATTCAGATCAATTTTCCTTCGTGCATGAGCTGTCATGCACTATTTTTCAACCGTTTCACTGACGCGTTTTTCCCTTATTCGTCCGTGCTGGTGACGCGCCTGCGGGCCGTCTTTTCGCCGCTTGCGCCGTCTGACGCCCGCGTTACCCCAGGCGCATTAAATGCTTCTGTTTTTGCCGCCGTTTCAAATTTTGACAAAAAGTCTTGCCTCCGCCTTTTGGCTCTTCACTTTTGCAATTGACTTCCTTGCTTTCTCTCTCTCTAAGCTTTCTTCTCCTTCGAATCTGCCATTGCCCCCAAGCTCTGAGTTCTGCAACCATCTCCATTTACCGTTTCTGCGAAGCTTTCGCCACTGTTGCCTCCGTCGTCTGACCTCGGCGAAGCTCATTCTGGCCTCACCTTTTCTGGTAAGCAACTGGCTTTTCCTCTCCAGTTCTTGATTATTCCTGAAATTTCTTGCAATTATTGTTCTGCTTCAGTATTCAATTTGCGAATCATTCACCTGAATGCGTCTTTATTTCTTGATTTTACGTATGAACATTTGCACTGTTCCTCCTCTATTCTTGGTCTTCCGCCCTTTGTATCTTTGAATCTGAAGCTTCGCTCTTGCTTTTCTGTTTTCCAGATTTTCTGTCCTTCATACTCGTTCTTCGTAGATTTAGGTTTGGGATTTGCTTATAGAACCATCAATCCTTAGGAAAAATTGAAACATTTGTACCAGTACATACCTAGGTTTAGGCCGAGGTCCAATAACCCTTCGAAAGTAACCTGTTTCTATAACCTAGTACTTTTACACCAAAAATCATGGGTATGTGGAGAAATAGGGTTAACACCCCAACCAAACTAGAGTTTTTCAGGCAAGAATTCTCCATCCTTGCCGATGTTCACCTCAGGCTAGCTGGGGAGAACGATTCCATTATGCCCGAAGATGATACCATGCCTTTCCCTGTTGTTGCTTTTGTTGAGTGTGGACTTCGGCTCCCACTTAATCCCCTTTTCCGTGAAGTCCTTCATTACTACTCTTTGAACCCTATGCAACTAACCATCAACGCCCATAGAACGCTCAATGGTATAATCGCCTTAGCTTGGCAGGAGAGTGTTAGGATTACTCTTGCTGATATCCAATATT
Source organism: Camellia japonica (assembly GCA_030407325.1). Classification (NCBI taxonomy): domain Eukaryota; kingdom Viridiplantae; phylum Streptophyta; class Magnoliopsida; order Ericales; family Theaceae; genus Camellia; species Camellia japonica. The sequence continues at coordinate 164,890,953 of JAPPVO010000017.1, forward strand.
GTTACACCATGTGTGCCCTCAACCTTAAGGAAAAAGGTTTTGTGTATTACCTCAAGCCGAGGTCCACCGAGTTTAAGATCGTAGCCGACCTTCCAGACTCCAACAAAGGGGCTGGAGATGATTATCTCATCGCTTCTGGGAACTGGGAATTTGGCCCAGATGAAGAAGTTCATCTCTTCCCTTTTCCTCGAACGGTCAAGGAGGGCAAGGGTAAGATCCCTGTGTTAACTGCTTAAGTGTTGCTTTCTTCAAGTTTTTCCAAATTTTTTTTCTGTTTCTGATATTGTGTTTCTTTTTGCAGACGTTCGCAAGCCTCCCAAGAACTTCCGCCAGTCCTATTACCCTGGGAAGGCCTGAAGAAGCTCTTGGACCTTCCTCTCCAGAAGCGCAAGGCTCCCCTGGTGTTGAATTTCATCCCAACATACAGATCAACTCTTCCCGACGTTCCCAAGAGGAAGAAGAAAAGCTCCCCTCCTCCTTCTGTTACCACTCTGCTAACTGCATCAACATTTCGGGCTGATCAAGGGTCATCCTCCGATCCAGCCGATCTACCATCGACTTCTGCCTAATGCTTGATCCCAGTAACGGAAAGAAAGCGTCGGCGACATCTTGTAAAAACTGCCGAGATGGTTCGCCCGAAGCCAGTTGTTCTAGATCTGCTTGCCAACCTTCCAGACGACGCTGAACCAACTCAACCTTCGCCACCACCAAAACCAAAAAGAGCCAAGAAGGCTCAGCCAAAGACCAAGTCTACTGATGCTGAAGCTGAGGATGCTGTGCCCATCTCACAACTAGCCGAGAACATGAAGAACGCCTCGACTTCGGCAAAAAGGCCCGCGGAAACTCAGCCAGCGGAGTCCCAAAGATCGAAGAAGCCGAGGTCTTCTTCTGTGAAAACTTCGAAGTCCAAGATACCGAACGTCCCATGGGCCCCCACATTTACCTTGGAAGACAGGCCAATACTGGCCAATGAGAGTGCCGAGGACATAAATGTCGGCGTGGCTCTCAGTACTGCACTGCTTCTGCCTGGTGATTTGGAGCGAAATGCTAAAAATAGTGAATATGAGAACTACGCTTTAATGCTCCAACACTCAGTTCAGGTAAGTGTTCCAGTTTGGTACTCGTCCTTTCTTTTTGTTTCACACTTAGAATTTTTCCTAACACTTCTGTTTTCTGTCAGGCTGTCCAGTACGCCCATTCCTTTTCGATGCAGTCATTTGAAAGTCGAGAAAAGTTGGCCGAGATGAAGAAGGAGTTCTCTGCCCTTCAGAAGATCCATAAAAGGGATCAATTAAAGATGAAAAAGCTAGAGGATCAGGCCGAGGCAGCCACAAAGGCCCAGCAGATAGCTCTACAAAAAGCTGAGGCTGCTGAAGACATCAGGAAGGTCGCCGAAGCCGAGAAAAAAGAGGCCGAGGTTAAAAGGGCTCAAGCTGAGAAAGAACTGAGAGAGGCTCTGGCCACCAAGAAAGCCGAAATTGACGCTGCCGATGAAAAGGCCTACAGTCAGGGTATGGCCGATGTCGCAGAAGATTATAAGCTTCAGGTCAAGCAGGCATGCAACAGGGGATTTTTCCTAGGTTGGAACGCTTTGGCCAAACAGCTTGATCTTCCTGCCGACTCGCCCTGGTGCAAAACCAAAGCCATTCGTCTTCCCTTTTCTCTTCCTCCACCTCCAAGCCAAGTTGAAGAAGAAGCTGAATCTGAATCCGAGGCTGAGGATGAAGATGAAGAGAATAAAGATAACGAGGCCTTAGTAAGGAAGCCCAAGAACGCCAGTGAGACCAAGTCTCCTTCTGAGGGTGACCAAGTCATGGACTTAACCCTAGAGGAGGATAAGGAGGTTAAGAAGGTGCCCAAGGAAGCTAACACGGGCGTGCTATCTTCTGACCTGCTTCTGGCTGAGAAAACTGTTGAGAATACTCTGGCCGAGATCGACGCCGAGATTGCAGCAGATAAAGAGGCCGAGGTCGTAGTAGACAAGGATGCTGAGGCTGTAATAGAAGAAGACGCAGAGGTTGTGAAGCAAAAAGATGCCGAGGTGGTTCTGCCAGAGCCTTCGGAGGTTTCAGCCCAACCATCTGTTCAAGTTGAAGAAGTTTGAATGTCTTTTGTATTTTCTTCTTTGTATTTTGTTTCCTTTCTTTGTTCTTTGGATAATGTAAGCTTCATCCTTTTGGCCGATGTGCCTTTTTGTTGCTTAAGAACAATTCACTTCAGCTAGGCCATTGTGCCATCTTCATATACAACTGTTTTTATCTTTATCCTTCAGTCTGTAATTCTCCATTGCTTCTGTATACTTAGAATATTTCGCATGATTCATATAATTCTTCCCTTGCACAATCTTCTCGGAGTTACATACCTCGGGTATAACAACTCGGGTATGATAACTTCAAGTTTTACGTCGGCAAGATACTGACTTGTAAATTGCTGCAAATTTCAACAGATGATAACATGTCGGCTTAACTTCAACTTGGAAATTGCTACAAATTTCAACAAGTAAAGATAAGGAATTCATCTCAGCTTAACTTTAACTTGTAAATTGCTACAAATTTCAACAAGTAAAGATAAGGAATTTATTTCGGCTTAACTTTAACTTGTAAATTGCTACAAATTTCAACAAGTAAAGATAAGGAATTTATCTCGGCTTAACTTTAACTTGTAAATTGCTACAAATTTCAACAAGTAAAGATAAGGAATTTATCTCTGATTAACTATGGTTAAACATAATCTCGGCTTAACTTCGGCTAAGCTTTACTGTCTTCTCTCTGCCCCCAATGTGAACCTAAGTTCCACTTGGGTTCTCATTATTAAAAGACAACTGTGCATAGTTTCATAAGTTGTGAAAAATTCTGCTAAGATTTTATTCATCATATCGGCAAAAAATCAAACGGACATCTAATGATAGAAAAACTTTAAATTACAAGTGTTCCATGGTCTAGGCAGTGCTTTGCCATCACTATCCTCGAGCCGATATGCCCCATTTCCTAACACCGAAGTGATTCTGTAGGGACCTTCCCAGTTTGGGCCAAGCTTGCCGTCTCTGGGATCCTTCTTATTGCCGACGACTTTTCTCAAGACTAGGTCGTTGACTTGAAAATCCCTTGGATTGACCTTCTTGTTGTAAGCTTTGGCAAGCTGTTGCTGGTATGCTGCAAGCTGAACTGTAGCTTTTTCTCTTCTTTCTTCTAGTAGATCCAGATCTCGGGCTAAGAGCACATCATTAGTCCCGTTCTCAACTCCCTGTGTTCTGATCCCTGGGATGCCGATCTCTAATGGAATGACTGCTTCTGTGCCATAAGCCATGGCAAAGGGGGACTCCCCTGTTGATCTTCTCGGCGTAGTGCGATATGCCCAAAGCACGTTTGGCAATTCGTCTACCCACTTTCCTTTTGCTGCCTGCAGCCTTTTCTTTATCCCATCCAGAATTATTTTGTTGGATGCTTCGGCTTGCCCATTACTTTGGGGGAAGCTTGGTGTTGAAAAGTAATTCTTTATCTTGAACTTGGCAAAAAATTCTTGATGAGTTTGCTGTCAAACTGTGTCCCGTTGTCGGCAACAATTGCTCTTGGAATCCCAAATCTGGTGATGATGTTTTTCCAGATGAAGTTCTTCACATCCACATCTTGGATTTTGGCAAGAGGCTCTGCTTCTATCCACTTTGTGAAGTAGTCTGTTGCCACTAGTAGGTACTTCCGCTGCCCAGTTGCTTGGGGCAATTGTCCAATGAGATCCATTCCCCATTGGGCAAATGGCCAAGGGCTGGAAACCGGTTCAGGTCGGCAGCTGGCTGATGTATCAAAGGTGCAAACCTCTGGCATTGTTCACACTTCTTCACATAGGCTTCTGCATCTTTTTACATATAGGGCCACCAATACCCCTGGGTAATGGCCCTGTGAGCTAACGATCTGCCCCTGCGTGGCTTCCACAAACTCCTTCATGAATTTCATATAGAAAATCCTCGACCTGAAGAGGGTGTACACACCTTAAAAGAGGTCCAGTGAAGGATCTTTTGTAGAGATGTCCTTCTGCTGTCAGACTGAATCTTGCCGACTTCAATCTGACCTTGTGTGCTTCCTTTCGATCTTCTGGCAGCTTTCCCTCTTTTAGGAATGCAATAATTGCATCCATCCAGCTTGGTCCCATGTCCACACATAATGCCTCTTGCATCGTGTTCGGTGGCTCTATGCTCGGGCCTTCTAGGTAATCGATCATTATTGTCCTCGTCTTTCCCGTTTGCATGGAACTTGCTAAGTTGGCCAACGCGTCGGCGTGGTTGTTATCATCTCGGCTGACCTGAAGAAGTCGGCAGTTTTGAAACATGTCTGCCAGTCTGATGACTTCTTTGCGTATGCCGACATCCTTTCATCTCGGGCAGCGAACTCTCCTGTAGTTTGATTCACTATAAGTTGTGAATCACAAAAAACTATTACCTCATCTGCCTCTGCTGCTGCTGCCAGCTTCAATCCAGCAATCAATGCTTCATATTCCGCCTCATTGTTCGAGGCTTTGAACCCCAGTCGAATGGACTGCTCCAATATCTCTCCATCGGGGGATATTAACACTACTCCTGCCCCTGCCCCCTGCCGGTTTGAGCTCCCATCAACAAAAAGTTGAAAGGAGTCGCCGATGTAAATGCTGCAGGGTCTGAGCTTTTCCTTCCTTGGTTCTTTAGCCTTTGGTTGGGCTGCTCCTTCTTTGTTTGGACACCGTTCATCTCGGCTCAACGGAGCCCGATGTTCGATGTATTCTGGCGAGAACTCGGCCACGAAGTCGGCCAAGACTTGGCCCTTATTGCTGTTCTTGGCCTGAACTCCAGGTCATATTGGCCCAAAACTACGGCCCATCTTGCTATTCTTCCAGTTAAGTCTCCTTGTTGCAACAAGGATTTTAATGGGTGCTCTGTTAGAACCACTATCTTATGAGCCTGAAAATAATGGTTTAGCTTTTTTGAGGCCATTACCAAGGCCAGCATTAATTTCCATTCCAGTGGTAGATACGATACCTTTTTTCTGCATCGGCCAAGGTTTTACTTACATAGTAACAGCCTTCTGCTCTCCCTTCTCTTCTCGGATTATCACAGCACTTACTGCGTGCTCTGAAACTGCTAAGTATAAAAACAGCTCCTCCCCAGGTTGAGGGTTGAGAGGACTGGAGCCGTGGTAAGATATTTCTTCAGGTCGGCCAAGCGGCCTCACATTCCTCTGTCCATAGAAAATCCGTGGCCTTTTTCACCAGATTGAAAAAAGGCTTACACTTGTCCGAACTTCGGCTTATGAACCTGTTTAGGGCTGCGGCCCTTCCAGTAAGCATTTGAACCTGTTTTGCCGATGTCGGACTCTGTAATTCCAGAATGGCCTTGATCTGATCTGGGCTGGCTTCAATGCCCCTTCTAGTCACTAGGTATCCCAAGAACTTACCGGATCCGACTCCAAACGCGCATTTCGATGCGTTTAGTCGGAGCCGATATGTTTTGAGTATGTCAAAGACTTCTTTTAGGTCAGCAAGATGATCCTTTGGTTCCTTGGTCTTCACGACCATGTCATCAATGTAGACTTCTACTGTTCGGCCAATCAAGTGCTTGAACATCTTGGTTACCAGCCTTTGGTAAGTTGCTCCTGCGTTCTTCAACCCAAAAGGCATGACTCTGTAACAATACAGACCTTTGGGAGTGATAAACGCTGTCTTCTCCTCATCTGGGGGGTACATGGCTATCTGGTGATACCCCCTATATGCATCCAAGAAGCTCATTCTTCCATGTCCAGATGTGGCGTCCACCAGCTGGTCGATCTTTGGCAGAGGGAAGCTGTCTTTGGGACAAGCTTTGTTCAAGTTTGTAAAATCTACACAGACCCTCCACTTGCCATTCTTCTTCTTCACTACCACGGTGTTTGACAGCCATGTCGGGTAATTGGCTTCTCTGATGGCCCTGGCCTCTAGAAGCCTGTCCACTTCCTCCTCCACTGCTTCGACGTGTATCAACGTCGGTCTTCTGGCCGTTGTATTACAGGTTTGGCCGACCTGTCAACGTTGAGCTGTGACATGTGACCTCGGGGTCAATGCCGGCATTTCATAAGGTGTCCAGCGAACACCTCAATATTTTTTCTTAGAAAGGCTTCCAACTCCCTTCTCTCTTCTTCGGCTAATCCCGTGCCGAGAAGAAAGAAGCGTTCCTCATCGCCTCCTGGACGAAGGATTTCTTCAATGCTTCTTCACTTTTTCTCTCGGCCGCTCCTTGCCGACATCGTCTAGGACCTTCATGTCCTCTTCTTCAACTTCTGCCCTCCTTGGTTCCCGAATGCTGCAGGTTAACTTCATTGCTGCCATGGAGCAATTTTTTGCCTGCAACTGATCCCCTCTGATTTCCTCAATCCCATGCTCTGTTGGGAATCGTAGCAGTTGATGCAGCGTTGAGGGAACTGCCCCCATTGCATGCAACCACGGCCTCCCCAAGATAATGTTGTAAGGCGAGGGCGTGTCAATCACAATAAATTCTGTCTTGATCTTCTTTGTGCCAGCCTGTATCTCCAAGTTTGTTGCGCCTAACGGCCATGTCGGCGTCCCATTGAAGCCGACCATCGGGCCATTTGACTGCTCCAAGTCATCAGGGTGAAGGCCTAGCTCCTTGTAACATCTGACATACATGATGTCGCAGGAGCTGCCCTGATCAATCAGGATGCGTTTCACCTGGCACTCCCCAACCTGGAGGGATACTACCAAGGCATCATTGTGCGGGTGCTGGACCATCTCAAGGTCGGCTTCTGTGAAGGTTATCATCGGTCCTTGGTGCTCTTCAGGCCGAGGTCTTTTTAGTCCGACCTGGTTGACGTGCTGCAGGTGTTTTACCCGCTGTGTCTCCCCCCGTATGTCATTTTCATTCACCTTTGAGTGGATCACATTAACCACCCGAGGTCCGCCTGCCTGTGGCTGCTGCGCTGGGGGAGGCGGGGCTGCTGGTGCTTGAGGCAATCGTGCCTGTTCTTCCCTTGTTTTGGCCTCATCCACAAGGTCTCTCAGATGGCCTTGCCTCACCAAATCTTCTAAGTGTGCTTTAAGGGCTCTGCAACCCTGAGTCGGGTGCCCCTCCTCATTGTGGTAAGCACAACGCCTTCCAAGGTTTCTTCCCATAAATTCCCCTGGTGCTCTTGCCGGCGCCCTGAAGTAGGGCTGATTTCGAATTTGGTCAAGGACTTTGTGGACCGGAATTCGGAATACCGTCGTCACTGCCTGCTTAGCCCTCAACTCTGTCTCCTGCTTGTTGGGTCCATTGTTACCTCGGCCTCGCTTCGGCGAGCCGTTGCCTTTTTCTGTCTTTGTCTCCTTGTTCCCCGAGGTATCTTCCTCGGCTCGTGCATACTTCTCAATTCTCGCCATGAGTTCTTCCATGCTCTTTGGCAGGGTTTTCGCCAAAGACTTCCGCAGCGGACAGTCATCCTTCAGGCCGTTCTTGAAAGACACGACGGCCACTTCCTGGTTGCATTCAGGTATTCTATTGAACACCTCATAGTACCTCTTTGCATAAGCCCTAAGGCTTTCGTCTTTGCCGATCTTCAGAGCCATCAATGCATCCACCCTCAATGGCTGCTGCAGTTTGTTTGTTATGAATCTGGCCACAAACATCTCGGCCAGACCTTCCCAAGTCTTCACGCTCCCCTTCGGTAATTTGTGGAACCAGTCTGATGCAATCTCCCCGAAGGATGAAGGGAACACTTTGCAGAGCAACGACTCGTTCCCACTGTATAATGCCATTGAATTCAAAAATAATCCAACATGGAAGTTAGGGTCAGACTTACCATCATATATCTGGAACCTAGGCATACTGAATCTTTTCGCCGCGACGAATCTGTCCAATTCCGTCGAGAATGGTGTTCTCGGCTTAACCGGGGAGGTTACTTCGGCTCCGGCATTCTCTCTTCGCTTCCTCTTGAGGTAATCTCTCAAGTCTTCTTTACTTCTCCCTGCAGCCCGGCTGTCTCCGGACTTCAGCCTTTTCGGCGCACTACTCTCAGCCTCATGGTGGCCCCTTTTGATCCTTCCTCGCAGGATGCATCGAAGCACAATATCCGCCCCGGAACATGCCGATGTTCTTTGGGGTCTGCTTCCTTCTCGCGATATGTCCTTCGGGACTCTTCTCTTCTCGGCTCTTCTCGGCTGACTTCCCTGGAGGGTCGGTGAGAGTGCCTTCCACTCCTCGTGTGCTGTGGTGCTTCGGGGATTCTTTCTGCCCCTTCTTCTGGGCGATTGCTGCTGGCATTGGTGTGTCCTGTAGCGGGTAGGGCGGCTGCATGACGTTATTTTGCATCATGAAGTTGACGACCGATTGAAGGTCTGCCAACTTGTCTGCCATCTCCTTTACTTCTTCATCCCTCCTCAGACATCTGTCTTTCCAGGTCTGAAGATCGTCCTCGTTATAGTATTTGCCCTTGTTCGCTTTCTTTGTTGTGTCGCCATCTTGGCCGACACCCTTCTCTGCGTGATTCTGATCACGAGCTTCTTCGTTGTGGTCTCCTCCTTCAGCGTTAGGGTCGACGGGCCTTCCACTCCCAGCAGGAGTGTTGTCCCCAATCTTTTCCTTCTGCGTGTTACTGGCCATCTACTCTTCTTTCGTTCCCACAGACGGCGCCAAATTGTGTGAGTGAATTTCCGATCACACTGCCCTCCTTAGTAATCCAGCTGTAGAACACAGGCAGAGCAGATGGCACCCTGTAATCTGCATAGAAAGAAAAGGCTCCGGCGGTGGTTCTTCCACCCGGGGGCACTCCGACGATCAAGTCAATATCTCTCAAAGATAAAACAAATGCTTAAATTACTGCTCAAGACTTAAAATTGCGTACCTTAGACCCGCCGGGGGTGCCTCTCTTTTATAGTTTTTCTCTATCCTAGTCCCACTAGAAGTCCCACTTCCATGGACTCTAATTCTGGACTCATCTTGGACTCTTCAAGAGATAAGGATAGACTCCCGAGAGTTTTACCTATATCCATCTTGTAGTCTTTCTTCTTTCTAGGACTCCTGTCCCTTATCCACTTATCTCGGATTTCGGTATCCTCGGAGATAACCTCGGTAACCCGAGATCACCTCGGCGTAACTGTCGTGACACGTGGCACCTCGGCTGACACTTCGGTGTCACCTCGGCCACGTGTTAGTACTCAGAAAATATATCCCCACAGTAACGTAACGTGTCACGTTACGTTTCGCAAACTTATTAAAACATAATTTGAAGAAATTCACTTTTAAAGCAGAATATGTTCTGATTTTTAAATAATATTATGACTAGTGGGATGTGGACTCGCATCTTTTGCTATGAATGCAATGTCTACATAACAAGATGGTGTAATCAGGTCCTTGTCTAAGCACTTTTGTATAACACATGTCCAAATCATTTTATTTCTTTTTAATTTATAGAGATGATTGTTTAATGGAAGGCATACATTAGAGTGTACACACAAATTTAAAACACAACAGCAACTATTATGGGATGAAACACTCACCAAATTTCTCCCCTTCTTCCCCCATGTCCTCTAAAATTTCCTCATACTCTCCATCATCCATCAGTTCATCAGCAGTAATTAGCTTCATGGTACCCCAAAATGAAACACCATTAGCACGAATAGACAATAATTACTGTAAAGGGGGTTGGCATGGGGAAGAAAAAAGTCGAACTACAGAGGTTACTATTAATCATCCCTCAGTCAAGCATAGAACTTTGGTTGGAGTCTCTGCAGTTGTTGTGGGTCCTGTCCCTACTCCAGGAAGATTCACACCACCAGCTCGCAACCATTTTCTACAAAACAAGTCAGGAATGAAAATGTATGAGCGATGAAAAGGTAGAAATCGAACAAGGGAGGGAAAAATGGCATTATCCCTTACCTGCAAAGCTATATGTTGTTGTGCCTGAGATAATATAAATAAAATAAAATCAATTTCCTATATAAAAAATTGAATGTTACCATAGATCATAGGTGTCACGTTACGTTACGTTTATGTAGATATGTCACGTTACGTTTATATAGGTGTCACGTTACGTTTATGTAGGTGTCACGTTACGTTACGTTTATGTAGATATGTCACGTTACGTTTATGTAGATGTCACATTACGTATAGGTGTCACGTTACGTTTATGTAGGTGTCACGTTACGTTACGTTTATATCAATTTCCTATATATGGTTTTACTATTATTTATGATATTAACAACTAATATTGAGGGTAAATGTGTCAACAAACTTCCCACAGGACTTATGGGAACATAAGTTTTTTAGTAGGACCATATGTAGCATAAGTTTCCCTAATAGGACTTATAAATAATTTTCCCTTATTAAAATAATATATTCTCAAACGATATCTTTGTCTTGTAACTAAACATTAGCATCCAACCCACCGATACATACATAACATAACAGATACATACATTGAAACACATGCTCGGAGTGTACATAACTTATTTCATTTGTTCTTGATGTGTTTCTAGCCTTTATCCTCATTATGGTGTCTTAATCTTGGCCTAGGAATGTCTAAGATGGAGTAAGGATGCAAAAATGTACTTGAAAATATTTTTTATAACTTGCTGAAAACAAGGTCCACGCTCGAGCGTGGCTTTTCTCGCTCGAGCGGACATGCAAAATGTGAGGGGTCACTCGAGCGTAACTTCTTTCGCTCGAGCGGTTTGTAAATTTTGAAAAAGTACTAGTTGCTTGATTTTCATGTGAGACTCAAACTCTCGCTCGTGCATGACTCTTGTCGCTCGAGTGATCTGCAAAAATACATGAACTTCTGAGAGCTTGCATTTCACGCTCGAGCGGAAGTGCACGCAGTCAGAGTGGTACCTCGAGCGTGGACTCCTACGCTCAAGCATGGAAGTAGAACTCTGGAATTTCCAGATTTGCTTCCAAAGCTCAAACTCAATCTTTAAGTATCAAAATTTGATTTTTCTGGGCCAAAACTTGAGGAACACTGAGAAATTCATAATACATCATGAATTAAGAATCTTTTCAAGAAATCATGGCCAACTAACTTGCCAATTATGTAAAAGTTCAACTTAAAATTTATGAATGATCCATGAACATGACATGCATGAATTTCTTTGAACTTAAGTTTCGCAAAACATGATCAAGTGCTACAAAACAACATAAAACTTGATGATTTCTGAAAATTAAGGTGAATTCAAGACATGCATGAGGGAATTCTTGGAAATTGAACTCAAAATGTAAGAAAATATGTATGCATGCATGGTATGAGTTACTATTCTCAAATTTTAGCTTGATTCTCATGTTTAATCTTCTAATTCTCTTGAATTCTTACACCAAGCAATTCAGATTCATAATTAAGGAATTGAATTTCCTACCTTAAGCCTTGAGTTAGCAAGTGTTGGAACTAAACTCCCTCAATTCTCTTCATTCTCTCCTATTTCCTTCTTAATTCTCTTCCTGTTTTAATGTTGGCTTCAATCTCTCTCTCTCTCCCCTCCTCTCTCTCTCTCTCTCTCTCTCTCTTCATATGTTGAGCTCAAAAATGAAAGAGGTAAAAAGGAGTCTTGGGCTTGGTAGTGGCCTTATATAGGCTAATTAGTGATGGTTCAATAAAGCTAATCAAATGGACATTAAACTAATCTAATTTAATCGTTTTGGATCGAATTTTAATTAAACCTACCATAAAATTCTAAAAATTCTAATTAACACATAAATCAAGTCAATTTCTGAATTGGATGCCAATAAGGCCTTCAATTCGCAAACTGAAATGAAAGCATGAACAGATCTTTCTATGTTAAACAGATATATGCACACACATAAGGCAACATATGATGCAACATTTCACTTCAATTATTTATTAGGCGTAATTAAGCATGAATAATGTTAATCATGGGTCAGGGTTGTTACACACAGTGAAGTCAAGGATACATACACCATTTTTCTCTAATTCAGCCTCAAATTCTCCAATGGATAACTGCATTTCTCTTGAAGATGACACTAGTCCAAGTGTTGGTAACAATCCAACTGTTGGTGAGGGCAGTGTTTCTATAAGGGGTAAAAGGTCTATGGGTAAGAAAGCTACAAAAGAATTATCTCGGAGAAATCAAGTCGTTGAAGCTGAAGTCCAAAAAATGAGCATACAATTGGAGACATTTAACCAATACCTTGCTGAGAAGGGAAAAAAAAAAAAGATGAAAGAGAAGAAAAAAGGATTCAAGCAATGCATGAGCTGAAAGAACTTGAGATGAAAAAACATGAATTTGAGATCAGAAAACAAGAAGATGAGATGAAAAAGGAAGAACATATAATAATGACTACGGACATTTCTCATTTGGACCCTCAGATGAAAGCGTATTACACAATGTGAAAAAATGAAATTTTTGCCAAGTGGTCCTCAAATGTCAGCAACCCAAATTACTATTTCCCCTGCCTCCTGATGAATAATTACGGGATAATGTATTTTTAAATTTTACAATGTCATTTGTTTTTTAATGTAATTGTTAGGTTTTATTTGCAATGTCATTTTTTTTTATTTTGTATTGAAATTTCATTTTTTATTTTATTTTTTATTTTGAGTATTCTCTACAAAAGAATGTAATATTATTTTTGCAATGTATAATGTTGACTATTTTTTAGTATAATTTAAAATTTTCAATATAATAAAAAGACATTAGCTGACATTAAATGACATTAACTGTCATTAAAAAGATAACATAATGGTGAATTAGATTTAATTTTTTTTTCAATTTTTCATTTTTTTGCATTTTTTATATTTGTCTAGTCGGGAATAATATAAATATATAATTTTTTTTACAAACAGTTAACAAAAGGTTACAAAAGACAAAAAATAAACAAAAATAAAATCACAAAAAAACCTATATCCAAACAACACCTATAAACTTGGAGTGAAAGTTGGTTGAGATTTGTCAAAATAGAAAATATAGCGATCCCGGTTTTCCCTCCATTGGTTTCGTATTTCGGACTCGGTTCCGTGGATGTCTATTGTGGTATATGTTTCAATTCCGTCCTGTAATCATTTGAATTTGAGTTTAGAAATGTCTTGGGCGTGTTCTGAACAGGTTGGTTGAGCTTTGATCTCTATTCTTGTTGCCTAGATTTTTGATGATCTGCTCGAGCGGGTCTTGTTGCGCTCGAGCGGAGTTTGCATCCTTTCAGCATTTTGTGCGCCTGCAAAAATACTGCAGGTGTGTTTTTCACGCTCGAACGGGTTTCCTTACGCTCGAGCGGGTTGCGATCGAGCGGGTATCTAACGCTCGAGCGGGTGTACGAAGTCTGTAAAAGTATTTGAGGAGTGTAATCTACGCTCGAGCGGGTTCCTTTGCGCTCGAGCTGGTAGTGTTTTGCTGTTGTGCCTTGGCGCTCGAGCGGGTCTTTTTGAGCTCGAGCGGGTTAAGTTTTTGTGTCTGACGCTCGAGCGTCCTATTCTCCGCTCGAGCGGGTCATACGTATATCAGATCGCAACTGGATCATTTTAATCACTTTTTCAACTTTCTCTCTCTCTCTCTCTCTAACTTTTCAAAACCCTAACTTCGACAGCCTCTCTCTCTTTCTCTCTCTAAGAATCCATGTAGTTCTAGAGTGTTTCTACCTTGGTTCCTTTGTATAAAAGGTAAAGTTTGGCTTGGGCTATCTTTGGATCCGAAAAAGTGTTGATTTGGAGCATCTTTGGGTTTCTTCATCTTTTCCTTTGGGCTTCAAACTTTGAAGTAGGGATAACTACTCATATTTATGATCTTTGACATAAACTTGTAGTCATTTTGATTTAATGTTGTGGTTGGGAAAGTTTGGGAGTTAGGGTTTCAAACCTTAAAATGTGTAAAGGGGGGGTTTGTTCCATTGAACTATATATGTGTATTTGAGCTTTAAAATGAAGTTATTGAGGTCTATTGATGATATTTGGACCTTTGGGTCAATATCGAGAAAAAGGGGAAAATACCTTAGTTGGGATTAATTGGGTCATTTGTGAAATTAATGACATTTATCATGAGATAATGAAATTGGTTGGAAAATAATGAAATTGAGAAGTTATGAGAATGAATGGTGGAGTTGGATTGATTAATCACTCACTTTTGAAATTGTTGATAATTTATCTGTTGACGCATTTATTATCTGTTTAAGAATAATTGCTTTGGGCTATCGGTGGAGGATAGTCTTGATTGTTGTAGACATTGTATGATGATTAGGAAAAATTGAAACTAATCACATTGAATATGTCATTGAATATGACGGTTTAAATAATACAGCAAATGTGTGTATTGATTGATCATTGTATATGATAAGTGTTTAAATACATTGCGTATGTATATTGTTTGGGAGGAGATAGGGGATGTACTCCATGGTTTGAGAGGAGCTAAGAGATGGACTCTCAAACCTGTTCGGGAGAGATAGGGGATGGACTCCACTGATACAGCAAATCTGTGTATCATTTGAAATATAGAAGTGTTTTAATATGAGTTATATTATCATGTGAATTGTGAAGTATTGGAAGTGTTTTAATATGAGTTATAGTCTCATTAAATTGTTTGGCCAGGTTCTGAGTCATGTTTATGAATTGAATTGGTTAAGTAAAGGAAAGTGGAATGAAACATGGACATATTTATCATGGAACTGGAATATGTTATAAATTGGTTTATATGAGTTAAACATTTATCAAATACTAATGTTTTAGTTACTGCTCATATTTGTTTAGCATATCTCTACTGGGCGTTGGCTTACCCTATATGGGACATCACTTTCAAGTGCAGGTGATATGCTACCTCCAAGGATGTAGCTTGAGAGGTTGTAGAAGCTGAAGGCTTACTTTTGTGATTATTTTGTGATTTACATGTATATCAAGCCAATGGCTTATTTTGTGTAAAGAATTAGAACTCTATTTTTTTGTTGAACTCAAGTGTTGACTTGGAAAGTTGTAAACCTATAGGGCATTTACTTTTGTTGTCAACATGTAATATCTCTTGTAAGAATACTCTGATGTTGGGAATATGATATCTCTTTCTTGTATCATGGATGTATGATTATGGGTTTATTTTGAGGGCGTTACAGAAAATAACCATTGGAGCACTATTGCTATAATTTGGCAAAATAGCACTATTCATTGCTAAATTATGGCAATAACAATCACTTTGCTTGGTTCTATTTTTCCAAAAATACTTTTCAGAAAATTCTATTTTTTTTTTTCCGTGTTTTTTTGTTTTCACTGAATTTTTAAAAATATTTTAAGCAGATATGTCTAAAAAGTAAAAAATTTGTGAATTTTTTTTAAAAAAAAATTCACTAAATTCCAAAAATACAAAAAAATACGTGAATTCAGTACATTTTTTTATATTTTTATGTATTTATTAATTTTTTAAAATATTTTTCACAAATTTTTTACTTTTTAGATACATCTAAATAAGGTGCATCTAAAAAAGTAAAAAAAAAAATTTAAAATTTTAAAAATATTCACTAAAAACAAAAAAACACGATAACAAAAAAACTCAGTTTTCAAAAAACTTAATCCAAAAAACTCAAACCAAACACACTGAATGGCATTATAGCAACAACCATTGAGATGCTCTTAGTGTATTAACAAATGATGTGATATAATTTTAGAGATTTTAGGTATTTGTAATTTGTATAATGAGTAAGATCAATAATAATGTTATTTTAAAATCATAAAATATTATTGTCAATGTTTCATTTTCAAAGAAAGCAGTACACACGAAAAATGCGTATATCATAAAGGGACAGTTAGTGGAAATGAAAATTAATTATAAATTAAAGGGACAGTTAGTGGAAATGAAAATTAATTATAAATTAATAAAAAAATTATAATTATAATTATTAAAACAACAATGATTCATCCCCCTTTTCCCCCATCCCCTTTGACCCCCTCTCTCTCTCATTGGTCCCCTTTTCTTTTTCTTTTTCTTTTTTTTCCTGCTCCTCCAATCACTACCCGCCACGTAGCAAAGGGTGTGAGGGGGTGACCCCCAAAAGGGGGTCCTAAGCATTATTCTTATTAATATTTATAATATTTTTCACTTTTTGTAATTAATTTTTTCGAACATCTTTAAGTTATTTTCCCTATCATAAATAATGAATAAATGAATATGAGCTATCCATAGTAAATAAATTTGAATTGTTGATTATAATTAGCTTAGTTTAGGGTAAATTACACTTACTTAGTCTGAGCTTTCTAACAATTACATAGACTTCCTTATAATTTTAATAATTATACTATTATCCTTTACTTTTGAAACTATTATCATTATTTCTCCACTGTTAGGTTATTTAACAGAATTTACTGATGTCATACAAAAAATGACAAAATTGCCCGTGAATTACTTTATCTGTTCAAATCAGAAATTTCACTCATTTGCCATGAGGTTTTACATATATATTATCAAAAACTATACATATTTTACCATTATTTAATAAAATTCTTAAATTGCATGCAATATTAAATAAAATCTTTAAATTGTTAAGACATTATTAAATTATTTAAGGCAAAAAAATTTAATTTTTATTGATAAAATACTTAAAAATAAATAATCTCTCTAAAATTAATGTTAGATAGCATCCTAATAATTTAATATAAAACTTATTTCACACCACATATAACTTAAAATTTATTATTTTATGTAATTCATTTATTATTTGAATTATTTTAAAGTTAAAATAAATAGATTTATTTTTTTCTCGACAATTTACATCACATATTTATTCATATGTAAAAATATTATTATTCTCAAATTTTAATTCTTATCTTTGGGTCATTATATTTCTAGTCAATGAATATTTTAAAAAATACAGGTTAATATTTCTTAAATGATTAAAAAAAATAAAAAAAATAAAAATGGAAGTAAAAAAAAATTAATCACCTCACAATAAATTAAAATTAGTTAATAGGGAATGAAAGATCAAGAAATCATTTGAGAGTAATAAATAATTTAAATAATTTGTCATTTCTTACGCCTAAAATTAAAATTAATCTTTACTTGCATGGAGAGATTATTTGAGAATAAGAAAATACTCAATTAATTTGTTATGTATGATACTTAAAATCTATTTCTCCATCTTTATTTATCTCATTTAAACTATTTTTATTAAATTAAATCTTAAAATATATTTCTTACCTTCATTAATGTTTGAATTTTTATTTTATTTTTTTGGTTATAAAAGTGTCGAAAACTTGTTATGAAAAAAAATAGAGTCAAGAAATTACATTTATATTTTTAAAAAATTATGAAAAATAAATAATGATTTCATATATATTTAATAGGGTAAATTAAATTACATTTATATATATTTTTCTTTAGAAATCATTTTATTTCATTGTGTTTTTAAATTAGTATTAAAGTCTAATTCCTTAGTCTTGTTAATAAAATTGTATGAGTATTAGATATACGGAAGAAATAAAATTAGATAATTAGAACAATAACACTTCGCTATAAATAATAATAGAACAAAATAAAAGTGAGAAATTAAAAAATAAAGTAAAAAATTTAACCACTAATGAAGGTGAGAAATTAATTTTAAGATTTAATTTAATAAAAATAGTTTAAATGAGAAAAATAAATTTGAAGAAATATATTTTAAGTATGCAACAAATTAATTGAGTATTTTAGTATGCTAAAATAATTTCTCTATTAACTAATTTTAATTTATTGTGAGGCGATTAGACTTTTTTTTTTTACTTCTATATTTATTTTTTAATTTTTTTAATCATGTAAGAATAACCTGTGTTTTTTTAAAAATATGCATCGATTAGAAATTTAATGACTCAAAGGTAAAAATTAAATTTTTTTAATAATATCTTAATAATTTAGGGACAAATAATTTTATTACATATGCATAAATAAGTAGGACAATTTGCTGGAAATTTTTTTTAATCCATTTGTTTCAACTTAAAAAAAGAAAAGAAAAAAGAAATTTAAATAATAAAGATATTAATTAAAATTAATAAATATTTTGTTGTTTATATAGTGTAAAATACGTCTTATAAGTATTGTATTAATTATTAGGGTCTTATATTAAACTATTATAGTGTAAGTTAAAATATGCATGGATTTTTAATAATATATATGCAAAACCTCAGGGGAGGTAGTGCAATTTTTCATTTAAATAACTTATTAGTTCAAACGGTCAATATGGTCATTTTAGATAGAAAAGTAACCGCATTTGTGCTAAATTAACTAATTGAAAAAATCTTGATGTTGTTAGCAAAAGTAAGGAAAGTTTTTGTAATTATTGAAACTACAAAGGAGGTTCCTATATTTTTTAGAAATCTTAGGGGAAGTAAGTGTAATTTACCCTTAGTTTATAATCAACACTGTTATCTCATAATCAAATTGTGTTTGAGAATTGACTATTTTAGGTCAATTTTTAATTTTTTACGAAAAAACGTACAAAAAATAAGAAGAATCAATTTTTTAAAATAATTTCTTGACTTTTTAACTACTTTAATTGCTAAAAAAGATATTATATATTTTATTAAAATTTCTACCAAACATTCACATAGGTAAAAAATTTGATAAAACTTATACGTCGCTCACATTTTTGATTGCGAAAACAGCCTGGCCTTATTTGACAACTACATATTTTAGCTAAAAAATGAAAAAGTTACTATAAGTTGCCACATCACTCATTTTATTTTTTTTACAAATATTTTCATAAAAAATTAAAAAATTACTAAAATAACATATTCTCAAACGATATCTTTGTCTTGTAACTAAACATTAGCATCCAACCCACCGACACTTTTGATTTATTAACATAGAATTGGACTTTATTTTCTTCTCATTGTATTTAAAATATATATAATGTATAAATTTTTATAAAAAAATTATGTAATCTATTTATATTTATTCATTGAAATTTAAAAATTCATCATTTTATTTCATAATTCTAAAATGATTACTGTCACATCTGTCTTTACAACATTTGTGTATGTCTATCAGCCTGCCGGTTGTTATAAAAAAAATATGGAATGACTTGTCTGCTTTTGTTTTTCGCTAACATTTTTTTAATCTTTTTATTTTAACATTTGATGTACTTTTGTGCCCTTTATTCTTTTTTTATTGTAAGAAATTCTCTAAGCCAGAAACTGCCTTTTAACCTTAAAAAATAAAAGAGTGATATGTAAATAAAAACACTCATTTTACCATGTGTTATTTTGGTCAAACTCCACATCAAGTGCTTCCCCGCAAATTAATAAGCTTAAAAATAATAATAGTACTATATGCATAAATTAATATATCAACATATGTTATAACATTATTATTTTAAAATTACGGACTTTGCCTATTATACAAATTACAAATATTCAAACCCTCTAAAATTAAATTCTCAGCCAATCAAAATTCTCAGCTATGAAGACAGGAAGTCCATATTTTGTGTGAAATTTTGTGTTTTATTTATATATATATATACATATACTTTTTGAATTTTAAAGGATAAATAGTTTGTTGCTGACTGGTAGACTCCATGAAACATCCTATATTTCCAACATTATTGCATATAAATAGGTTTGTGTTGGACAAAACTTGGAGTTGTATCATGGTAAGCATGGCCAACAGTTGTTTTCAACTTCTTCTTTTCCTTCCTTTGTTTTTGATGTTTGTTTCCCTTGAAGCCAGTAGATTCAGTTCCAACTCTAGCAATTCCAAACCCAGTTGCATAGAGATTGAAAGGAAAGCACTTGTTGAATTCAAAAAAGGTCTCACAGATCCTTCTGGTCTACTTTCTTCTTGGGTAGGCAATGATTGTTGTACTTGGATGGGTATAGGTTGCAACAACCAGACTGGCAATGTTGTAGCGCTGGAGCTTGGAAACCTTGGTGACTGTTATGACAAAAAAATTGGTTATGCACCTGCAACCAACTCGTCTTGTTTGGGTGGTGAGGTAAGTTCCTCCTTGCTCAACTTGAAATATTTGAATTACTTGGACCTAAGCATGAATGATTTCCAAGGGATTACAATCCCAAATTTCTTAGGCTCACTTGAAAAGTTGAGCTACCTCGATCTCTCTTATGCATCTTTTGGTGGAATGATTCCTCCTCATCTTGGAAATCTATCAAATTTGCACCATCTTGATCTCTTTGCACTTTCAAGTTGGGTTTCAAATTTAAACTGGCTTGTTGGTCTGTCTTCTCTAAGATATCTTAATCTTGGATATGTGAACCTCACTTTGGCAAGTACTAATTGGCTGCAAGCTTTAAATATGCTTCCTTCTCTGTCAGAATTGAGATTGCAAAACTGTGAACTTCACAGCTTACCTCACTCTGTACCAAACATCAATTTCACTTCCCTTTCCATCCTTGATCTCTCTGACAACAATTTCAACTCTTCAATACCTCAATGGTTGTTTAACATAAGTTCCCTTTTGGATCTATATCTTTCTCTTAGTTACATGAAGGCCCCTGTTTCTGATATACAATGGGGAAACCTCTGCAACTTGAGAACTTTAGATTTATTCGGAAATCAAATTAACGGAGACATAAGTGAACTTATAGGGGGTTTGGTTGAATGCAGCAACAGTAGCTTAGAAGAGTTAAGCTTAGGGAGCAACCAAGTGAGTGGACAGTTGCCAGATTATTCACTAGCACACCTTCAGAACTTAAGAAACCTTCTACTTTCTAATAACTTAATCTCAGGCCCAATCCCAGCATCTATTGGAAGGTTGTCAAAATTGGAGATATTACACCTCTCTTTTAATCAAATGAATGGGTCTATTCCAGATAGTGTCGGAAAACTTGCAAACTTAAACGTCTTGGCACTTTATAACAATTACTGGGAAGGTGCTCTGTCCCAAAATCATTTGCAAGGCCTCACGAAACTGCTAAGTTTCACAATATCATCGTTGAACAAAAGTTTAATCTTCAATATGAGTCACGAATGGGTTCCTCCTTTTAGCCTAACAGAAATCGCAATCCGCAACTGTCCATTAGGTCCCATATTTCCAGCATGGCTAAGTAATCAAAAACTACTTGTTGATATAACGTTGGCAGACGCTGCCATTTCCGACACAATACCTTATTGGCTTTGGGAGTTATCCCCACAGATCTATTGGTTAGATCTTTCTTACAATCGGATACATGGAATGCTTCCCAATTCATTAGTATTTCTCTCAGCATTTCTAGTGGATTTAAGTTTCAACCGCTTAGAAGGTTCACTCCTATTTTGGCCCAACGCGTCAAATCTCTTGCTGGCAAGCAATTTATTTTCAGGATCAATTCCCATGACCATCAGCCAAATGATGCCGTCATTGGAAGTTCTTGATTTATCTGGGAACTTCCTAAATGGTAGCATCCCCTTGTCCATAGGTAAGATGAAACGTTTGGAAATGCTTTATCTATCAAACAACCATTTATCTGGAAGAATCCATGATCAATGGAGGGACTTACCAAATCTTGAAATCATAGATTTGTCCAAAAATAATTTACATGGTGAGATTCCAGGTTCAATTTGCTCACTACCTAGTCTTTCTTGGTTGAAATTGAGCAGCAACAATCTTTCAGGGGAACTATCTTTTGCATTACAGAAGTGCAAAGGCTTGACGATGCTTGATCTTGGAGAGAATCGATTCTACGGAAACATACCCAAATACATTGGACAAAGCTTCTCATCACTATTGGAACTGCGTATACGAGACAACATGTTTAGTGGAAATATTCCTGCACAATTATGCTCTCTTGCTCACCTCCACATCTTGGACCTTGCTCTTAATAATTTATCAGGATCCATCCCATCATGCTTGGGAAAATTGGGTGCTCTGAATTCTATGATATCATATAGTCCACATCAACTCTCTCTCAGTGATGCCATTTATCAACAAATGGAAATGGAATTGGTTGTGAAAGGAAGACAATTGATATATACCTTCACACTTGAGTTGGTAAATATCATTGACTTGTCGAGCAACAATCTTCAGGGAGAGATCCCAGAACTAATAACAAATCTCTCGACCTTAGGAACCTTAAATTTATCCCACAACCGACTGACAGGGAAAATACCAGAGAAGATTGGAGGCTTACAACGGTTAGAAACACTTGACCTCTCATGCAACCACCTTTCAGGTCCAATTCCTTCAACCATGTCCTCTATGACTTCACTGAACAATTTGAACTTGTCATTTAACAATTTGTCCGGACCAATTCCCTCCGGCAACCAGTTCGAAACCTTCATTGATCCTTCCATTTACGAGGGTAACCCAGAACTTTGTGGGCCTCCATTGTCAACCAAGTGCCTAATGCCCAATGATAGAGATGCTGATGCAAACCAACATGCTAAGGCTCACAAAGATGAAGATGAGAATGAAGACGAAAACGAAAACTTGGGCTTCTACCTTGGCATGGCATTGGGGTTTGTGGTGGGGTTTTGGGCTGTTTGTGGTAGTTTGATGTTAAAGAAGTCTTGGAGATACACCTACTTTGGGTGTGTTGATAAAATGAAGGATTGGCTTTTCGTTGTCGTGATGGTGAACTTGAACCGGTTACGAAGAAGAATGATGGGAGCAGAACATAACTGAAGGCCCATGTGGGTAATTACGTAAAGGTACTATTATGAAGTCTCTTTCTTGCTCTAAAATGCTAATTAGTATAAATACTCAACTATTTTAGTCTTCTTTTTCAATTTCTTAGCACAGGGACAAAATTCAAGTTTTTTTTTTGCAATGAACTTGTGTCTCTTTTAAAGCTAATAATAAGGACCTCTTTGCTCCTGAAGTAATATGCATCCTTCAACATTTTAAAAAGGGGAAATTATAGCCCAGTGAGTTTTAAAAAAAAATTACAAACACATAAAAAAAAGTTTAGAATTTTAATTATTAAAAACACAACCTTATTAAAAAGTCACGTTTTAAAAACACAATTTTAAAGTTGAAGTCGTGTAATCAACCCACACTTGAAAAAAAAAAAAAAAACTTTGTTGACAAATACATTAAAATGGACGTCTTTTGATTTAAAAACAAATCACACAAATACATTTCAGGTTCTTTGCATTCTTGTTGTAGACCAATGAAGTAGAAATTCATCCTTTGCTGCACAAATGCAGTAAGATCATAAATCTCCCTCATTCTTTGTGCAAAATATTGCTAAATCAACATAAAGTATCAATCACTTTGATATTTTGCATGAGAAATGGCGAGTTATTTTGTAATCAAATTCAAAATTCTGACTTTTTACAGACACCTTGATTCAAAAAGGAAACTTTGAACAAGAAGGATATCAAATAAATAGCTTGGCTTGCCTTCCCACCGTGGTCAACATGGCTTAGACTTTTCTTCATGCTTCTCAGGTTTCAAAACTCTGGCTATATTTGTTTTCCATTAATGATGTTTGTAATAAGAACAGTTTTATTTTATTGCTATTAATGATAAGAACAATTAATAAACTTATCCTAGCCAGAAGCCAAGATAGGTATGTTGTTGTAATATTATACAAATAAAAAATATAGGGGAAATTTTTTTTTCAAAAGTTTGACCCTTGCAACAAAATAAATTCTAAATTTTTTATTTTGTTAATTTAACTCGTAATCATTTGATTTATTATCAATCTAAATTATTTGTTTATTTTTGTTAAGTAAAACTGGCGAAAAATGAGTATTTTAGCCATTAAACTCAATGTAGGTATATATAAAATGTTTAAAATACAATTTTTATTGAGTTTAATGATTAAAATAATCATTTTTCTATTGGTTTTCTTTAACAAAAATAGACCTATGGTTTATATTGAATAAATTGAAATATTAGAATTTAAATTGACAAATAGAAAATTCAGAATTTATTTTGTTATAAGAGTCAAACCTTGGTAATTGTTGATGTAGCACTAGCACTATATATAGTGTTGTTTTTTGTAGAAGCTGATTGTACTCTTTTTTCATTCCCTCTGATATAATAAAATTAATGTGAGCCGTGGACGTAGGCAATCTTGCCGAACCACGTAAATCTCTGTGTTATTTCTTGTGTGAGATTGTTTTTGTCTTTTTCTGATTATTGTCTGTATGTTTAGTTATTTCACAACAGAAAAAAACGATAACACATAAAACAAAACAAAAAATTGTTTTCATCACTAAATATTTATAAATAAATAAAAGAAAAGAAAGAAAGAAAGAAAAATAAGTGTTTTTTTTTTTATCTACACATGTAATTAGGATTCGCATTGGATCATTGGAGCAAAACAAACCTCTTACAGCTCTAGTGAGTGGAAGTGAGTGGAAACTGATATTCCGTAAAATCACTTTCATGAGGTACAACAAATAAAAATATCATGGTCTAACAGATATATTCATATGGTATATATTCCTTTCTATGAAGAAGAAGTAGTAACAAAGAAACAATTAATCATTCGAAAAGTTAAATATTGTGAAGCATGCTAGAGTATGGGAATACAATTTGACAAGGGATAATAGAACAATTATAATAGCATGAAAATATGATTCTCTCATTATTTGTTAAATATAGTGGGTCCAAAACATATGCATAATTTTTTTTACATGAATACACATAGGAAGTAAAACAAAGCTCAGTTCGATTAAAACTTGTTTGAAATTAATTTCAAAAATAAACAAGTCAAGTTTTAACATATTTTGAAACTTGTTAAATTTTCAAGTGAAATTTCAACAATTTACTACTCAGCCTGACTCATTTGCAGTTACCTGACAATTACTAGGGATACCACCACCATTAACTGTTAGCATTTGTGCTCTCAAAAACCAATTTATTGACTTTATTAATTGATTATATAAATTGCTAGGCATTTTATTTTGCATTTTGTATGTTATTATGAGTAATGTTATATTTAATGTTACATATGATGTGAACATAAGGTCCCTTGGGTAACATTGTAGAAAAACATGCTAATGGTTAATGAACCAAAAGCTCGGAGTTATGATTTTTCGGTGCCTTGTAGACTCAATTAATGTTCTAGGCTATGGGTGTTGATTGGGCGTCACACTACTATGGCCTACACCTGTTTTGCTGCTATATGATAGAATGATTAACTCCGTCATTGAGGTAGTGACCTTAGGCAAATAGGTGGGTGTTATGCAATAAGTACATGCACTGAACATGATCAGTTTTTGAAAACACCTATGGAATGATCACTGTCAGTTTAAAAGGTAGTTCTATTACAATACACTTATTTTCCTTTGACCTGAGAGGCTTGTATAAATTAATTAACTATTCATTTAACTTTGATATTGTCAATCAGTGATGCCGAACCAAAGGCTATACACGGACATGTTGGGTTATGTGAGTGGTAATTGATTTATATAGGTGCTTAACATGGAATCCACCATTCTCAAAGTGAGAAAGTATAGTCAAGCAATTTTTCCTATTAACGTTGGACCAAAAGAAAACCGGCCGGTAACTTTTTTATAAAAATATTTTATACATATATAATTACAAAAGTACTATTTTTGAAAAATGCTTTTGGGGTCCAATTAGAAGAAGGAAAAATTTAGAATTCGGTTACATGAGTTACGGCATTTGATAGTGATAAATTTGTCCATACCTAATAGCTCATGTGGAATATAGTTTGGTGGAAGGAAATTTGTGATTAATTGTAAGAAAGGGCCTTACTTGTAATTCTCTACTTTTAGGAGTTTAATTGTAGTGTGTTGATGGATATTATTGCAATTAGTGGAAGTTCTATATTATCTATTTAAAAGATAATAAATGAAAAATTGGATAAGTTGTATCCTGTATATTTAAGATAAAAGCTACATCTTTTATTTTATCCCCACAACTAAAAGATAGAGATCCCTAAGGATCCCACCTACATGTAAACTCTATCATGTGTTGTGTATATATATCAGATGTATTTGATACAAAAATTAGCCATCAGAATTTTTAAGGTCTGTAGAAAATATACACACAAAAATAAATGAAAAAGGGTTGCAAGGTGAATCACTTTGGAGGCGAAACACTTGGATCGCTTTGTGAGGTATTATCAAATGCTTGGATTGAGGTATTTTAGATTGTGTAATCAGGTGGTATTTCTTTGAAAATTGTTTTTCAAAATAAATTATTTTTTCGCAAACTTTCATTTAACATCATGAAATGATTCCGTTAATCTGATGCTATTTTTCTAAGAAAAATAGTCTCTCTCTCTCTCTCTCTCTTATCAACATAGTAATTAAATTAGTCATACTCCCATGCTATTTTCCTTCCTATAAAAATTCCTTCCTCCCAACCAGAGTTTTAAAAGGCTTTCTTAAGGCTCGCCTTGCCTTGAGGCTAAGGTAAAATGCATCAAGGCTTTGATTTTTAAGCATTACTCCCCAAAGGCTTGCGCATCATAGTTTGAGACATGCGCCTTAAGTGCGCTTTGTACACATAAGCATGTGAGAGTATGCACATGTAGAGGTTGCCTAGGGCGTTTGTTAAACTTAGTCCATTAGATTGTTTAAACATAAAAAATTAAAAAGAATCCCTTTTTGCAACTATATTCTACAGGAAAAATTAAGTAAATGAACAATCAAGAAAAACACAGTTAATGGTCAAGTGAGAAGCTCAATCACTGAAGTTAAGAATATCGATTTCTCTTTCAGTGAAGGAAAACTTCCTTTTATGCAGTAAAATGTTCAACGCATTTAAACGAAAAGTATTTACACCTTTATATTTAATTTTGTTTTATTTTTTTAACTATTTTAAAATATTTAATTTATTCACTAAATATTAAAATTTGAAATTTGAAATGCTTACGCCTCGCCACCCTAAGGCTTACGCCTCGCCTCATGAGGGGTAAAACGCCTCAAGGTACGCATTCGCCTTTAAAAACTTTGCTCCCAACAACCCAACAACAAGAATTAGACCATTGTTAGCACCTACAGTTCAAATGGGGTATGAAATTATAACAGAAAATGGCCTGAGAACCAGGAGCTTTCACTACGAAGACTACAACAATAGAAGGGTGTTCTTGAAAAGCTATCCTCTTCAATGGGGAGGCAAAGATGAAGAAATCAAGAAAGACATTGTTAGAGTCCGCAAAGGAGGCGATGCAAAGAAGCCCATAAAGAAGCTAATAGCATCAATTTTTCACTGGGGAGAAGGAAGGGTTCTGGTCTTGAGGAAATTCAAGCACAAGATCACATTTCCTAATGGCTTTAAACCTCCACATGCCTTAATTTCAACTTAAGACCTTTGTTCACCTGCTTCGACTCATCTTCAACTTATAGTTTTTAACTTGATGTACATCTATAGACTATATTCATGAGCATATACTACTCTCTAATCAAAGCAGAATGAGTATTGATTGAACAACTAAACGGATTCTATCATACTGTGCCCTTAATAAAGCAAGTTTTTCTGAAGAAAAACAATTTCACGTAAGGCTCATATCAAATTCGTCATCAATGGTTCAGGGAATTAGGCACATTAGCCTTGAAATATTTTCTAAGAAAGTGGGGGGAAATGCATGACATAATAAAACTAAGTAAACATGTTCACAAAGTACAATTCACATGACTCAAAAGTGTCAACAGATTAAATTTATTTATGACTGCAAGTGTTGCTTCCAAAATGAGGTCTTAAATAATCTAACACAAGCCATTACATGATATCAAGTTTCAAAGCATGAGATAATGCTGTAGGAAAAACATCTTCATTAATAATCATAACCAAACAAAAGTTGCTCTCAAAGTACAAGTGACTTCACTTCTATAAATGTTGCCAAGATAACTAATTTGCTTAAGACTACAGGTATTGTACCCAAATAGAATTTATGTAAACTGTGTTTCATCACACGGGCCGTTTGATGACATCGATTTCTAAGGGAGTAACTAGAAGCTCTTGAAGCTTACTTTAAGTTCATGAACATGCCTGTTTACTAGAAAAAGATCACCAACACACCCATGGCGAAGCATCCCACGGCCACCCAAGGGCTCAATCGCTCGCCTGTCTAGCAAACACAGTGACAAATGTTACTCTGTCAGATTACAACTTCTACCTGTACAGGTAATGAAGTAAATAGAGTGACTGCATCCATGAGTGTCATATTTCCTATCAAGGCATTTATCTACTAAAATATATCTTTCCATCCCATGGTGGATTTGCAAAATTCTTCATAGTGTGAAAATTGAGTCAAATATGCATTAGATATACCAACAAGGCAAATGCTTCTATAATTTGTAATTACCTTTCCATGGGAATGTTGCGCAATGGGCAATTTGTGTGCTGTACGCTCTTAGAAAATAGGCATGCTGGCTGAGGAAAAGTACTCATTCCCTTCTAGGGTTTCAAACCATCATGACCATCCTTATGTCGGAGTTACTTTTTTTTTTTAAAAGAAGAAAAAAGAAAAAAGAAAAAGAAAAAAAAAAACACCTAGTCATTCGAATGGAGACATGTGCGATATTTTAAAATGAGACTATATTTGGAGATAAGAATGTTGATTGAGTAGGCCTTGGGCCTGGATTTGAATGTACTGGAATGGGCTCAGAAATTCAACATCTAAAAACCCTCATGCTCAGGCTTGGCCTTTTTATACCTTAACAGAGTTGAATTTAGACATTACATTCGCAGATATAAATGCATGCATCATTAAACAAACCATCTGGGGAACTAGTTTGAAAAAAAAAAAAAAATGTTTCCAATAATGGGCAGCTCTGCTGTGGGCCTTTAGCAATTAAATTTGGGTAATTTACCAACCAGTCTTCCTTTCTAGCCTTATTACCTATTAGGTCCTGACTTATATTTTTATGTACTATTAAGTCCTTAGTTGCCTATAATACCCTCATTGAATTTATTACTCATTAATTTTCTCAATTTTTATTAACTTCTCTCTCTTGATCATTTTTCCAGAACCCTTATTCTTCTTCTTCTTCTCTCTCTCTTTTTTCCATATCTCTTTCTCTCTCTCTCTCTCTCTTTCTAGAAAATACCACCACCGTTGCCATGGCGATGGCCATCCATCCATCCACCCACCACCACCACCACCGTCGTCTGTCATTGACCACCACCACCTTCGCCGGCCACTACCACCACCATTGTTCACCAACTATCTCCACCGTCGCCGATCTGTACGTCACCAGCTCTGATTCACCGCCACTATTTACAACCACCTTCGCCATCGCCGATTTATACTGTGTCATCGTCGATCTATACTCCGTCCTAGATCTACATTGATCTAGTTGTTTCTACTGTGAAATTAACTTCAAACGACTACAAGCAATATTGATTCTCCAAATCTCGCCTCTTTCTCCCCCCCTCTCTTGCTCTTTATTTCTCTCAAACCAAATCTGTTGCAAACAAGGGTTTAATATATCAGTGATAAATTTATCACTGATATATGTCTTTGTGTAATTTTTTAACAAACAGTCAGTGAGAAATTTATCAATGAATGTGTCTATCAGTGATAAATTTGTCACTGAATATGTTTTCAAATCTTTGTATTGATTTGTGACGAGATTTTCTTTTTATAATTTTTAACAAACAGTCAATGAGAAATTTATGTGAATGTGTCTATCAGTGATAAATTTATCACTGAATATGTCTTTGAATCTTTGTGTTGATTTGTGGTGATGATAATGATGAGATTTTGTAATTTTTAACAAGCAGACAGTGGTTAAATTTATCACTGAATGTGTCAATCATAAATTTTTTTACTAGATTTCTCTTTAATTCTGTGTTAATATACGAATGTGAAGAATTATTTTCTGGTAAGGATTCCTCATTTCTCTCCTTCATTTTCTTCATCATTTTTCTTCTCTTTTTTCTCTTGTTGCCGTCTTGTTTGAGAGGTACTGGAGGTATTGACATGGTGGAGATAGAAAACGGCCACACAAAAAAATATTGTCAAAGTTCGAAGGTAGTTGCTGGAAGTCAGTAATGGTTGCCGACAGTCAAAGATAAAGGCCAAAGGAGTCATCGGAGGTCGATGATGAGTGGTCTTCTGTGGCCGGTTAAGAGAGAGAGATTCGAATAGTTGTGTGAGAGAGAGAGAGAGAGTAAAACGGTTGAGTGATTTCTTTGTTTGGACTTGTTGGTGAAAATACCAGAAAAAATTATATTTTATTGATAAATGATGCAAAGAAAATGAGATACAAATAGATTAGGCTGAGGCACGTATATCTCGTTTTCTTTAAGGAGATCAAGCCCACTGCGGTAGGAAGAACCCAAATACCAATGCAGCAGTCACAAAACTATGACTTGTCCCCTCCAGGATACAACAGCCCGACCACTTGTCATATGGTTCAAGCCAACTCTACACAAGATGGTGAACCCAAAGCTCCACCAAGAAAAACTCTTCTTTGATAGTAATCTCTCTTGTATAGAAAATAGTTGGTGTATGTTGGTGTAGAAAAGAGTAGATGAGATGGACTATTTATAGGCCACTAGGACCTTACAAGTTACACCAAAAATAAAGATGATCATTAAACTAGAGAAAATGGAGTAACTCCAAAAACTAACTCACCACCAAGTTCATGAATTCTAATTGCTCTCCATTCATGAACAAGATAGGAGGTTACCAAAGTAATGAAACTCCATTCATGAACAAGATATATCAATAAATAAATAAAAGATATTAGAATGGACCAACAATTCCCCACTCATTTTAATATCAACAAGGACAAGAGAAATTACCAAACAAAGATAGATTAGTATGCATCATGAAGGTATGCTCTGCATTGAACCTTCATTAGTGAAACAACAACCTCTACTCCAGAGTCAGTAGTGGTCTCAGACTTGAACTATGACTGCTTAGGGGAAATAAAGTATTACTGCTCACACGTAATAGTCCAGGTGTTGACATGAGCTTTAATAGCCAGCACATTACGGCCTTGTGCTAATCCCAGTTTTCATGAGCATATTTGAGAATAAGCCTTGTTTTCATAGAAAGCGGTCCCACTTTCATGCTACATAGGTGAAATCTGTCAAGGATGTTCCTGTAATTGACACACCCCACTCAACAAGAGCTACATAATTTCATTAAGAGTATAAAAACTCAACACTCCAACATTACAAGACAAATGCACTTACATCATAGGGATGGATAACAAAATATTAAAGAGTGCATTTTTACAACCACCATATGATTCGTTCTTTCCATTGAACCTAGTTACAGGATCTCTGGTCCCTAGGTTGGGTATTCTCATACATGGTTTATGATTTATAGGCTTTAAACCCATCTCCCTTGATGTATTCCAGACCCTATCTCTCGCCAAGGCCTTGGTTAACGGATCCGCCAGATTATCACAAGATCTTACATAATTCATAGTTATGATGCCATTACTCAAATAGGATCTCATATTACTATGTTTCATTTGAATAGGTCTGGATTTACCATTTTAAAAATGGTTGTTCACTCTACCAATAGCAGCAGTGCTATCACAACGAATTAACACAAGAGGAATTGGTTTTTCCCAAAAAGGAATTTCATGTACAAATCTCTCAACCAATTCGCTTCTCACATGCTGAAGCTAACGCTATAAGCTCAGCTTCCATTGTAGAATTAGCAATTATAGTCTGTTTTTTAGACTTCCAACATATAACACCACCACCCAAGGTAAAAATAAAACCCGAGGTAGAGAGAGAATCACCGAACAAAGTGTTCCAGTCGGCATCACTATATCCCTCAAGTACGCAGGATACTTGTTATAAAACAAACCATAATTTTTGGTACCAGATAAATATCTCATAATTCGTCCCATGGCTAGCCAATGATCTTGACTTGGTTTGCTAGTAAACCTGCTAAGTACTCAACAGCATATGTAATGTCAGGTCTAGTACAGTCAGTAGCATATCTCAAACTACCAATCATGCTAGCATATTCCTTTTGATTAATCACTTTTTTCATTTGTAACAATAGATAAATGTATGCTTGCATCAAAAGGAGTAGCAACATGTTTACAGTCTAGAAAGTTATATTTCTTTAAAACTTTTCTCAACATAATGCGACTGATCAAGAAAAATGCCATCCTTAGTCTTGGTAATTTTAATTTCCAAAATAAAATTGGCTTCACCAAGATCTTTCATATCAAATTGGCTATTAAGCATATTTTTAGTCTCATTCATGATATGCAAATTAGAGCCAAAGATAAGTAAATTATCCACATATAGGCTAATAATCACATTTGCATTCTCACAAGTTTTATAATATATGCACTTATCACATTCATTAGTCTTATAGCCATTCTCAAGCATGCATGAATCAAATTTCTCATGCCACTGTTTAGGAGCTTGTTTTAAACCATAAAGGGATTTAGTTAGCTTACACACCTTGCTTTCTTGGCTAGGCTCCACAAAGCCTTCGGGTTGGTCCATGTAAATCTCCTCATCTAGATCTCCATTTAAAAATGTTGTTTTTACATCCATTTGATGAATTTTTAAATCATGAATTGCAGCCACTGTAATCAACAGTCTAATTGATATAACTCTAGTAACCGGAGAAAAAGTATCAAAGAAATCAAGATCAACTTGTTGCTTAAAACCTTTAGTGACAAGCCTCGCTTTATATTTATCTATAATTCCATTCGGTTTAAGTTTTTTACGTAGGACCCATTTATACCCAATAATTTTACAACCTGGAGGTAAATCCACTAGCTTCTATGTTTTATTTGAAAGTAGTGAATCTATCTCATCATTTACAGCCTCTCTCCAGAAAATAGCATCAGTGATGATAAAAGCTTCTTGCACTGTAAGAGGAATTTCTTCTACATTGTAAAGATAATAGTCAAGGCCAAAATCTTTTTTAACTCTAGCTCGTTTACTCCTCCTTGGTTGGATTTGAGAATTTTCTTGTTCTTGAAAAACTTGAGAAGGAGTAGAAGAGCTAGGCATGGATAAAATATTTTCAGAAATTATTTGACCCCCACTATTTTTAAATTTGAAAGGAAATTTATTTTCATGAAAAATAGCATCACCTGATTCAAAAATAATATTATTTTTCATATCACAAAATCTATAAGCTGTACTATGCAACGCATACCCAAGAAAAGCACAAGTGGTAGCTCGTTCACCCAATTTAGGTCGTTTAGGATCTGCAAGCCTCACAAAAGCTAAACAACCCCAAACCCTCAAATAACCTAGATTTGGTTTATGCCCCCGCCACAACTCATAAGGTACAAATTTAGTCTTTTTGTGTGGCACTCTATTTATCACATGGCAAGCTATCAAAATAGCCTCACCCCAAAGATTTGAGGGAGCACCTGAATCGATAAGCATAGCATTCATTAAGTCGATTAACGTTCTATTTTTTCTTTCAGCTACGCCATTAGATGAAGGTGAATATAGTGGAGTAGTCTCATGAATAATTCCCAATGACTGAACATAAGAGTTGAATCCTAAAGATTCATACCCCGGCCTCTATCACTTATAATTCTTTTAATCTTTTTACCGAATTGATTTTCCACTTCAAGAAGGAATTCTTTAAATTTCTCAAAAGCATCACTTTTATTTTTTAATAAATATACGTTTGTGTATTTTGAAAAATCATCAATAAAAGTGATAAAATATCGGTTACCACCTCGAGTTAAAATTCCTTCAAACTCACACAAATCAGTATGAAATAATTCTAACAATTCGGTATTTTTTTTTAACACTTTTATGAGGCCTCTTGGTAATTTTTGCTTTACTGCAAACTTCACATTTCTCAAATTTTTTTGTCACTTTAGGAATTAATCCTAAACTACTCATGATTCTCACATATTTATTGTTAATATGACACAAGCGAACATGCCAAAAAATTAATAGAAGACAAAGTGTAAGCAGTGTCATAGTAATAATCATAAAATTAATCAGCAAGGAAATTTAAGAGATAAAAATGACATTTATACTCATCTGTATTGTAGGAAGCCACTTTTGCTTCATGTGCCTCGTAGTCTTCATCATTCATCTCCTCGGTTGGGATTTTGTTTGGGTTCTTCTCGGTAAGAACATATGCAACTTTTAAAAGACTGAGGTAAAAAAGAACTTTTCCTTTCCACCTCATAAAATGAACTCCCTTGAACTTGAAAGGCTTGTTGAGATCTCCAATTCCATCATTGGTTTTTTCTGGCACTTGTTCCATGTTTGATCTCCTTAAAATTGTTAGTGAAAATACAAGAAAAAATTATATTTTATTGAAAAATGATGCAAAGAAAATGAGATACAAATAGATGAGGCTGAGGCACAGATATCTCGTTTTCTTTAAGGAGATCAAGCCCACTGCGGTAGGAAGAACCCAAATACCGATGCAGCAGTCACAAAACTATGACTTGTCCCCTCCAGGATATAACAGCTCGACCACTTGTCATATGGTTCAGGCCAACTCTGCACAAGATGGTGAACCCAAAGTTCCACCAAGAAAAACACCCTTCTTTGATAGTAATCTCTCTTGTATAGAAAATAGTTGGTGTGTGTTGGTGTAGAAAAGAGTAGATGAGAGGGACTATTTATAGGCCACTAGGACCTTACAAGTTACATCAAAAATAAAGATGATCATTAAACTAGAGAAAATGGAGTAACTCCAAAAACTAACTCACCACCAAGTTCATGAATTCTAATTACTCTCCATTCATGAACAAGATAGGAGGTTACCAAAGTAATGAAACTCCATTCATGAACAAGATATATCAATAAATAAATAAAAGATATTAAAATGGACCAACAGGACTGAATGTCAAGGGTAAAATAGGAAGATGTGCTAAATTTTTTTGAGTCAGGACCTCATTGGAATTAAGTCCAGTCCAAAGGACTGGCCTGTAACTCCCCCTTAAACTTTCAAGAGATTGATGGTTCAACTTATCTGAACCCATCCATTTTCAAAATTTAATACTAGCATTGGGTAGGGTGGGTCAGTAATAGTGCAAAGCCAAGGCGACACTTGCAAGCTCAATAGAAAGCTATTATAATGGGCCTTCCCCATGGAAAAATTCACTTAATATCATGTAGGCTAGTCGCCCACATATCAGATATTAAACTAATAAAAACAGATACTACACTTGATCTTAGCTAAAAGGCTGAGAAAGATTTGCTTTCGAACGCATTGAGCTGGCCCTTCTAAAACCTACCACACTGTCTTCTCTCTCTTTCTCCATGTGAGACTACATAGTAGGACTTACGAAGCATGTACACTTTAAAATAAGTGGTGTTGTCATGTATCCAATTTTGACAAACTGCCCATATGCATGTTTGTGTGTTAGACACGTCACATGACTTGACAATTTTTTTAATTGTTTTTTTCTTTTCTTTTCAAGATACGTTGAAGGCATTGTTGGAAATGGTTGGAAAATTCTGGGTAAAACCAGAATTTTTTTCTAACTTTGGTCTATTATTTAGGTGGGACCCAAGCGTCAAATTTGGCGGGTCAAAGTGGTAACGTTCTATGCCGCGTTGTGATTCATGTGGTATATTTGGTTGCTCAAAACTATTATCGGGTGAATGGGAAATTGAAGCCAAAGTGTGTTCCATGGAAATGGAGTTTTTGGTGGAAATTTCTTAAAGTTTGGAAATTGGCTTGTCCCACATTGGTTTGGTGGGAAGTTTTGAATGGGTTTATATAACTTGGAATTATAACTTGGGGAGGGCCCCAAGGGGCACCCCAAGTTTGTAAAAGGGAGAGGTTATGGGCAAAATGGGCTAGACCCATTGGACCCAAAAATCACCACACGCGCGCGTCGCCGTCGCCCTCCGTCCGGTCAGGCGGGCTGGGCGCGGGTGTGTGGTTGGGTTGGGCTTGTTCGGCCCAATACTAATCTTTTTGGGCCAGAAACATTTGGATTTAATTTTATTTTTTGAAATAAAATCTGTCCAACTGTCTAGAATTCAAATTAATTCCGGAATTAATATGTTCCGATTTTTCTCTACACCCAAACAAGTCCCTTCCGTTTTTATCTGTTTGAATTTTGAACCTAACAGATCTAAATCTGTTTAATTCAAAACAAACAGGTTTCATACCTGTTCAAAACAGGTTAGCACCTGTTTAATTCAAAATCAATAGCCATCACTACATCTATAAATAGGCAGCCTTCATTTGATGTTTTATATTCAGAAATTTCGTACTTCTCCTCTGCAAATTTATTCTTCATTTTGTTGTATTTAATTTTTGTGAGAAAGAGTGTAAACACTTAGTGTGTTTTGCACTAGCGCTTTCACTATTCATCACATTTTGGGGTTCCAACAGTGAAAGCGCGATTTGTAATAGCGCTTTAGCCTAGTTTGGGAATTCCGTCCAAACTATGTGCCTAGTTTTTGGAATTAAGATACAAAATAGGCTTAATATGGGAAAAGCCTCTTCTTTTATAGGTAATCATAAATAATGAACAATCATTATTGAAAGGCACTTCGACTTTTAAAAAATTAATGGGACTTGAAGGTGCAAAAAATCTTAGTTAGGATTTAACGAAGTATAAGTTCATAAATTAATATTTGTGTTAAATGCCCATTTTTAACATTATAACCTATGACATCAATATGGCATCAACAAATTTTATTAAATGGCCTAACAGAGTGTAATAGTGAAAGAATCTTGATAATAGTTTAAAAAAGTAAAGAAAGTTAGTATAATTATTAAAATAACATGAGAAGTCACTATAATTATCAAAAATCTCAAGAATCGTATAGATTTATTCAAACCATTTTTTATGGATACTAATTGCTTCATTCAAACAATTCTTTATTGAAATGATGTCGGTTGATTTTTAATAGATAATTTACCAGTGCATTGACTCGTACGATACACTTAACGAAAGATTTTTTAATATTTAATAAATTTAATTAAATTATTTAAGTTTTTGTTCATGAGTGTATGTATATATGTGAAATTATTTTAAAAAGTATGTTACAACCTATGTAATATAGGAGAAGAATTTTAACATTATCATGCTATAAAAACTCCAATAAAAAAATGTGATAAATTTTATAGAGAAAGACTACTATAGTTAGTTAAATAATAATAATAATAATAATAATAATAATAAATAATAATAATAATAATAGTTGTAGCAGGATAGTTTTTTAGATTGGAGAAATGAAATTGAGCTGAAAGTAAATATTTTTATGAAAAATTTCATATAATAGAGATTAATTTCATAAAATTTAAACTTGTGGAGAAAAATTTTAATTTTATATTTTAACTAAAAATAAATTTTTTTGATACAATTCGTTAACATGACATAAACTAGATACAGACAAAAATGATACTACAAAATAACATGAAAAATAAATGAAATAAGTTAGTCAAAAAATAAATTAATTAAATTAATGTTTAAATAATTTTAATATGAACTAAAATCACACGACACGAATAAGAATAAGGTACACAAAATATAAAATCACTCTGGTCAAATTTGGACCCACCCTGGTCAACGGAGAGTTAATGGCTTGACTAGTAATGCAGAAATTCAAGTGGAAGCCTTGGCACCATATAAAGATTATTATTTGTGATCTAAAAGTAGAATTATTGACCTTAGTTTCTACAAATGTTTGAAATTTAATCTATGGTCTGAGATTCTTTCTATCTCACTTTCTACCCCCATTGAGGAATCAAACAAAATTGGAGAGGAATCACACAGTGAAATTGATTTTTCTTTATAAGTGCACCCCGGTTTTTTTTTACTGATATAAAAATTAATCATAAAATCAAATAAAGAATGAATAAGAATCAACAAAATTTTACAAGATTTACACTTTTGAAAAAAATTTATCAATTTATATATATTCTATGTAGGAATATTTTAAAGATGCACATCGTAACAATTGCTAATAGAGAATAATATTTTTAACATCTCTCAAGTCTTCTGTGTTGATTGGGCTAGGCAATTGGCATCAGGTGCCTACTTTTTTGTTGTTTGTTTTTTTTTTGAATCATGTAAAGAAGCTAAGATTGGCTACAGATGGTTTAAATTTGTAATAATTTTTATTATTTTTTTTATTTTTTTACTCTTGTGAATAAGAGGCACGAATATTGAAAAAATTAAGATATGAGTAGGGGAGGGACACAACAAACATAACTAATTATACATTTTTATTTACTTTGGATATAAATTTGGGGTACAAAGATGTATTTTTATTTATTTTTTTCTACTTTTCTTCTTCTTTATTTTTATATATTTTATTTTGACTCCAAATCAATTTTCTAAAATTATTTATAAAAAATAAAAATAAAAAACTCACAAACGTAGGCATATCCAAACACAGGACACATGTGTCCATATAGTGCCTGTTGGTGTAACATCTTCACTGTAATTAAATTAATTAATTCTGTTTGGGTACTAAACGACAAACAGAATATAAAAGAAAAATAGGAAAGGAGAGAGAAAGTTTGATTACAAAAATAAACTAAAATAGAATAAATAAATAAAAACAGATTTTATTTTGTTACAAAAAAAAATTAAATCTGATTTAAATAAATAATAAAACATAAAATAAATAAATAACTTACTTGATTAATATCTTGAATATTATTCTGATCAAGTCCAGTGTTCGACACTGTCTCCTTAAGACAGATTCGTCCTCTCCACGGTGCTTTCAGAATATGGACGTCTATCTCCCAGGATGAAATGATCAACTACAAATAAATGCAGCACTACAATTTATTTGTTCAACGAACACACTAAGTGTTACACTCTTTCTCACAAAAATTAAATCAGAAAATGAAGAATAAATTTCAGAGGAGAAGTACGAAATTTCTGAATATAAAACATCAAATGAGGGCTGCCTATTTATAGATGTAGTGGTGGCTATTGATTTTGAATTAAACAGGTGCTAACCTGTTTTGAACAGGTATGAAACCTGTTTGTTTTGAATTAAACAGATTTAAATCTGTTGGGTTCAAAATTCAAACAAATAAAACGGAAGGGACCTGTTTGGGTGTAGAGAAAAATCGAACAAATTAATTCCGGAATTAATTTGAATTCTGGACAGTTGACAGATTTTATTTCAAAAAATAAATTTAAATCCAAATGTTTCTGGCCCAAAAAGATTAGTATTGGGCCGAACAAGCCCAACCCAACCACACCCAGCCCAGTCCGCCGACCGGACCGGACGGACGGCGCCCGTGTGGTGATTTTTGGGTCCAATGGGTCTAGCCCATTTTGCCCATAACCTCTCCCTTCTACAAACTTGGGTGCCCCTTGGGGCCCTCCCCAAGTTATAATTCAAAGTTATATAAACCATTCAAAACTTCCCACCAAACCAATGTGGGACAAGCCAATTTCCAAACTTTAAGAAATTTCCACCAAAAACTCCATTTCCATGGAGCACACTTTGGCTTCAATTTCCCATTCACCCGATAATGGTTTTGAGCAACCAAATATACCACGTGAATCACAACGCGGCATAGAACGCGTTACCACTTTGACCCGCCAAATTTGACACTCGGGTCCCACCTAAATAATAGACCAAAGTTAGAAA
Organism: Camellia japonica; assembly: GCA_030407325.1. Taxonomy (NCBI): domain Eukaryota; kingdom Viridiplantae; phylum Streptophyta; class Magnoliopsida; order Ericales; family Theaceae; genus Camellia; species Camellia japonica. The sequence continues at coordinate 164,930,251 of JAPPVO010000017.1, forward strand.
AAAATTCTGGTTTTACCAAATTTTCCAACCATTTCCAACAATCCCCCACATGAATGGAATTTGATGACAACGGAAATGCAACAATATGCAGACTTTATCGAAAGAGTATAAGTCGAAAATATCTTGCATCAGGATAGGTAGCTTTCGGCCTTGAACCTTCCCTAGTGATAACCTATCGGACTTACTAGCTAACCAATGGACGAGATGCCTTGAATTGTTCAGCTCGTTTGTGTAAGCCAAGACAATAGATTTCACACAAAATATTTTCTAACACATCGTGGTTCTCACTGTTGTGTTCATTTTGGCTTTGAACGCTCCTGGTTTTCATGAGTGTTTCTAGAGAATTTAGCCTTTTTCATTCTCATAGAACCGCCCCAGTTCGACACTCATATAGGTGATTCTTATTGTGAGTATCTCCTTATACTCGTCTTGATTTTTTGCCTCAATCAAGATATAAGTAATCATTAAAAGCAAAGCTTATCCTTATACCCTGCATACAACATATGTTGCAGATATCACTCTCACCATAGGAATGGGTAGGGAAATTTTAATCCCTTGGTGATTTCTGGCGAGCCACACATAACTTAGTTGTCCCTTTGAACTTAGTTCTTGGGATCTCCAGTCATATAAGTAGGGTTACCATTATGACGACTCTTATGTAATAGGCTTTAATCCATCCCCTTTAATGAACTATACACTACTCTTTTGTCAAACCTTTTGTTAACGGATCCGCAATATTCTCTTTAGATTTTTATAATCTATTGAGATTATTCCATTTGACAACAATTGCCTTATGGTATTATGTCGAGACGAATATGTCGTGACTTACCGTTATACATATGATTCTGTGCCCTGCCTATTGCAGATTGACTATCACAATGAATGCAAATAGCTGGCACAGGTTTTGCCATATTGGAATGTCTTCTAAGAAGTGACGAAGCCATTCTGCTTCTTCTCCTGCTTTGTCTAAAGCAATGAACTCGGATTCCATTGTGGATCGTGCAATGCATGTTTGTTTCGTGGATTTCCAAGAAACAGCAGCGCCTCCCAGAGTAAAGACATATCCACTAGTGGATTTTGAATCTTTAGTATCCGATATCAATTTGCATCACAATAACCTTCAAGTACTACTGGATATCGAGTAAAGTTCAAACCATGATCACGGGTGAATCTTAGATATCTAAGAACCCGAATGATCGCCTTCCAATGGTCTTCTCCGGGTTACTAGTGTACCTACTCAATTTACTGATAGCATAAGCTATATCAGAACGAGTACAATTCATTAGGTACATTAGACTTCCAATGATTTGGGAGTATTTTAACTGAGACACTGCATCACCTTTATTTTTCGATAAATAAAGACTGATGTCTACAGGTGTTCTAGCTACATTTAAATCATCCTTGATAAATTTATTAAGAATTTTCTCAATATAATGAGATTAGATAATGCATATCCGTCAGATGTTTTAGTAATTTTCATTCCTAATATAACATCTGCGACCCCCATATCTTTCATATCAAATTTTTATTAAGCATTTGCTTAGTTGATTTGATCATGTTTTGACTGCTTCCAATGATAAGCATGTCATCCACATAAAGAAAACTATGACATATCCTTGGTCAGTGTTTTTAACATAGACGCATTTGTCACATTCGTTTATCTTAAACCCATTAGTAAGCATTGCATGATCAAATTTTTCATGCCATTGCTTAGGTGCTTGTTTTAATCCATAAAGAGACTTTACAAGCCGACAAACTTTCTTTTCTTGCCCCGACACTACAAACCCTTCGGGTTGCTCCATATAGATCTCTTCATTTAGATCACCGTTTAAGAAAGCTGTCTTAACATCCATTTGATGTATCTCTAAATTAAACAACGCTGCTATAGCAATAAGCATGCGAATGGATGTTATTCTAGTCACAGGGGAATATGTGTCAAAATAGTCCAGACCTTCCTTTTGTCTGTAACCTTTTACTACAAGTCTTGCTTTATACTTGTCTATTGAACCATCTGCCTTACATTTTTCTCTTGAATATCCATTTATATCCAAGAGGTTTAGAACCTAGTGGAAGATCCACCAATTCCCAAGTATGATTTTGCATAATGGACTCAATTTCATTATTAACAGCCTCTTTCCCCAAAGGTGTTTCAGGACCTGTCATTGCTTCCTTAAAGCTTTGAGGTTCATTTTCTAACAGGTATGTCAGAAAATCTGGACCAAAGGATTTTGATGTTCTCGCTCTCTTACTTCGTCTTGGTCATCATCAGTTAAATCCTGTTGGTCGAGACCATTACTAGTCTCTTGTGTTTGATTGTCATTAGTCTCTTGACTTTGTGTACAATCATAAGTTCTTTTCTGTGAACTTAATTCCTGTCTTTCTTGTAAGGAAAACATGTTCAAAAAACACAGCATTCCTTGACTCTATAATAGTGTTCACATTTATATGAGGTATTTCTATTTATAAGTCAGAAACCGATATGCACTACTATTCTGAGCATAACCAATAAACACACAATCTACTGTTTTTGGTCCAATCTTAGTCTTTTTAGGAACAGGAACTTCAGCTTTTGCCAAACACCCCCACACTTTTAAGTATTTGTAGGAAGGCGGTCGACCTTTCCACAATTCATAAGGAGTGCTGTTGATTTTCTTGTGGGGTATTCTGTTAAGAACATAATTAGCAGACAATATTGCTTCCCCCACAAGTTCTGTGGTAAGCCTGAACTTAGTAACATGGCATTCATCATTTTTTTTAGGGTTCTATTCTTCCTTTCAGCAATTGCATTTTGCTGTGGAGAATAAGGTGCTGTAGTTTGGTGAATAATGCATGTTGTGCACAAAATTCATTTAATGGTGCATCATATTCACCACCCCTATCACTTCTAACCATTTTAATGGTTTTACCAAGTTGATTTTCAACTTCTGTTTTGTAGAGTTTAAACATTTCTAAGGCTTCATCTTTACTTCTAAGTAAATAAACATAACAATATCTTGTGCAATCATCGATAAATGTTATGAAATACTTTTTGCCTCCTCTAGTTTGAACAAATTTTAGATCACATACATCAGTATGAATTAATTCTAGAGGTTTGGTTTTCCTTTCAACCGATTTAAATGGAGCCTTAGTTAGTTTCGCTTCTACACAACTTCACATTTATGATTAGGATTAATTTCAAACTTTGGTATATAATCCAAACCAATTAATATAGCGCCCCGGTCTTTTCCCTTTTGATTATTGTATCCGGACTTATGTTCCGTAGATTCCATTGTTGTATTATTGTTGTTGTCGTCCTTTAATTCTTTATTTTTGAGTTATGGGTTGAGTTGGGCAGGTTTTTACAGGTTGGTTGGGTTGGAAACCAAGTGTTGCTGTCCAGATTTTTGACCTTCGCTCGAGCGAGGAGTTGGTCGCTCGAGCGAGCTGTTGTTTTTTTCTTCGCTCGAGCCAGGGTTGGTCGCTCAAGCGAGAGTCTGCGTCTGGGCTTAGGACCTGAGAGATTTTTCTTGGCTCGAGCGAGCATTTCTTCGCTCGAGCGAGCATCCGAGCACATGTGTATGTTTTCGAGTTCGTGCTCGAGCGAGCATTTCGTCGCTCGAGCGAGCTTCTAGGTTGCAGACCTGAAGCATCGAGTTTTGGCTCGAGCGAGCTTTTCTTCGCTCGAGCGTGTATTTTTGTGTCTGTCGCTCGAGCGACATGTCTTCGCCGAGCGAGCCTGTTCAGTTTAAATAGGCAGCACGGGTTTTTGGTTTCTATCTCTTTTTGTTTCTAAACCCTAGGTCGACCATTCTCTCTCCCAACTCACCTTCTCTCCTAGGTTTGATCTAGTTAGGGTGTGTTTTTACCCTAGTTGCTTTACCAATAAGATAGAGGAGAGTGAGGGCTTCATTTAATCTGAGCAATTGTTGGTTCGGAGCACTTTCAAGTTTTGGGCATCATCTTCACCTTCTCCTTTTTGAGTTATTTCTTCGAGGTAGGGATTTCCTACTCCATTTATACGCTTTAATCCTAAGTGGTGTATTTTGGTATGTGGGGTAGTTTGGTAATTTTGGGAGAAACCTTAGGTTTTGTCATAGATTAATTTATATAATTAATTTAAAGGAAGATTGTGATATGGGTAATTCATGAGATTGGGGAATTTAGTGGTTTATTGTTGTATTTGGTAGTTTAAATACTACCTTTGAGAATATTGAAATTACATTTATTGTTATAGTTATTTCTTGCTTAGAAATAATTGTTTTGGGCTATCGGTGAGGATAGCCATTGATTGTTGTAGACCTTGCATGCGGCTTAGTATAACTGAAATTGAGTCAATTGTTTGACTGTTGAGTTAATACAGAACATTCGTGTATTATTATGTGTTGTATATGGCAAGTATTGATTATGTTGCATATGCATTTGGTTTTGAGGAGATAGGGATGAACTCCACGGTTTAGGGAAGATAGGGGATGGACCTCTAAACCGAACTTGTTGGGAGGAGATAGGGGATGGACTCCAGTAGCATCACTTATGTGTGTGCTTAATTATAATAGAAATATTTCTATTTGTTGTTGATATGATACATCACCACCATGTGTATCAGTTGGAAGAGTGAATTTGATTGGTAACACCACATGTGTGTTTTTAAGGTTTAACCTGATTTTTATCCTTGTTGAGTTGTTGGCCAGGTTCTAGCCATACTGTATAAATGGAAAGTAAAAGGTGTCATAGACCATGTGTCATAGACAACGTAGGCGTTGTGTCGATGAATTGTAAATTGATTATCTTGTGTTAACCATGTATCGGATGCTACTGCTTTAGTTAATTCTTATGCTTGGTTTAGTATTTCTCTACTGGGCTGTGGCTCACCCTATATGGGAACTTCATTTTCAGGTTCAAGTGGTTCACTACCTCCAAGGACTTAGCTTGTGAGGATTTGGACTTGAAGACTTGTTTTAGTTGTTTTTTGAATTATGTAAACGTTCAAGCCCAGGGCTTTATTTGTTTTGAGTTAGAACTCATGAAATTGTGTCCAAGTGTTGGCTTGGCAGATGTAAGCCCGTAGGGCATTTATTTTGATGCTTTTATTTAGTAATACTCTGATGGATAATAGAATGTTTCGTTTTCTATTATTAATGCATGTTAATCTTATATATGATGGGTTTTATTTTGAGGGCGTTACAACTAATCTACGCAAAGCATCAAAATTCACATGTCCTAATCTACCATGCCATAAATTCGACTCAAGAATATAAGCAAAAGATGTGTTATTCTTATTCATAGCAACTTTTGGTACAACTGTCTTACATTTAGTTTGAAGAGACCATCACTCATGTATCCTTACCAACATACATGCCACTCTTTTTAATACAAATTATAGACTCAAAGACAAGCCTAAAACCATTTTTATTTAGCAAAGAACCAGAAACTAAATTCTTCCGGATGTCAGGTACATGCAGTACTTGTTGAGGGTCATTCTTTCCTGATGTCATCTTCAAGATCACTTTTCCTTGTCCAGCCACAGTAGAAGTAGAAGAATTTTCCATGAAAAGTTGTTCACCATTTGCAGCCTCATTGTAGGTAGTGAACATCTTCTTGTCCACACATATGTGACGAGTTGCTCCAGTGTCAACCACCACTTTTGGGATTTCCAACCAAGTTAGCCTCAGACACCACAGCAGAGAGATTGATGTCATTCACCTCGTCAGAGATGTAATCTAGTTCAGTTACATTGGCCTGATTGGTAGTCTTCTTGCTTGTACTTCCATGATCCTTCTTAGGGCGGCGGCAGTCAGAAGCTCGATGTCAGTCTTGCCACAGTTATAGCATTTTCCTTTGAACTTCTTGTTGCTATCGCCTTGTTTAGACCATCTCCAGTAAACTTCCTCTTTTTGTTATGTGGTTTATGAACTTGTTCAACCACATTAGCCTTGGACTCAATGGGATTTTTCCCATTCCTTTTTTCAGCCTTACGGTTATCTTCCTCAATTCTCAGTCTTACAATAAGTTCATCATGGTCATCTCTTTGCGTTTATTTTTAAATAATTTTTAAAATCTTTCCAAGCCGGTGGAACTTTTCCACTAAAGCAGCGACTTGGAAAGACTCGCTAAGAGACATACCTTCTGAATGAATATCATGCAAAATTATTTGAAAAATTTAACTTGAGAAATTACCGTTTGGGAGTCTACCATAACGAAGTCCATAAATTTACCGACAACAAATTTCTTCGTGCCGGCATTCTCTGTCTAGTACTTCTTCTCCAAAGAATCCCACAATTCTTTTGCTGACTTCAAAAGACTGTAAACATTATACAGCATGTTGTCAAGGCATTGAGGATGTAGTTTCTGCATAGGAAATCTGAATGTTTAAAAGCATCTACAGCGGCAACAACTTGCCGATCACTTTCACCTTCTTTAAGTGCTGGAGCCTCTTCATGAAGAAACCGGGCCAAATTAAGAGTTGTAAGATAGAACAACATCTTCTCTGCCATCTCTTAAACTCAGTACCGTTAAATTTTTTCGGTTTTTCTCCATGATTTATTGGTACTTGAACATGGTTCTGGATAGGGACCGGTGTTGGTGTAACAATTGGAGTACCACTTCCAGTTGCAGTTTCAGTTGTAGTAGCCATAAAATCTGATTACAAAAATCAGAAAAAAAACCACAAATTAATTTTCTAGTTACTAAAACCAGAAAATAAATTATAACACAAAATAATTTTATTTTCCTTGTTACTAAAACTAGAAAAATAAAATACCACAATAATTTTCTGTAACACCAAATAATATTCTGAATTGTTAATGACACCAGTATATTACTACTAGTTGTCAAAGAAAATAACAGTATATTACTACTATCTGTCAAATAATTTATAATACTATTTGTATTTTCCAACCAGAATATCACTTTGAAAACACAGAAAATTAAATACAATGAAGAGACCAAAAATGTTCTGTTTAAGATTGTTGGTGTAACATCTTCACTGTAATTAAATTAATTAATTCTGTTTGGGTACTAAACGACAAACAAATATAAAAGAAAAATAGGAAAGGAGAGAGAAAGTTTGATTAAAAAATCAAACTAGAAATAGAATTAAATAAATAAAAACAGATTTTATTTTGTTACAAAAACAAAATTAAAATCTGATTTAAATAATAATAAAACAAAAATAAATAAATAACTTACTTGATTAATATCTTGAATATTATTCTGATCAAGTCCAGTGTTCGACACTGTCTCCTTAAGACAGATTCGTCCTCTCCACGGTGCTTTCAGAATATGGACGTCTATCTCCAGGATGAAAAATCAACTACAAATAAATCAGCACTACAATTTATTTGTTCAACAA